>CM055641.1:1066916-1666916 GCA_029378325.1 Elaeagnus macrophylla | reverse complement strand
TCAATATAGAAATTTCATAACTTACTGGAATTTTACCTGTACAGCAAGCGATATATTAGAAAGGATTGCACAAGTTGGGTTACAGGCAAATCTAATTTTGTATCTGACAAGAGAATATCATTTGTCCAATACCACTGGAACCAACATTATGTTAATTTCTGGGGCTATATCCAATTTCCTTCCCATTTTCAGTGCGTTTCTCTCTGATTCTTACTTGGGCCGCTTTCGTGTCATGGTTGGATCAACTATCATTTTCTTTCTTGTAAGTACATGCAACCACTCACTGCTACTATTTATATACTTCAACGGTCATATATCCACTGCTATTCATATATTTATTGAAATTTGAAAGTTTATTTATGTATGTCTATAGCTTGCTACGGAGATAGGTTGTATATAATTTCTATGTATAATATATACGTGCTATTTTGGGCTTGCAAGTCTCTTGTGTTTCATTTATGCCGGCTAATTTTAACAACTAATTGAGTCTTTTTAAAGCATGAAATTTTGGTTAGGATCAATGTCATAAGATGTTTAATAGCATATCATGTACTCATCTTTAATTTACTAAATAATAATTAATTGTTTTTGTGTGTGTGTGTGTTTGCAGGGAACTATGATGTTTTTTACAACATCAATAATTCCACATGCAAGGCCTGCTCATTGTAATCCAGTTGCAGGAGAACAATGTCCTGCACCAGACCAAGGTCAAGTGTTGTATCTTTACTTAGCATTAGGTTTAATGTCTATTGGATCTGGTGGAATGAAACCTTGCACCTTGGCTTTTGCTGCTGACCAATTAGATAATCCCAACAATCCTAAGAATGAAACTATCCTTCAAACCTTCTTTAATTGGTACTATGCCTCGGTTGGAATCTCAGTCATTTTCTCAATAACTGTTATTGTTTATCTTCAAGATAAATTTGGTTGGCCTATGGGTTTTGGAATACCTGCTGGTATGATGTTTGTGGGTTCAATTATGTTTATAGTAGGCTCTCCTCTTTATGTGAAGGTCAAACCTGACAAAAGCTTGCTTTCTGGACTTTTTCGCGTCGTTGTCGCATCTTGGAACAATAGAAACTTTCCCTTGCCTGCAAACAATTCTGATTCATGGTGCCATGATCCCAAAACTTCTAAGCTAACTGCTCCAACAGACAAACTTTGGTATGTATGGAAGTATAAGTGTATAACCATTAAAAGATGTTACAAGTGTTTTCAAGCTTAGAAAGCACATTTTTAGCTTCCTAACAAAAGCACAAGTGATGTGATTTTTCCTGAATGTATATTCTTCTGAAACTACTTTTTCATTTCTGTCTTTCAATTATGCTTTTGTACTTGATAGGATTTATACATAAACAAGTGATTATGTTCAATAGAGGGAATGGACTAATATTGGGGTTGCTCATGAATTGTAGGTTTCTAAACAAAGCATGTATTATTAATGACCGTGATACAGAACTAACTCCTGAAGGATTGCCTGTAAAGCCATGGAATTTGTGTTCAGTGAAGCAAGTAGAAGAGTTGAAGATAGTGTTTAGAGTCCTTCCAATTTGGTCTACTCGCATGATAATCTCAAATACAGTCAATCTATACTCATTCCCTATATTACAGGCAGTCACAATGAATAGGCACTTCATATCAAAGTTTGACGTACCTGCTGCCTCAATTGTTATGTTTGGACTCCTTAGCATGACAATTTGGGTAGCAATATATGGAAAATTTGTAGTTCCAGTTGTGTCAAAAATCACCAAAAATCCAAGAGGATTTGGATATAGGTCAAAAATGGGGATTGGTTTGCTAATCTCATGTTTGTCAATGGCAGTAGCAGCAATTGTAGAGAAGAAGCGACGAAGAATTGCGCACGAGCAAGGATTGGCAAATAACCAATTTGGAACAGTGACAATGTCTGTTTTTTGGCTAGTACCACAATTCGTACTAGGTGGGTTGTCTGAAGGGTTTAATGCAATTGGGCAAATAGAATTCTTCTACTCTCAGTTTCCTAAGACTATGTCGAGTGTTGGAATGTCTCTTTTCTCTGTTGCAGCTGCTCTTGGGAACTTGCTTGGAAGTCTAATAGTAAAGCTTGTTGAAGATCATTCAAAAAATGAAGATAATGTCAATTGGCTATCAAATAACCTCAATCAAGGTCACTTGGACTACTTTTATTGGCTTCTATGCATTCTCAATGTCGTAAATCTTTTCTATTATATTTTATGTAGTTGGGTATATGGACCTTGTGAAAACAGAAGGTTCGGTCATTCTGAAAATATCACAGATGAAGAAGAACAAGTTCTTTCAACATAGTCAAATTTTAAATTCGATTGACATTATTGTGTAATGCAGTCACGTAAAATGTAGATATTAAATAATTTGATTATTCTTTAATATAAATTTTGTTATTGTCTTGTAGAAATTAGTAGTTCCATATATACATATTATTTTTATTAAATTAGTGTGTGTATTTATTGATCATGTCACTGGTAAAATTGACCGTCGAGAAAAATTATTAAAAATAACATCTTTTAAATTTAAAATAATAAAAATAGTATTATAATAATATAGAACGATATTTAATTAAACAAATTTTAACATTAAATGATTCTAAATTATTGCAGTTTAATTTAAACGTCTTTTAATTAGACTGATGTTAAAAAAATAACGTAACAATCATTTTTAATTATAAAAATATATTATTTAAATAAAAAAAATTTATTATTATAAATTTTAAGGTATTATTTTTATTAATTTTAAAAAAAATATTTAATAAGAACATAGTTGGGTTAAATATTGAGGCTATGGGTCTTTTTCACTGTTTTTTTTTCAATGATCATTGTGGAGTTTTCAGCAAAAATAGCATAAATTTTGATTGCAAATTAGTATTTTCATAACTAGCAAAATCAGTAACAAAATAGTGCATTTTTTGTTACTCATAATTTATGTAGATTACATTAATACCCTTTAGGTCTGACAAACAATTACAAACAAACTAGAAAACAGATCTGTCGCGCTATTCTGCATTCACCATCGCCCTTTTTTATGTGATATACAGAATCAACAGAATTAACATATAAAAGATTGATTTTTACACGATATTGTCTCTCAACAAAAGATTTATTTCACAAACAAGAAGAAAAACAGATTCTACAATTCTTGTAGGAATTATGATCCAAAATCTGGAAGAGACAGCTTCAACTAGTAAGATTCATTGACTTGTTACATATGCAAAAATTGAATGTATATATTTGTATATGTAATCCATGCAATAATCTTGTTCTACCAATACCTTCCTGTGTTAATCTGCTACCTATTCATTAATCGTGTATCAGATACCTGTTACTCTTATATGTAAACTGTGTTTACATATAAACTGGTATGTAAACACAGTTTACATACTATGTAATTGAGTTTACAATCCATACTATTAAACTCTGTGTTACATACCAGTTTGCATATAAGAGTAAACTGTCATACATAATATGTAAACTGTATGTAAACAAGAATCTATATTTGATTGAGGTATGTAAACTGTGTTACATACCAGTTTACATTTGATGTACAGAGTTTAATAGTATGTAAACATATGCAACAGTTTAGATAGTGTTATCGTGTACATGAATTTTTCACATTTTGTTTTGACTGTTATAACACAGTTTACATACTATGTAAACTGTGTTACATACTATGAAACAAAGTTTACATACTATGTAAATAGTTTACAAATCATGTTGTAGTTTGCACTCCTGTTTGCAAATAGATATGTAAACTCGTTTACATAATATGTAAACTGTGTTACATACCAGTTTACATGCTGTGTAATTTTGTTACATAGTATGTAACCTTTTTACATACCTATTTTGTACTTATCATTGTAATATACCATTTTACATATATGTTTTGTACTCATCATTATATTATACAACAGGTGACCTAAAGTTTGGAACACTACTTATCCATAGTGGAAAACGGATATCTGAAAATGGAGAGGATACGTATGTAAATGGCATTCTAAAGGGAATATGTATAAGAAAGGATGTGATCATGCTGCAATTGAAAGAAGAAATATGTTCTGCTTTACACTATGAAGGAGATGTCAACATCAAAATAAAGTGTAAGGGTGTTCATATAGCTTTAACTATTGTGGATGATAGGAATACTTCCTCAAAGTTAATGTAGGCCAACAATCTGAGGAATATAACAAATTATATGTAGTACATACAAAAAAGTAACCATCCCAATTTTTGAGAAGTCAAACTTCAAATGCAAAATTTGTAACTGTAGATACAGATACAGACATTGAAACTTACTCGACAATAAATTCAAAAGATGATGAAGGCTTATATAATAAAAAAGTGTATAAAAGTAAGGAAGAACTCAAGTTATATATCTTAACATTGGCCATTAATAGAAGATTTCATTACAAAGTTAGCAATTCTAACATGAAAATCATAAGAATGAAATGCAAGGATGATAGGTGTCAATGGAAGCTTGCAGCAAATAAAATTGGTGAATCTAATACATTCAAGGTAACAACTTATGTCGGAGATCATACATGTTCACAAATTTACAAAGATCAACGTGGAAAATATGCTACTTATAAATACATAGTCGAAAACATCAAAGACATTTATCGACATACCAGTCGGCAATTAAGACCTAAGGATATCATTTCTGACATCAAGAGCAAAACTGGTGTGCAAATCACATACAAGAGGATAATTATAGGAAAAAGAGAAGCAATAAGAAATGTTAGGGACAATCCAAGGAATTCATACATGAAACTTCCAGGGTTCTTCTACATGTTGGAAGAGGCTAACCAAGGTTCTTACACAGAGATTAAAACAAATATTGACTCCAACTTCAAATACGGATTCATGGCAATAAGTGCATGCATTAATGAGTTCATAAATTATATGAGACCTATAATAGATGGAACATTTTTAAAGGAAAACAATGAGGAGTATTACTTGTTGCTGTAACAAAGGATGGGAACAACCAGATATGAGGTTACATGTATATAAATATTGTTTATATTTTCAATTGCCATTACATACTCATTATTTATTTTCACCATGAATATGTAATACAGTTTACGTCCATAGTATGTAATTTGGTATTATGTCATGTTGGTTTTTTGTTGCTTAGAACTCATGTCTTAGCTTGAGTATGTAATACATAATACATAATACAGTTTACATCCATAGTATGTAACAGAGTTTACATACTATGTAAACTGTTTACAAATGAAAATACTAATAGTTAAATATATTATGTAATGCAGATTTACCAAATTGTATTTAGATTAGTAGATGGGGAAACCACAAAAGCATGGAAATTGTTCTTTAGGAGACTAAAAATGCTTATTAGATAAAGGAAAAACTTGGTCATAGTCTCAGACAGAAATCCAGCAATAAAATTAGCAATCAATATTGTATTTGAAAACAAGGCACACCATTGTTATTGCTACTATCACATGAAACAAAACCTTGTGACTAACTTCCATAACAAAGCAGTTAACAAATACTTCAAGCTAGTAGCTTATGCCTACAATGAAGATGAGTTCAACAAGAATGCAAATATGATTTATGAGGCATCCAAATGAGCAATGAAATACTTACTAAAAGCTAATTTGTTTACATGGGCAAGGATCAAATGTCCAACACCAATAACAAGGTATGATTTCATGACATCAAACAACGCTGAACACATAAATTCAGTTTTAAGACATGCTAGAGACACCCTTTTTACATAATTATTGGAAGAAGTACGAGATATGATCCAAAATTGGTTTGCAAAAAGAAGAATAGCTGCAACATGGATGAGGATACTTACAAAATGAGTAGAAGATAAGATTGTAAAAAGAAAAATCAAAGCAGAACAAATGCAAGTGGTTGACATTAGCAACCGTTTATCACAAGCCAAAATAGAAAATGATAGTTACATTATATACCTTGAAACTAAAACATGTAGTTGTGGTAAGTTTCAAGCACTACAAATACCTTGTACACATGCAATTGCAACATGCATGATGAGGAAGCAACCAATAGAATCCATGTGCTCAATATACTACCACACAAGCACCTTGCTTATGAAGCTCCAATATACCCAATAGAACACGAAAGCAAGTGAAACTTACCAACTTCAGTAAGAGATGTCTTAGTGTTGGCACCAGTTGTACAAGCAAGTGATGTTATGTTACAAGAGAAATCAATAGGAAGGTTAAAGAAGAAAAGAATGCCCTCACTTGATGAGTTTCAAGAATTGAAAAAGGCGGCCAAAAGAAACAAGGCTAAAAAACAACAAATGACAAATAAGACTTTCCTTTGTATTTTAGGTCATACTATTCCTTAACGAGTATTATATACATTTTAAAATTATGTAATAAATTTTTGTATGATATTATGATTTCAATTTCTTCTTTCCGTGCTATGTTTTACATTTTTATTATTAAAAAAATTATATTATTACATATCAAAATAATAAATAGCTATTCATATATTGTGCATACTCTGTTTACATAGTATGTAACGCTATATACATTGTATGTAAACTCAATTACATAATATGTAACTTAGTTTACATAGTATGTAAACTATTGAACAATACATGGTATCTTATATGTTTTATGTATTACATACTTAAGCCAGGTCACGAAACCTAAGAAAAAGTGGTACCAACCATAATAGCATATAATCAACATTTTGAACCTTACATGGTGCTGTATGTAACACTTATATATACAAGTGCAAAATATGTTGCCTCTTGTCAGTCAACACAGTAAACTATGTACAACATTATCAACAAATGAAGTTAATATATTTCAAATGAATATTGTCATTACATAAAAAATGAATATAACATATATTTCAAATGAATATTAACACTATCTAAAATTAATATGCTGGATCTAGCATACCATCATTACAAATAAACTGGATACAATACCTATTTCTAATTTTTACAATAGGAATAGAACCAATCATGTCCAGTGTTCATCCACGAATAAGAAATTCCACAAACTTCAAGCATCAAACACCACAATCATGACTGCACATTTAAAAAATGAGTAAATAAACAGTATCAAAAGTTCAAAATTAAAAAACAGACAAAGAGAAAAAGTATAAGTATTTACTTGTTAGTTTGCTTGGGGACACCCTCAACAACAAAAATAGGCCAAGCTACATAAGGATCAGACTAACAATCTTTGCCATAATCATGGTATCTAATCGTGTACAACAAAATTGGAATAACAACCCCTAAATGACTACATTTTTTTTTCACATTGGGTGTGTTCAATGAATCATAAATTTTAATAAATATTTTATCTAAATAAATTACACAACATACCCAATGGTTACCATCAATATTGACTGGAACATATAACTTCTCCAATTCCTTCCAGTCCTCAGCCCACAACTCAACCAAAGAAGGTGCACTAGTAACAAACTCAAATAAATATTGATCAGCACTAATTGCAATAGACCGTAGATTTTCTTGACACTCAGAAACTAATCTCGAACATTCATCCTACAAAAAAAAATATCAACTTCCAATCAACATCAATTAAATACATGTATGTTACATATTCATAGTGAGTATGTAATCTAATATGTACATTGTGTTACATACATGATCTCTTATATGTAAATTGTGTTACATACTCACCATGATGTGCAAACTGTGTAAGATACTTGATCTCTGATATGTAAAATGTGTTACATATTCAAGGTGAGTATGTAACATAGTTTACATACTATGTAAGATATTACATACACTGAACAATGCCACAAAAGATTATAAATCATACACCGAACAATGTCTCTAGAGTAGTATAGGGCTTTAAACCAAAAGTGTCTGGATACCTAGTCCTCCATGCTCGAATCTCATATAAAATGGCATCCATATGCTGTGACAAAGCTGGTAAATTCATGAGTAAATATATACTACAAAAATAAATAAAGTAAATACTATAAAATATATTGGTTGACAACAAATTACTGAATAGGTTAAAAATGAAACATCTAAAACTTACTGTACTATGTAAGTTTCTAACTCCACTTTTCAATGGAGCAAAGAAATACTCCTTACCAACAGCCAGATCACAATATTGAAGCTTAATAGGTTTACTACAAATAAGAGCAAAAATTAAAAAAGCTGTCAAAAATCCAAAATAATAATAATAATAATGCAAACAGAGTTTAAACAAATGAATAAATATACATACAGTGATTGTCTCCTCATCCAATTTGTAAAATTCATTTCCCAACCAACTGATAATGGTTGATATGGGCAAGAGGGATGCTCCAAAATTTCATCATCGTCACATATATCTGAAACCTGAGCTGAAGTAGCAACACATCTAACTGAATCAGCTTCAAGTCTGCCACATGCAATAGGAATACCCTTCTTATCAGGGCACAAATATGGACTACAAATAGCTCTTGAAGATTTAATTTTTCTCTTATCTCTCTCCATTACAAAACTATATATAGCTTTTGAACAATGAAATATAAGAGCAAACCTTAATTTAGAACTAAATCTATGCAATTCTAAAAAAATGATCTAACTGATCAAGAGTATCACTATCAAAATTGGGGTTAGAAGAAGCTGATGGAGATTTGGTAACAACAATATGAGAAGACGCAAATTCTACCCCAATATCGAAAGAAGACTTATCTACATCATCTACTTTACTAGCCTTCCCATACGTATCAGACTTTTTAGGAGGCATGTGTGCAAAATAGACATTTGATGAAGACCTACTAGGCCTGGTTGACCGCTGTGACTCCAAACAACCAAATTTAAAAAATGTAATTAGTTACGTAAATATTTGAATTAGTTGTAAGCTCAATACTAACCAAAAAACATACCGACTGAGATAATTTTGAAGCAAACATGTTCATATTTGGAAGCAAACCATCAAAAAGTTGTTCTTGACGGCGTAACTTTTCATCCATATATGCTTAATGCTTCTCAAACTTCTCATCAAAGTATGATTTTTGCTTCTCAAACTTCTCATCGATATAAGATACCATCTTTCCCAACACGCTATCTAAGCCATCTGAATTATCCTTTAAACCTTCGTCAACAGGTTCATAATTATATTTCAAACAATCCAATTTTTGCTTCAATAATGACTCATCAACTGGTTGTTCTTGGGATTCATCCCTCTGATTTTGACACATAACAATATCGCCAAAATAAACAGCTTTAACGTGAGAGAGAAGAGATCTAAAACAAGAAGCATTATCGTGTGACAGAATAGTGTTCACAAGAAGCTACAAAATAACAAAACACAAAAAAATAATAACTAAAAACATAACCAAACATAAACTATTCATGTAATTCGTCTTACGTATACTGTACATGAGTATGTAACACGTTTTACATACTATGTAAACTCAATTACATAATATGTACAATAGTTTACATTGTATATAAACGTTTATATAGTATATAAACTTTTACATACTATGAACATTACATACTATGAACATAGTATATAAACTAGGTTACATACTATGTAAACTCTGTTACATAATATCTAAACTATTACCTATTGTATGTAAACTAATGTACATAATATATAAACTGTGTTTACATATTATGTAAACTGGGTTACATACTATGCAAATTGATCCATTCTATTTTTGCTGCTTACTCTAACAAGTTACATAAAAATTTACATACTCATATAATCCATAAATGTAACCATAAAATCTATAAAACAGGTTAACCAATTATTGCCTGATATGGCTTATTAAGGATGGCTTGCACAGTGTCAAAATTAGGAGTAAGTGTTGATGACCACCTCAGCATTATAAGGAAACGATCATTTAAACAGATAGCCAAGTCCTTTGCAATATCAAGAATGGCATCATAGATCCAAACTTGGAATGCTAAACTTAAACCAACAATTTGATAGCGGACCCTCTCATCTTTACCTGATTTTAGTAGGTTGTGCATCTCTTCTCAACCAAGGCATTGGCAACTAGACGCATGTGGATGTAATCTTTTCTCAAACTATCAAAAAGATAATTGAATACCACATCACCCCAGGGATAACTATTAAATTTATCTCAATTAGAAGCCAACAATAAAGCTTCCCTAGATATGGAAAGCCTCTTCAACCTTCCAATTAACCCACACTCCAAGAATATATAAGGCATATCATAACTGCATCATTAGGACAGACATAGACAAAATTGAAACCAGAATGCTGCTTCTTAATAGGGGATTTACCAACAACCACAATACTTTTATAGGGTTTTTTCTTCCTATTACTCTCAGACTGTGGATTTGGCTTCCCAATACATCCAACCAAAAACTCCAAATATTGAATGGATATATATATACCAAAATATTTCTCCATAAAGGAATTAGACCCTTGGTCTATATCTACATCACATGAATCATCATCATTCAACATACGCAACTCGGTTGCCACCCAAAATTCTGTTCTTGAAAACCTTATAACCTTAGAATTAATCTTGAACCATAACTCCTTAATAGACTTGCATGGAAAGCATCTTTTGAGGAAGATAGAGTGAATAAGCTACCCATTAAATTTGCAGACAGGTAAATTGAAAAAATTCTCGAAACAAGATTGTAAAAATAAATCCTTTTATTCTTCATTCAAAACACTCTTTATACAATATATAACATTATGTGGTTGTGAACAACAACCACAACGTATTTGAAAAATATCTTTGGGTGACAACAAATTGGGAAACGATCTGTTGCCTTCAAGAAATGAAGCCTATAAAAACAAAACAACTTATGCACTAGTGTTACATACTATACATATTGTGTAAACTATAACATTTCTGTGTGGACATAACCGTTTACATAGCATGTAAACTAATTACATACTATACAATGTAATCAGTTTACTATGTAATTAGTTTACATAGTATGTAAACAAAGTTTACATATTATGTAACACAGTTTACATACTATGTAAACTAGTTACGTACTATCTATTCTGCTCTGTAATTGCCAAAACAAAACAGAAGAAAAAAGAGAAAAATTATTAAACCTCATTTAAATCATCACTAACTTCATGACGAGACTTCTTAATGAAAGGAGAATCCAATTTTCTCTTAGACATCCTACAAGATTATAAAAAACTGATGAACTAAAACAACACAAACAAAGATAACATACAAAAAATCACAAAATAAAACTAAATAAACTTGTTTTACAGTAAAGTACATGTAAAGCACAAATGAAGAACATAAAAAATGTTCTGATTACGAAACGAACAGTGATTCAAAAATAAACAAAATAACAATAACGAAAACAAACATAATACAAACCTGTTTGTGATATTACAGAGTAAAAATGGGAAGCGAAAACAAAAGCAAAAATGGAATAACGAAATGGAAAAACGAAAACCAGAGCAAAAACTAGAAGAAAACGAAGGGGCATAGACGAAGTTTCAATGACTGAAACTGTTTCTTGTGAGAGGAAAAAATGGCTCGTTATGATTAAAAACTCAGAGGGTTAAAATCGTAAAATACGATAACGCAAACGGTATCGTAAAGCAATATATGAAAAAATTAACAAACAGCCCAAAAATAATATACAAAGGGTCATTAAATCATCATTGTGAGCATCAGCCGACCTTATTTATTATCTAATTAAATATTTAAGTTTGTGTCCTTATTGAGTTATTCCATAAATTTAATGTTATTTTGGCATTTTTGAAAAACATAAAACCTTACCTAACTTATGATATAAAAAAAAAAATTCAAACCAAATCTATTATGTTGATTTGAGGGAAGTTTGATAATTTCGTACCTATAATTATAACGTTATATAAACTACTTTTTTAATTAAAAAAAATATAAACAAATAAGTTTATTGACATAAAAAATATTAATATTTATTAAATTTTTTTTAAAGTTTTACATAGTCTACAAGGGTTAATCCATTCAATAAAACGTGGTTAATAGTTAACAGAATTTCTCTAATATCATCTACTAATATTATCAATCTTACCAAAAATAAGAATACTATGTAAAAAAAAAAAAAAAAAAGAACTACAGATGAATAAGCTAAACATAACATTAAATAAACTAAGCATAAAATAAGATTTGAATACTCTCCAATTTAAAATATTATGTTTTGTAAGTGTCATGTGAATATTAACTTTATTTTAAAGAATGTTTTACGATAATATAAAAATATCTTATTAAATGATTTGGTAATACTTACATAAAATATAAGAATTGAATAATTTTTAGATAACACACTAAGCCACTATTTAGTTATTTAGATAAAATATTAGTATAATTATAATTTAATAATAATAAAAATTATAATATATAAATATATGAATAAAAAATAAAAAATAATTAAAATATTAGTGTATTGAAAATATAGATTTTGTTTGATTGTATGGGTTTTCTTATTTTTGAAACCTATCATTAAATTTATTAATTTAATTTATATAATTTTTAGACCTGTTTAAATTAACCAATTTTTATAAATAAAAGTATAAGTTTAATTTAATTTTAAATTTGAATTACTTTGTTGATTTTTGAAAGAAAAAAAAAATTTTCCATGGGTTTGTAAAATTGACTAAACACGTAATCAAATGATTTTATATAAAAGGCCGTGAGGTCGTTACATAAAAATTAGAGGACTGGCCCAACGTAGTACACTCTTGCGTTATTTTTTTTTATTATTATTTTATTAAAATAAATTGCTAAATACTCACTTGCATTAATTAATTTACCCAGACAATTCCAAAGGGTATCAATATCAATAACTAGAATTATTCTTTTCAAAACCTTCTAAAACATTATTAGAACTCTGTAGAGTGCGAATGTAAAAAACTCTTCGGTATATAAATTATTTAATTAATTTTATTTTAATTTTTTTAATCAAAAATATACGTTTAACTTTTTATAACATTATAAAATATATATTTATTATATTGTAAAAAAAAAAAAAAAATTCATTACATTATAAAAAACATATTTTTTTTAGGTGTTAAAAATAAAAGAAAAATTACCTAAAATAGTTAGTTTGCTACCTTATTAGTACCCTAATTTTATTTTTGGTATTTTTTTTTACCTTTATTATTAATTGCTATTTTAGTTATATGAACATTTAAAAAAAATGTACCAATTTAATGCAATTTTTAATATGGCTAGCATTTGCAATTTTAATGAATGATATTTTTGGTATTTTTGTCTATTTCCTCCACCTACAAAAGAAACAATATTTTTTTAGTCATTTTTTGTTCTTTTAGCCATTTTTTTGTCTCTTTACTCCCTTACATTTTTAATTGATTCATACTTTATAAATGATATATTACCATAATTGAATAATAATTATTTAACACATTCTTGTTTGATAATTTTTTATTATAAAATACAGTTTCTGACTGCAAAAATATTAATAGAACTTTCAATCTTCTTTCTCAAGTGAATATAATAGGCTGAATAAAAATATAATTATGATACATCTATTTTCGTAGTTAGCTAAAATCATCCAATTATTTCCAATATCTAGCTTATAACATATTTTTTTCTTTTCCAATGCAAATACATTGTTTTATTTTGCATTTTTATAGTTAATTAAAATCACTTAATATATATATATATATATAGACATACATACATACATCAAGCATGTATAGATCAATTTAGTAATACATTATTTATAGAGTATGAACCAATTAAAAATATAAATAATAGAAGAGACAAAAAATTAACTAAAAATGCAAAAATAAAATACAGTTTCTATGGTGAGGGAGGAAAGAGACAAAAAAAAGGGCTGAAAATACAAAAAATGGCAGAAAAAATACTATTTCTATTATTAGAAAGGGAATAAATTGAAAAAATTGGTTGAAAAAAATAAAAATGATTGAAAAATATTGTTTATTTTGTAAGAGGAAGAAAAAAAAATGCCAAAAATACACTTCATTAAAATTGCATGTGTTGTTCACGTGTAAAAATTGCACCAAATTGATACGTTTTTAAAATGTGTGTATTACTAAGATACCAATTAATAATAAGAGTAAAAAAAAGTACAAAAAAGAAAATTAGGGAACTAGTAAGATAATAAACCCAAAAATAACACTCATAAAATTTATAATAACAAAAGTGACACATTTACTTTAAATTGAGAAATGTTACAAATTAGTTTTAGAAGTGTTATTTTTATTATTATATATTGTAGGGGTGTTAGTATTGTGATTTTTTTTAAAATAAAATTATATATATAAATACAGTGCAATAAAACCTTTAAAAAATGATGTCTTTAATTTTTTTTTTTAAAAATCTATATCACTAATATATCTATAACTTAGCTCAAATCACAAATATTTTAAATATTTTACATATAACTATCATAAAAAAAATATTTAAATTAATTTTAAATTTTATGTGATTGAGCAACAATTGGTTAGTAAGTCTTAACACTTAAATTCCATGTCATAAAGAGAAGTAGAATGTTTTCATGTTCATTAATGAGTATTTATTTAGTAAATTCTAAATATGAATCCAACCCAAATTTAATAAATTATTTTTTTATTATATTTGATTATTAATTTTTTTTATATTTTGAAAGATATTGCATGTTATTATCGTTATATAAAAATAAATTTATTAAAAATAATTTAATTTTTATAATATTAAAAATATGTAAATATGTATATGAAAACATGAAAAAAACACGCATATCATAAATAAATATGACATAAACATTTATAACATACACAAATTGACATCCTATCTTATGTTGAAAAAAAAATGGTAATTCCCTTGATAAGATTTATGAAAGAGCAAAATAATAAAATAAGTAGAACAAGAATAAAAAAATAATAGATAAAATTTTTTACTTAATTCAGCCAAAAATATTAAGTGGATATTGTACAAAGAGGCACTATATGCCTTCATTATAGAGATAAATAATATAACAATATTTATTATAAAACAGTCACATCAATTATAAAGTATACCCAGAGTCTTTACACTTACTAAAAATATATTTATCTCTCCTTTTAGAATTTTTTTTCTCACACCATATATGGAGTGATTTACTTTCACACCTATACAGTTGTGCTCTACAGGATATCCTCAACTCATCACAATCTCTCTCTATTTATAAAGAGATTTAAGCAGCTTTGAAACTTGTTTACAATGTGAATTTGTTCAATCACAATTCATACATTCTAGCTCTTCGTGATCTTTTTTTTGTCGATGCCAATTTATTTATTTATTTATGAGCTACTTCTCTTTTTTGATTTGTAGCTACCTCCTTTTTTACTAAAGGAACTACAATTCTTAGCAATCTTCTACTTGAAAATTTGATTTCAATGATGTTTTCATATATGACCAATATGTCAATATTATTTTTATTGACAATCACAATCCTCAATATAGATAATTGTCATACTCTACCATAAAAGTACACACATTTATAATTTTTATGATTTTTAAGCATTTTACTTTAGCTTGTGTCGAAATAACCTCCCTGATAGTTATGGTCCAATTCTTATGTTTGGCTTTTTCAAGACTTCATCAACAATCAACGTATATTCCACCACATACCTTGCATCAAATTCCAAACCATTGCATGTGTATAAATTTATGTACTCGCTAGCACTAACACATTTTCTTTCATAGCAAAACTAAAGATTAATAACATTCCAAAAAGATAACCACAACCTCTTATGGAGAAAAGAGATCTGTTGTTGATGACAACATCAACATCTTCATTTATTGATTTTAAAGTTATTTGTCGAAATGGCTCTATTGAAATTTTTTCTTCAATTGTCAAGATTATCCATACTATTTTTCTTCATCTGCTGTCATTGCTCCCATTTAAATCTGGTTTCACCAAATCATTAAAGCATAATAGCTCCTTGATGGATAGTACACATGAATAGTGCACCCATTATGAGTAGTTTCATACTATTTAATTTCCATATTCAAACAACACTAGATAGTACTTCAATTATTTGTATAATAATTACTACTAATGAATGAATATTAATTTTTGTATCCGAACATAAACTTTACAAACCTTAATCTCTGATACTGATACTAGATGTTGGAAAAAATTTGGTAATTTTCACAATTAAATTTACAGAAAAATAAAATAATAAATAAAGTAGAGCATAAATAAGGAAATAATCCAAACCCTTGTTCAGGTGGACTCTGATGTTGAATGTATTATTGCTCTTTTCAAAAATGGGTTAATGGAAGCTGTTGTGTTGATATATCTTTTAAGAGCTTCAGTTACGAACATAATTGGGATGGGCTTAGTGGATTCCCTGTTAACTGTTATAAAGAACAAAGAGGAAGATTTTCTCAAAATGTGCATCAAGCCAAAAACAGCTGCACTACTACTATTGGCAGAGATAATGGAAAGTAGCGAAGAGGGCTTCATATCTTCAATTTCTGATGCATTGATTTCTGGAACAGTAATGGAAAGAATAGTGAGCAGTTTGGAAGCTGAATTGACTGAAGAGAGGATAGCTGCAGTTGAAATTCTACTAAAATGCATGCAGAAAGATGGTCAGTGCAGAAACATTATTGCTGATAAAGCTCAGTTGGCACCTATTTTGGAGAGTTTTGTCGGTGCAACTAATGGAGAACAATTTAAGATCGTTATGTTTCTGTTTGAGTTGGTGAAATTAAGCAGGTATATATTTCAAATTTCTGTGTCTGTGTTAGATGTAGATATGTGTTTATGAACATTGCATTAGTTTATATGTTTGTGTGATATAGGAGGACCTTCAATGAACAAATCCTTCATATCATAAAAGAGGAAGGTCTTCTCAGAACAATGCATACCCTCCTTGTTTATCTACAAACAGCTCCACCAGACCAGTGTCCTGTTGTGGCCGGTCTTCTTCTTCAACTTGATCTTCTGGTTTGGAACTCTCTCTCTCTTTGTATATTTTTTTTCGTGCTCCAATCAATCTAGCTGACATGAAGTTACCTATCGTTAAATAGATGGTTAAGTCTAAGTGATAACAAGATGATTGTTTTTGATTTTGCTTATAACTTTATACAGGCTGAGCCAAGAAAGATGAGCATATACCGCGAAGAGGCAATAGATAGTCTTATATCATGCATTAGAAATACTGATTTCCCAACTGCCCAAATATCTGCTGCACAGACAATTATGTCTTTGCAGGGAAGGTTCACCATGTCCGGAAAGTCTCTTACTAGGGTTTTTCTCCTTAAATGTGCCGGTCTCCACAAACCTTATAATAATCTCATGTGACTGGATCAACTTGGCAACTTCTCTGAAGAAGTTGAGCAACCTCTTGTGAGCTTCTTAAATATATACTCTGCTAGCTTCATTTCATATTACTTTTGTCATTTTTTGCCGCTATTCTGTTTTTTCTGTTCCCTTGATATTCTTCAAGCAATTTTTCTGATGATTGTGTTCCATCTATCTTATTTAATTAACAGAAAGAGGAAGAAGAGAAGGCTGCTGATGATTGGGAAAGAAAAGTGGCATCTGCTCTAGTGAGCCATGAGTTTGGTCTACTGTTTGAGGCTTTATCAGAAGGCTTGAAAAGTAGACATACAGAATTATGTGTAGCATGTTTTGTATCAGCCACATGGCTTATTGTTGCGTGATGTCCAAAAATACTCTTTCTTATTAAGCCTTGGCTTGGGCTTAATCAAAGCCCATTAGGTTATTAATATATATATATGAATTCCATCAGCGATGCAACAGAGTCTCAATTTATAATAACATCAGCGGTAGGTGAAAGCGCTAAGAAACTCAATTAATAAAAGAACAGCTCCAGCGGCAGGGAAGAACAACTCAGCGGCAACCTGCGACGCAGATGCAATTCCAGCAACTCCAGCGACAGTTTTGAGGTAGCAAAGGCAGTCAAGAGGAGATCCATTTAACAATCCAATTAAGAACATAAGTTCTCTCTCTCTATTTATTTAGTAACAGATTTATAGTTACTGTTTCTCTTTAATTTATCTGTTGTTGCTAAACTGGCAAGACAGATTTATTTATTTATTGTTTTTGTGAGAGAGAGATTAATTTGGGTGTAATTGGGTATTTGGATATTTGAGTGATTTGGCCAATTAACTGTTGGCAAATCTTATTGTACTCCTCTTTGACAAGTATAGTGGAATATTTCGGTGCCGGCCTCAGCAGTGGATTAGGTAGTCGCATTGACTACTGAACCACTTAAATCTCTGTGTCTTTTTCTGTTGATTATTTTCTTTATATTTGTGGGTGCTCGTTATTATTATTTTATCGCTTCCGCATTATTATCTGATCTTGGGTACAACAAGTGGTATCAGAGTTTGGTTAAAGATGACGAGCACAGAGTCATCCACAAAGGTTGAAAGATTTAATGGAGATAATGATTTCTCGCTATGGCAAATGCGTATGAAAGATGTTTTGATTCAACAGGGAGTTGCAAAGCCATTACAAGGCAAAGATAAAAAGCCCGCTGATATGAAAGATGAAGTATGGGATGAGCTTGATCAAAAGGCAGCAAGTGCAATTCGTCAGGGACTCTCAGATGAGGTAGTTCATAATGTTTTTGATCAGAAAACTGCTTATGATTTATGGAAAACTTTAGAGCAGCTTTATATGGCCAAAAATATGACAAATAAATTATTTTTGAAGAAAGAGTTGTACACTCTTCGTATGTCTGAGAATACAAACTTGTTGACACACATGAATACCTTTAATAGGTTAATTTCTGAACTTGCTCAGTTAGGGGTAACATTTGATGATGAAGATAAAAGTATGTTGTTATTGTGTTCTCTACCATTATCTTATGATCATTTGATTACCACCTTATTATATGGAAAAGAGACCATTGTTTTCAAGAGTGTGAAGGAAGCTTTGTTGTCTTACCACAAGAAGAAGAAAGTTGATGGTGAGCAATCACAAGCAGATGGTCTCGTCGTTACTAAGAAAGATAGTAACAATCACAGCTACAGGCGTGGAAGAAGCAAGTCTAAAGACAGAAATTATGATAAAGGTAGAGGAAGATCAAGCTCAAGACCTAGACAGTTTAATAGAGACATGGAGTGCCATTATTGTCACAAAAAAGGTCACATTCGAAAATATTGCAGAATTTTAGCCAAGGAACTGGAGGATAGAAAGAACCAGACACAACCCACTAATTCAGCTAGTGTTGCAGAGGATAAAAGTGAAGACAAAGATGATGATTTGCTATCTGTCTCATCAGGTATTGATTCCCTTGCAAATTCATGGATTCTTGATTCTGGTTGTTCCTATCATATGTGCCCACATAGAAATTGGTTTGATACTTATACTCCCAAGAGTGGTAATTGTGTGTATATGGGCAACAATGCAAAATGTGAAGTTGTTGGAATAGGAACCATAAAGGTTAGGATGTTTGATGGTGTTGTGAGAACCTTAACAGGTGTACGACATATCCCTGATCTGAAAAAGAATCTGGTTTCTCTTGGTGGGTTAGATGAGATGGGCTATTCGTATTCTGCAAAAGATGGAGTGCTCAAGGTGTCTAAAGGAGCTTTAATAGTAATTAAGGGTAAGAAATTTGGCAATCTCTACAAGATGATTGGAAATACTGTTGTAGGTGGAGCTGCTTTAATTTCTGAAGATCCTACTTTTGATGATACTATGCTTTGGCATATGAGGCTTGGACACTTGGGTGAGAAGAATATGTTGGAACTCCATAAGAGGAACTTGCTGAAAGGTGTGAAGACCTGCAAGCTTGATTTATGTGAACATTGTATTTATGGTAAGCAGAAAAGAGTTAGTTTTAAGACAGCGACTCACTCTTGTTCTGGTATTTTGGACTATGTCCATTCTGATGTTTGGGGACCCGTGACTATTGCTTCTCAAAGTGGAGCTTACTATTATGTTACTTTCATCGATGACTATTCCAGAAAGGTTTGGGTCTATTTTATGAGAAGTAAAACTCAGGTATTTGATATCTTTAAGGAATGGAAGGCAGAGGTAGAGAACCAGTCCGGCAAAAAGATAAAGATTTTGAGAACTGATAACGGTACAGAGTACAAGCACAAGGCATTCAGAGAGTTCTGCAAGCAAGCTGGTATTATTCGACATTATACAGTGAGGAAGACTCCTCAGCAAAATGGAGTTGCTGAGAGGATGAACAGAACCATTGCAGAGAGAGCAAGGTGTATGAGATTGCAAGCAGGTTTGCCAAAGAATTTTTGGGCAGAAACTGTGAGCACTGCTGTTTTCCTTATTAATCGAAGTCCTCATTCTTCCATCGATTTCAAAATTCCTGAAGAGGTATGGTACTCTAAACCTGTTGATTATTCTATACTAAAGGTTTTTGGTTGTCCTGCTTTTGTTCATATACAGAGTGACGAGAGATCAAAGTTAGATGCCAGATCCAAGAAGTGCATTTTTCTTGGCTACCAGAAAGGTGTCAAAGGTTACAGGTTGTTTGATCCAGAAGCTAAGAAGTTGGTTATTAGCAGAGATGTGATTTTTGACGAGAAGTCTATGCTGAAAAGTGTGACGGTAGAGCCTATGTCAGAAAGTTCTGGTGAGAAGGATAAAGCTCCAAAGGAGGTGGAGTTTGCATTTAAAAACTCACAGGATAAGGTTTATCAACCTGTCATTAGAGATGTTCAGCAGCAACCACAGGTCCAGGATCAAGAGCAACCACAGGCTCAGGATGAAGAGCAGCAATCAGACCAGTATAGTATTGCTACTCATAGAGAGCCACGCATTCGTAGGGCACCACAGAGACTTGGGTTTGAAGACGACACAGTTTCATTTGCTTTGTTCACTGGTAGTGATGACCCTAATTCTTTCCAAGATGCTATGAGCAGAAAAGACAGTGAGAATTGGAAGGCTTCAATGAATGAAGAAATGAAGTCACTACACAAGAACAAGACTTGGGAGTTGGTTCCACTGCCTAAGGGAAAGAAAGCTATTGGTTGCAAATGGGTTTATCGAATAAAAGAACTGAAGCAGTATAAGAGTCGATTGGTAGCAAAAGGATACTCACAGAAAGAAGGAGTTGATTATAATGAGATATTTTCACCTGTTGTGAAGCACACTTCCATCAGAGTTGTTCTTGCCATGGTCAATTTATATGACCTAGAATTGGAGCAGTTAGATGTCAAAACTGCCTTTCTTCATGGAGATTTGGATGAGGAGATTTACATGCAACAGCCAGAGGGATTCATTGAATCCGGTAAAGAAGACTATGTCTGCAGACTGCAGAAGTCATTATATGGGCTGAAGCAATCACCTCGCCAATGGTATAAACGGTTTGATTCCTTCATTGTTTCTCATGGTTATTGTCGTTGTGAGTATGATTGTTGTGTTTACTTTAAGATCTGTGATGATAAAACATTGGTATTGCTCACTCTATATGTTGATGATATGTTAATTGCCGCTCAAAGTAAGGAAAAGATCAATGATTTAAAGAATTTGCTTAAAAGCGAATTTGAGATGAAGGATCTTGGTGTTGCCAGAAAGATCCTTGGAATTGAGATCAGTCGTGACAGGAAAGGTGGAAAACTTTGGTTGTCCCAAAAAGGTTACATGGAGAAGATCCTGCATAAGTTTAGCATGATGAATGCTAAGCCTGTGAGCACACCCCTTGCAGCACATTTCAGATTGTCCACGAGTTTATGTCCTAGTACAGAGGATGAGGTAGAGTACATGGCTCAGGTGCCTTATGCCAGTGCAGTTGGATGTCTAATGTATTTGATGATTTGCACTAGACCTGATATTTCTCAAGCAGTAAGTGTTGTGAGTAGATACATGGCAAATCCAGGTAAAGAGCATTGGAATGCTGTTAAATGGATTTTCAGATATTTGGCAGGCACACGTGATTGTGGCATCATGTTTGATAAAAATGATGCTTCTAATGTTGCCATGGGTTATGTGGATTCTGACTATGCTGGTGATCTTGATACCAGAAGGTCGATGACAGGTTATGTCTTTACTTTTGGTGGTGGCTGTATAAGTTGGAAGTCAAATTTGCAGGATACAGTTGCTTTGTCTACGACAGAGGCCGAATATATGGCTATGACTGAGGCAGCAAAAGAAGGCATATGGCTTATGGGTTTGTTGGAACAGCTTGGTTTCAAACAAGAGAGTGTACCTCTTCTATGTGACAGTCAGAGTGCTATTCATTTAGCTAAGAATCAAGTTTTCCATGCGAGGACTAAACACATAAGTGTGAGGTATCACAAGATTAGAGAATTGATGAATCAAGGGTTGATCAAGCTCTCAAAAGTTCATACAAAAGAGAATGCAGCTGATATGTTGACAAAGTCAGTGCCAAGAGATAAGTTTGAGCATTGCTTGGACTTGATCCATATTAGTTCTTGTTGAGAACCTTGAAGAGGGTGGAGCATTCCTACCCATAAATAGAATGCTGTTTTTGGTGCCTATTGAAAGGCACCTTGAGGTGATGACAGTGGAGGCTCGACGTTTGAAGACTTGGTACGAGTTTTTTGGTCCAAGGTGGAGATTGTTGCGTGATGTCCAAAAATACTCTTTCTTATTAAGCCTTGGCTTGGGCTTAATCAAAGCCCATTAGGTTATTAATATATATATATGAATTCCATCAGCGATGCAACAGAGTCTCAATTTATAATAACATCAGCGGTAGGTGAAAGCGCTAAGAAACTCAATTAATAAAAGAACAGCTCCAGCGGCAGGGAAGAACAACTCAGCGGCAACCTGCGACGCAGATGCAATTCCAGCAACTCCAGCGACAGTTTTGAGGTAGCAAAGGCAGTCAAGAGGAGATCCATTTAACAATCCAATTAAGAACATAAGTTCTCTCTCTCTATTTATTTAGTAACAGATTTATAGTTACTGTTTCTCTTTAATTTATCTGTTGTTGCTAAACTGGCAAGACAGATTTATTTATTTATTGTTTTTGTGAGAGAGAGATTAATTTGGGTGTAATTGGGTATTTGGATATTTGAGTGATTTGGCCAATTAACTGTTGGCAAATCTTATTGTACTCCTCTTTGACAAGTATAGTGGAATATTTCGGTGCCGGCCTCAGCAGTGGATTAGGTAGTCGCATTGACTACTGAACCACTTAAATCTCTGTGTCTTTTTCTGTTGATTATTTTCTTTATATTTGTGGGTGCTCGTTATTATTATTTTATCGCTTCCGCATTATTATCTGATCTTGGGTACAACACTTATCCACATGCTCAATGTTCTACCAGACACAGGGATACGAGGAGAAGCTCGAGTCTGCTTGCTGAAACGTTTCGTATCAACTTTCAAGTCTGCAAAGAACAATGAAGACAAAGTCCTCTCTGTTCTTGCGCTGAGAAGCTTCATTCATGATCCTGGTATGTGACCATTATTAACCTCATGTTAACATTTTTTCAACACCTTCAATAGTTTGAAATGCTTACTTGACATCATGAGTGCAGAGGGGCTCCGGGAACTAACTTCGTCTGTGAAGGATATATTAAAAGGCTTGAGGGAGCTTAAGAGATTTACTCCCCTAGCTTTTGAAATGCTGAAAGTTCTATGTAAAAAGAGTCTAGTGCTGTAAGTTCTAATATCTTTCTATTGAAAAGATTTAAAGCATCCTTGATAAGATACTGTTTCTGTTTGCTTATCGGATCTATGGAATCACAAAGATTTGCCTCAAGTAAATTGTGGTGAGAATGGAGAGGTGCTATCAATAGTTTTCTTTAAGGATAGAATTTTTTCTGGTCATTCAGATGGAACAATAAAGGTAACGAACTTGTTAGCATCCTTTTTTTTATCCCACACCTTATATAATCTCTATAATTTAAAACTTGATAAAACAATACTTTTTTCTTTCAAAAGAAATGATTGATTATTGACATTTTGTTCGATCTGTCTTATGTAATTGTAGGTATGGACGGGTAAAGGTAGTATTCTTCACCTAATCCAAGAAACTCGAGAACATACAAAGGCAGTTACAAGCTTAGCAATTTTGCAAGCAGGGGAAAAAATTTACAGTGGTTCACTTGATAGAACTGCAAGGGTATATTTCTCTTTTGTTTCTCCCGCGTGTCATGTGTTTTCTCAACTCTAGAACTTTTGCACTAAAGTTATTATTATATTTTTGCTTATGTGAAAGAGCAGGTCTGGTCTATTGTCAATGAAAACAATACAATGTATTGAAGTGCATGACATGAAGGATCAGGTTCAAAAGTTAGTTGTTTACAACAGCATTTCTTGCTTCATTCCTCACGGCTACAGTGTCAAGGTAACTAAGAGTTTGCTTTCTTATGCTTTAAACGCTTCTGAACCAAATGAGAAAAACATTATCACAAGTGCTTTTAGGTATAAAAAGACTGCTTCAGTCTAAAAGCTTTTTTTAATTACTTTTGACTAAAACTACTTTTACCATATGCACAAGAAAACAAACCCTAAAAAATATTATCAGTTCATTTGTCTCTAAAACCTTTCAGGTTGGAACTTTACTAGGCTTATTTACTTTTACCAGGTTCATTCTTGGAATGGAGGATTCAAAGCGTTAAACCCAAACAAATACGTGAAGTGCTTGGCTCTTGTGCACGGCAAGTTGTACTGTGGATGTCATGACAATAGTATTCAAGTAAGAGCTTCTTGGAGAAATAGTGAAATACATTGGTCTTTTATCAACCTAAATATACATTATTTTTCTCAATTTTCTAACAACCTATTAAACATCTCTAAATTTCAGGAAATTGATTTGGCCTCTGAAACAATTAGTAATATTCAAAGTGGTTCTAGGAAACTACTTGGAAAAGCAAGTCCTGTCCATGCCTTACAAATTCGTGATGGACTGCTATATGTTGCGGCTTCTAGCCTGGATGGGGCAGTTGTGAAGGTATATATATCCATGTATACAAAGAAAATTCTTAATATTGTTTCTATTACATTCATGAATTTATTTTGCTTGTGCTTTTTTTAAAAATTGATTTCAGTCAAACAGGGTTTGGGGAAAAAGTGTTTTAAGAAACACATAATTTCTGATTCTATCAGGAGGCACAAAATTTACATTATGAGCCCTAAAATCACTATTGGTATATTTTTTATTTTTGGTTCAGAAGTGTTTTTTTGTGTGTATCATAAGCGCTTTCTCAGAGTTTCAAAAGCATAAACAAACGGATATTTAATCTAATAATTTAACCTATTTGAAACTTTTTGATTATTAAGAAGTATCAATCTTATTTTATGTGGGAATTAGATTTTTAGTGTTTCAGATCACATTATGATTGGATCACTTCAAACTCCTTCCGAAGTAAGAGCGATGGTAATAAGCTCGAAGCTAATCTATTTGGGGTGCAAAGGAGGAATGGTGGAGATTTGGTCTAAGGAGAACCACGAGAGAATAGACGTGTTACAAACTGGTACCAATTGTAGAGTTCATTGTATGGCTCTCGACAGTTGTGAAGAGTTCTTGGTGATTGGAACTTCTGATGGTCGAATTTAGGTGAAATTACTTTCTGTAATTTATCTAATATATTTGCATGACATTACAACAAAATCACAATATAGGTTGAGATAGTCAAATTTTAAGATGAATTTTAACTCGATTATGCATGCCATTTTGTTGAGTAATTAAGGATGGCAATTTGTGCTAGTAGTCGTGATAGTTTGTGCTGACACTAATTAGTCCAGTCTAAATTGGTTGAATCCTAACTCAAATTAGATTTAATTCAAGCCAATAAAGATGAGTCCAAATATAAACTAAACACAACTCAAACTAGTTCAAATTAACTCTAATTGCTAATAAATTTTCTACACATACTATTAGATACATATATTTATCAAAAAATGAAAAGTTCAAATAATTTAAAATGTCACGTAAGAATGTGACTTTGACAATATCATAATACATGAATCTCAAGTCAATGAACTGGTTGAAAAAAGAATAATATTATATAGACTAATAAAATGTTACTAATATATATTCAGTTTAAAATATAAACTTTATAATAGTAATCGGAATAATGATGAATATATATATTTTTTGTTTAAAGAGGGAAAGATATGAATGCTAAAAGCAGTAACATAAAATAAAATAATATAACGTAATAATATAGTAAAATGAATAAATTATAATTATTTATTATTTATCGGTTTATTTTTTAAAAGAAAATGGAAGAAAAATAAATTATGTATTATAAAAGTAAAGAGTAAAAGAGAAGATTTATTAAATTTTAACATATCATTTTCACTTCTTTTATTTTTTTTATTTAAAATTAAATTTTATTTAATTTATTTTGGACTAATGAGTGGTCCTAATTTAGCTCAATTTTTTAAAGTTATTTAAGCTGTCCTAAATTTAGTCTTTAATTCAATTTATTAATTAAATTACGGTACAAACCTAAGTTAGACAAAAGTGCGTTAACTGATAAATGTGTGTATTCCAGTTGAATTTATCATATTGTAAATTTCTTTCAAACCTGTACTTTACCCATATTTTAATAGTTTTTATCTTTTATGAGAGTTTATTTTTATTTTTTATAATTAATAAGTAAATAAAAAAGATTTCCTGTTTCTGTCATAACAGTGACAAAAAATTATATATTAACTATTAAATTTGCCGTTCTTTGCTTCATAATTAACCAAGGTCTCTTTTCATTTGGTTTGCAGGCATGGCGACTAAACTAGGATTTTTTTGATATAGGACAACAGTTTTTCTTTTTCTTTTTTTGGGTGCCCTAGAAAGAGCAATCAGCAGCACTTTCGATTATTCCTATTCATATTCTTTGTAAGTGAGAGCTACTCTGGCAGATGTATATATATTTATATAATATGAAAAGAAGAAAAACGTGTATAATGTCCCTTAAAACTTGCCATAAAAATAGTACCAAAAAAAAAAAACTCTTAAATTTCACATTGAATGCTACCTTATAGATGTTTTCAAGTTGAGCTTAAGTTGATTAAACTTGTATGATGTTAAATTTGAACAATTAAATTAAATGTCATTGAATATTATTTATATTATAAGTTTTAAAATGGTTAGTTTATGTAATTTTTCAACAATAAAAAAAAAATTCCAATTATAATTTTTCTTCTAAACTATTATCAAGTAGCTGATATTTTTAGTAGACCATAGTCAAATACTTTTGTCTTCCTCAAAAATATCAAATTTCTTTAATTTTTCAATACAAAGAAAAACAAAAATAAATAAATAAAACGCAAAACACATGATAAGTTTTGTGTGAAGAAAAACGTAAAACATAAAACGTAAACTTACAGAATTCGAATTATATTGTATGCTTCTGGAAAAGTACCAAAGTACCCCTTTAAGTTAAAGAGGGGAACATCTAAAATATGTCATGTGCACAATGTCTCAAATCCACAAGGTAATAAGATTATATTCTAAAATGTTGATCAATTGAGTAAGTTGTCTTCACGTTGAAGGTTGAGTTTAAGTTTTCAAAAGTTAACCCATTGAGCTAAGTCACTTAAAGTTAACCATCAAATCGCATACACTTATAAATTAATACATTAATTTGATATTTTATCAATTTAATTGATTTTCTATAACTAGGTTCCCCTAAACCTTAAATTTAATCCTCTTTATATTTGTCCAATTAAAGTTCTAAGTATTTTATTTTAAGAAATATTTCACACCATCATAATTTTTAAGAAATTTTATTTTAAACCCAACAAGTCTACATTTCATCAATTAGTCCAAAACAACAATTATAAACTTTGATACTATTTAATATACACAACTCTTTTTTTTATTTTTTTTTTTAGTTTTTCTATTTTTCGTTTTTATATTTTATTGTTGGCTTTTAATAGTTTTACTTAATATTTTCATATCCAATATTTTTTTTTGAATATTATTTCATTTTTTATTAAAATTCATTTAATGTTATGCAATGAAATTAAATCTCTGTATTTTATTATATGTTTAGTATATTAATATCCAAATAGATTATTCAAATTCACATTCCATCTTTGAATATATTCAAATAAAATTATCTAAGATACTAATATAAGTAAATTAGATAATATATACAATAAAAATGTTCAAATATTTATAGATACATATATTAATAAATACATATACTATAATAGATACATATAATAATAAGGTCCAAATATTGATAGAATTCTAGGCTTCCACGATACAAATAAATCTAATCACAAAAGATTAACAGGTTCTTACATGCTTATAAACTTCTGCCCCAATTAATATTTTATCACATATTTGCTATTAATTATCGTACAAGCCACAAGTGTATGCCTTAGTTGTACAGCGCACTAGTTATAAACGAATATTTGATATTAATAGAAAAACATGATTAATGTAAAAATAACCAAAACAATCTCCTAACAAAAATGATAAAGAAAGAAAAAAAAGAACAGGAAACTAGTTGTTGTAAAAATTACGGACACAAGAATGCAACTAGTTGTTTGCAAAACTTTAGTTTGAAAGTTGTTGGCTAGCTGGAAATTGCTAATATCTTATAGTTTTACAACAGACTCTGTAATAATTATTAGTTATGTTCTATTTAAACATAATGTTGAAATATCAAACATACATATATAGTATTTGATGCTCACGTACTCAACATCCTCAATATCATCATCTTCATCATCAAAGCCATTGCACAAACAATTTCATTAATTAAACTCAAAACAGGTTTGCCTTTTTCAAAACATTTATTAAATAAATTCGATAAAGCTCTATCTTTTACGTGTGTGTTTCATTCATTCATATATTGAAACCCATGAATTTTTTTCTTACTTCGTTTTACTACATTTTTTTTTTCTTTCTTTCTAATTTATTTTTATTTAATTCTGTGGGATATGGAATTAAGTAGAGATAAAGCAAGAATGGAGATAGCTAATATGGAGCAAGGAACAGAACAAAAAACAGTTACATGTAGGAAGGGTGGCATTAGAACGATGCCTCTTATCATGAGTACGTACTCCTATCGTTTCATTTTATGTGTAAATGAATCAAAAAAAAAAATCAATATAGAAATTTCATAACTTACTGGAATTTTACCTGTACAGCAAGCGATATAATAGAAAGGATTGCACAAGTTGGGTTACAGGCAAATCTAATTTTGTATCTGACAAGAGAATATCATTTGTCCAATACCACTGGAACCAACATTATGTTAATTTCTGGGGCTATGCCCAATTTCCTTCCCATTTTCGGTGCTTTTCTCTCTGATTCTTGCTTGGGCCGCTTTCGTGTCTTGGTTGGATCAATTATCATTTTCTTTCTTGTAAGTACATGCAACCACTCACTGCTACTATTTATATACTTCATCGGTCACATATCGACTGCTATTCATATATGTATTGAAATTTGAAGTTTATTTATGTATGTTATAACTTGCTACGGAGATAGGTTGTACATAATTTTTATGTATAATATATACGTGCTATTTTGGGCTTGCAAGTCTCCTGTGTTTCATTTATCCCAGCTAATTTTAACAACTAGTTGAGTCTTTTTAAAGCATGAAATTTTGCTTAGGATCATTGTCATGAGATGTTTAATAGCATATCATGTACTCATCTTTAATTTACTAAATAATAATTAATTGTTTTTGTGTGTGTGTTTGCAGGGAACTATGATGTTTTTTACAACATCAATAATTCCACAAGCAAGGCCTGCTCATTGTAATCCAGTTGCAGGAGAACAATGTCCTGCACCAGACCAAGGTCAAGTGTTGTATCTTTACTTAGCATTAGGTTTAATGTCTATTGGATCTGGTGGAATGAGACCTTGTACCTTGGCTTTTGCTGCTGACCAATTAGATAATCCCAACAATCCTAAGAATGAAACTATCCTTCAAACCTTCTTTAATTGGTACTATGCCTCGGTTGGAATCTCAGTCATTTTCTCAATAACTGTTATTGTTTATCTTCAAGATAAATTTGGTTGGCCTATGGGTTTTGGAATACCTGCTGGTATGATGTTTGTGGGTTCAATTATGTTTATAGTAGGCTCTCCTCTTTATGTGAAGGTCAAGCCTGACAAAAGCTTGCTTTCTGGACTTTTTCGCGTCGTTGTTGCATCTTGGAACAATAGAAACTTTCCCTTGCCTGCAAACAATTCTGATTCATGGTGCCATGATCCCAAAACTTCTAAGCTAACTGCTCCAACAGACAAACTTTGGTATGTATGGAAGTATAAGTGTATAACCATTAAAAGATGTTACAAGTGTTTTCAAGCTTAGAAAGCACATTTTTAGCTTCCTAACAAAAGCACAAGTGATGTGATTTTTCCTGAATGTATATTCTTCTGAAACTAATTTTTCATTTCTGTCTTTCAATTATGCTTTTGTACTAGATAGAATTTATACATAAACAAGTGATTATGTTCAATAGAGGGAATGGACTAATATTGGGGTTGCTCATGAATTGTAGGTTTCTAAACAAAGCATGTATTATTAATGACCGTGATACAGAACTAAATCCTGAAGGATTGCCTGTAAAGCCATGGAATTTGTGTTCAGTGAAGCAAGTAGAAGAGTTGAAGATAGTGTTTAGAGTCCTTCCAATTTGGTCTACTCGCATGATAATCTCAAATACATTCAATCTATACTCATTCCCTGTATTACAGGCAGTCACAATGAATAGGCACTTCATATCAAAGTTTGACGTACCTGCTGCCTCAATTGTTATGTTTGGACTACTTAGCATGACAATTTGGGTAGCAATATATGGAAAATTTGTAGTTCCAGTTGTGTCAAAAATCACCAAAAATCCAAGAGGATTTGGATATAGGTCAAAAATGGGGATTGGTTTGCTAATCTCATGTTTGTCAATGGCAGTAGCAGCAATTGTAGAGAAGAAGCGACGAAGAATTGCGCACGAGCAAGGATTGGAAAATAACCAATTTGGAACAGTGACAATGTCTGTTTTTTGGCTAGTACCACAATTCGTACTAGGTGGGTTGTCTGAAGGGTTTAATGCAATTGGGCAAATAGAATTCTTCTACTCTCAGTTTCCTAAGACTATGTCGAGTGTTGGAATGTCTCTTTTCTCTATTGCAGCTGCTCTTGGGAACTTGCTTGGAAGTCTAATAGTAAAGCTTGTTGAAGATCATTCAAAAAATGAAGATAATGTCAATTGGCTATCAAATAACCTCAATCAAGGTCACTTGGACTACTTTTATTGGCTTCTATGCATTCTCAATGTCATCAATCTTTTCTATTATATTTTATGTAGTCGGGTGTATGGACCTTGTGAAAACAGAAGGGTCGATCATTCTGAAAATGTCACGGATGAAGAAGAACAAGTTCTTTCAACATAGTCAAATTTTGAATTCGATTGATATTATTGTGTAATGCAGTCACGTAAAATGTAGATATTAAATAATTTGATTATTCTTTAATATAAATTTTGTTATTGTCTAATAGAAATTAATAGTTCCACATAAAAATATTGTGTGTATTTATTGATCATGTTACTGGTAAAAAAAATTATTAAAAATAACATTCTTAAAATTTATAATAATAAAAATAATATTATAATAATATTGAACGATGTTCAATTAAACAAAGTTTAATATTAAATGATTTTAAATTGCTGCAGTTTAATTTAAACGTCATCTAACGTAATAATCATTGTTAATTATAAAAATATATTATTTAAATAAAAAAAAATATTAATTTTATTATTATAAGTTTTCAAATACTATATTTTAAAAAAATATATTTAATAAGAATATAATTGCGTTAAATAGTGAGGCTTTTGGCCTTTTTCACTGTTTTTTCTCAATGATCATTGTGAGCATCAACCGGCCTTATTTATTATCTAATTAAATATCTAAGTTTGTGTCCTTATCGAGTCATTTCATAAATTTAATGTTGTTTCGGCATTTTTGAAAAACATAAAATCTTACCCAATTTATAAAAAAATAAAATAAAAAATTCAAGCAAATCTATTATGTTAATTTAAAGGAGTTTTGATAATTTCCTACCTATAATCATAACATCATATAAAAGATTTTTTTAATTAAAAAAATTTATACCATATAACTTTTTAGATAAATAAAAAAAAATATAAACAAATAAGTTTATTGTCAGAAAAAATACTAACATTTTTTAATTTTTTTAAGTTTCACATAGTCTGTAAGAGTTAATCCATTCAATAAAACGTGGTTAATAGTTGACAAAATTTTTCTAATATCATCTATTAATATTATCAATTTTATCAAAAATAAAAATATCATATAAAAAAAATATATAGAGAAATAAGCTAAACATAACATTAAATAAATTAAGCATAAAACAAGATTTCAATACTCTCCAATTAAAACATTATGTTTTATAGGTGTTATTGAGAATATTAACTTTATTTTAAAGAATATTTTACAGTAATACAAAAATATCTTATTAAATGATTTATTAATATTTACATAAAATATAAGAATAATTTTTAAATAACCAATTAAGTCTCAATTTAGTTATTTAGATAAAATATTAATATAATTATAATTTAATAATAATATAAATTATAATATATAAATATAGGAATAAAAAATAAAAAAATAATTAAAATATTAGTGTATTGAAAGTATAGATTTTATTTAATTGTATCGATTTTGTTATTTTTGAAACCTATAATTAAATTTATTAAATTAATTTTTATAAATAAAAGTAAAAGTTTAATTTAAATTTAAATTATTTGGTTGATTTTTGAAAAAAAAAAAAAAAAATTCCATCATTAAACACGTAATCAAATGATTTAATAGAAAAGGACGTGAGGTCGTTACATAAAAAACAGACGTCTGGCCGGACTTTTATATCCACGAAAGAAAAAGAACAGAAACATCGGAAACGTAGTACACTCTTGCGTTATTTTTTATTATTTTATTAAAAAAAATTGCTAAATACCCACTTGCATTAATTAATTTACCCAAACAATTCCTTAGGGTATCAATATCAATAACTCGAATTATTCTTTTCAAAACCTTCTAAAACATTATTAGAACTTTGTAGTTTGTAGAGTGCGAATAAAAATAAACTCTTCGGTATATAAATTATTTAATTAATTTTATTTTAAATTTTTCAGTAAAAAATATACGTTTAATTTTTTATAACATTAAAAAAAATATTTATTATATTGTAAACAAAAAAATTCATTACATTATATATATTTTTTTTGAGGTGTTAAAAATAAAAGAAAAATTATCTAAAATAGTTAGTTTGCTATATTAGTACCCTAATTTTATTTTTGGTATTTTTGTTTACCTTTATTATTAATTGCTATTTTAGTTATACGAACATTTAAAAAAATGTATCAATTTAATGCAATTTTTAATATGACTAGCATATGTAATTTTAATAAATGATATTTTTGTATATTTCCTCCATCTAGAAAAGCAATAATATTTTTTTACTCATTTTTTATTCTTTTAACCATTTTTTTTTTGTCTCTTTACTCCCCTACATTTTTAATTGATTTATACTTTATAAATGATGTATTACTATAAGAGTAATAATTATTTAACACATTCTTGTTTGATAAGTTTTTATTATAAATACAGTTTTTGACTGCAAAAATATTAATATAACTTTTAATCTTCTTTCTCAAGTGAATATAATAGGCTGAACAAAAATAAAAGTATAATACACCTATTTTTGTAGTTAGCTAAAATCATCAAATTGTTTCAAATATCTAACTTATAACATTTTTTTTTTCTTTTCCCATGCAAATACATTGTTTTATTTTGAATTTTTGTAGTTAGCTAAAATCATTTAATTTTTTTATAATATAAATATATATAAAAAAAAAAAATACATCAAGCATGTATAGACTAATTTGATAATACATCATTTATAGAATATAAACTAATTAAAAATATAGATGATAGAAGAGACAAAAAATTGGCTAAAAATGCAAAAATAAAATACAATTTCTATGGTGAGGGAGGAAAGAGACAAAAAAAAAAGGGCTGAAAATACAAAAAATGGTAGGAAAAAAAAAATACTATTTTTATTATTAAGGAGGGAATAGATTGAAAAAATTGGTTGAAAAAAAATAAAAAATATTGAAAAATATTGTTTATTTTGTAAGGGGAAGAAAAAAATGTCAAAAATATTCTTCATTAAAATTGCATGTGTTGTTTACATGTAAAAATTGCACCAAATTGATACTTTTTTAAAATATGTGTATCACTAAGGTACCAATTAATAATAGTAGTAAAAAAAGGTTCCAAAAAGAAAATTAGGGCACTTCTAAGATAATAAACCTAAAAATAACACGCATAAAACTTATAATAACAAAAAACACTCTTACTTTAAATTGAGAAATGTTACAAATTAGTGTTAGAAGTGTTATTTTTATTATTATTATATATTTTAGGGTGTTAGTATTGTGATTTTTTTAAAATAAAATTATATATATAAATACAATGCAATTAAACCTTAAAAAAAATGATGTCTTTAATTAAAAAAAAATATATATCACTAATATATCTATAACTTAACTAAAATTACAAATATTTTAAATATTTTACATATAACTATAAAAAAAAATACATATTTAAATTAATTTTAAATTTTAAATGATTTAGCAACAATTGATTAGTTAGTTAGTGAGTCTGAGCACTTAAATTTCATGTCATAAAGAAAAGTACAATGTTTTCATGTTCATTAATGAGTTAATTTATTTAGTAAATTCTAAATATGAACCAAACCCAACTTTAATAAATTATTTTTTTGTTATATTTAATTATTAATTTTTTTATATTTCGAAAGATATTGCATGTTCTGACTGTTATACAAAAATAAATTTGTTAAAAATAATTTAATTTTTATAATATTATAAATATGTATCTGAAAACATGAACAAAAACATGCATATCATAAATAAATATGACATAAACACATATAACATACACAAATTGCTACCCTATCTTATGTTGAAAAAAATGGTAATTCTCTCGACAAGATTTATGGAAGAGCAAAATAATAAACAAAGTAGAGCAAAAACAAAAAAATAATATATAATTTTTTTTACTTAGCTCACCCCAAAATATTAAATGGATATTCTACAAAGAGGTACTACATGCCTTCACTATATAGATAAATAATATAACAATATTTATCACAAAACACTCACATTAATTACAGAAAATGCTCAGAGTTTTTACACTTACTAAAAATATATTTATCTCTCCCTTTAGAATTTTTTTTTTCTCACACCATATATGGAGTGATTTACTTTGCTCCCAATAGGTTGAGAGCTCTAAGGCTCTCAGCTCTCTCACACCTATACAATTGTGCTCTATAGGATATCCTCAACTCATCACAATCTCTCTTTATTTATAGAGAGATTTAAGCAGCTTTAAAATTTGTTTACAATGTGAATTTTTCCAGTAACAATTCATACATTCTAGCTCTTCATGATTTTATTTTATTTTTTGTCAATGCCAATTTTTTATTTATTTATGGGCTGCTTCTCTTTCTTGATTTGCAGCTACCTCCTTTTTTGACTAAAGGAACTATAATTCCTAACAATCTTTTACTTGAAAAATTGATTTCAATTATGTTTTCATATATAATCACTATGTCCATATTATTTTTATTGACAATCATAATCCTCAATGTAGAGAATTATCATACTATACCATAAAAAGTACACACGTTTATAATTTTTAAGAATTTTACTTTAGCTTGTGTCGAAATAACCTCGTTGATAGTTATGGTTCAACTCTTATGTTTGGCTTTTTCAAGACTTCATCAACTATCGACATACATTCCACCACATACCTTGCATCAAATGCCAAACCATTGCATGTGTATAAATTTATGCACTCACTAGCATTAACACATCCTCTTTCATGATAAAACTAAAGATTAATAACATGCTAAAAAGATAACTACAACTTCTTATTGTTTTAAATCAGCATCTCCATTTATTGATTTAAAGCTATTTTTTGAATTAGCTCCATTGAAATTTTTTCTTCAATTGCCAAGATTATCCATACCATTTTTCTTCATCTACTGTTATTGCTCCCACTCAAATATGATTTTACTGAATCATTAAAGCATAATAGTTCATTCATGGGTAGTACACATGAATAATGCATCAGTAGTTTCATACTATTTAATTTTCATATTCAAATAATGCTCTTTATTATTAGTAAATAGTACTTCAATTATTTGCATTGTAATTACTATTAATGAATGAATATTAAGAGCATGAATAAGAAAATAACATATATAGATTTTTACATGATTCACCCAAAAATATTAAGTGGGCTAGCTACTCCACACCAGGCTACTTCATGCCTTCACTATAGAGATAAATATTACGATAGTGTTTATTATAAAACACTCACATCAATTATAGAATATATCCAAAGTATTTTCACTCACTAAAAATGCATTTACCTCTTGTTATATAATTTTTTTTGCTCACATTATATATGGAGTGATTTACTTTGCTCCCAATCCATTGGAAGCTCGCTCTCAACTCTCTCATATCTCTACAGTTGTGCTTTGCAAGATATTCTCGACTCATCCACATCCCTCCCTTTTTATAGATGAATTTAAGTAGCTTTAAAACTTGTTTACAATGTGAATTTTTTCAATCACAATTCATACATTTCAATTGTTCTTGCTTTTCTTCTTTTTTTGGGACGGTGCCAAAATTTTCTTCAATTTATGGGCTACCTCCCTTTTTAGATTTGTAGCCACCTATTTTTTGATTAAAAGAGCTACAATTCCAAACAATCTTTCATTTAAAAATTGATTTTAATCATGCTTTCATACATGACTATTATGTCAATATTATTTTTATTGACAATCATAATCCATAATGTAAAGAATTATCATATTCTACTATAAAAAGTACACACATTTAAAAATTTTACTATTTTTTAAAAATTTACTTCAACTCATGTCAAATTTACCTCACTAATAGTTATGGTCCAACTCTTATTTGGCTTTTTCAAGTCTTCATCAATTATTAACATACATTCCACCACACACCTTGCATTAAATGCCAAACTAATGCCTATGTGCAAACTTATGGACTTGCTAGCACTAACACATCCTCTTTCATGGCAAAACAAGAGATTAATAACATTCAAAAAGATAACCACAACTTCTTTTAAAGAAAAGAGATCCACTAACAAGAGATTAATAACATTCAAAAAGATAACCACAACTTCTTTTAAAGAAAAGAGATCTACTACTGGCGACAATATCAACATCTCTATTTATTAATTTTAAAGTTATTTGCCGAATAGACACCTCTAATAATTTTTCTTCGGTCGTCGAGATTGTCCCTATCATTTTTCTCCATTTGTTATCATTGCTTCCACTCAAATTTGATTTCACTCAATCATTAATGTAAAATAGTTCCTTAATGGATAGTACATATGAATAATGCATCCATTATGAATAATTTCATACTATTTGATTTCCATGCTCAAACAATGCTCTTCATTATTGATAAATAGTACTTCCATTATTTGCATAGCAATTACTACTAATGAATGAATATTAATTTTTTTATTCAAACTTTATGTTCTTCACTACAAAACATTATGTGAGTTACTGTTGCGTGTTGTCCCAAATATTTAATAGATGGGCTTAATGAATAAAAGCCCATTAGGTTATTAATATATATATTAATGAACTTCAGCGACAGTGTGAAGAAACATATATATATTAACATATCAGCGGCAGAAGTAAAAAAAAAATAACTCCATCAGCGAACAGCGAACAGAAGAAGGATTTGCGGCAGGCAGATCAGAGGCGGCAAATACAGAGGCGACAAGAGGAGATCCATTTGATAAATTCAATTAAGAACATAAGTTTTCTCTCTCTATTTATTTGGTAACAAATTTATAGTTACTGTTTCTCTTTAATTTATCTGTTGTTGCTAAACTGGCAAGGCAGATTTATTTATTGTTTTTGTGAGAGAGATTAATTTGGGTGTAATTGGGTATTTGAATATTTGAGTGATTTGGCCAATTAACTGTTGGCAAATCTTATTGTACTCCTCTTTGACAAGTATAGTGGAATATTTCGGTGCCGGCCTCAGCAGTGGATTAGGTAGTCGCATTGACTACCGAACCACTTAAATCTTTGTGTCCTTTCTGTTGATTATTTTTCTTTATATTTTTGTGGGTGCTCGTTATTATTATTATTATTATTTTATCGCTTCCGCATTATTATCTGATCTTGGGTACAACAAGTGGTATCAGAGCTTGGTTAAAGATGACGAGCACAGAGTCATCCACAAAGGTTGAAAGATTTAATGGAGATAATGATTTCTCGCTATGGCAAATGCGTATGAAAGATGTTTTGATTCAACAGGGAGTTGCAAAGCCATTACAAGGCAAAGATAAAAAGCCCGCTGATATGAAAGATGAAGTATGGGATGAGCTTGATCAAAAGGCAGCAAGTGCAATTCGTCAGGGACTCTCAGATGAGGTAGTTCATAATGTTTTTGATCAGAAAACTGCTTATGATTTATGGAAAACTTTAGAGCAGCTTTATATGGCCAAAAATATGACAAATAAATTATTTTTGAAGAAAGAGTTGTACACTCTTCGTATGTCTGAGAATACAAACTTGTTGACACACATGAATACCTTCAATAGGTTAATTTCTGAACTTGCTCAGTTAGGGGTAACATTTGATGATGAAGATAAAAGTATGTTGTTATTGTGTTCTCTGCCATTATCTTATGATCATTTGATTACCACCTTATTATATGGAAAAGAGACCATTGTTTTCAAGAGTGTGAAGGAAGCTTTGTTGTCTTACCACAAGAAGAAGAAAGTTGATGGTGAGCAATCACAAGCAGATGGTCTCGTCGTTACTAAGAAAGATAGTAACAATCACAGCTACAGGCGTGGAAGAAGCAAGTCTAAAGACAGAAATTATGATAAAGGTAGAGGAAGATCAAGCTCAAGACCTAGACAGTTTAATAGAGACATGGAGTGTCATTATTGTCACAAAAAAGGTCACATTCGAAAATATTGCAGAATTTTAGCCAAGGAATTGGAGGATAGAAAGAACCAGACACAACCCACTAATTCAGCTAGTGTTGCAGAGGATAAAAGTGAAGACAAAGATGATGATTTGTTATCTGTCTCATCAGGTATTGATTCCTTTGCCAATTCTTGGATTCTTGATTCCGATTGTTCCTATCATATGTGCCCACATAGAAATTGGTTTGATACTTATACTCCTAAGAGTGGTAATTGTGTGTATATGGGCAACAATGCAAAATGTGAAGTTTTTGGAATAGGAACCATAAAGGTTAGGATGTTTGATGGTGTTGTGAGAACCTTAACAGGTGTAAGACATATCCCTGATCTGAAAAAGAATCTGGTTTCTCTTGGTGGGTTAGATGAGATGGGCTATTCGTATTCTGCAAAAGATGGAGTGCTCAAGGTGTCTAAAGGAGCTTTAATAGTAATTAAGGGTAAGAAATTTGGCAATCTCTACAAGATGATTGGAAATACTGTTGTAGGTGGAGCTGCTTTAATTTCTGAAGATCCTACTTTTGATGATACTATGCTTTGGCATATGAGGCTTGGACACTTGGGTGAGAAGAATATGTTGGAACTCCATAAGAGGAACTTGCTGAAAGGTGTGAAGACCTGCAAGCTTGATTTCTGTGAACATTGTATTTATGGTAAGCAGAAAAGAGTTAGTTTTAAGACAGCAACTCACTCTTGTTCTGGTATTTTGGACTATGTCCATTCTGATGTTTGGGGACCCGTGACTATTGCTTCTCAAAGTGGAGCTTACTATTATGTTACTTTCATCGATGACTACTCCAGAAAGGTTTGGGTCTATTTTATGAGAAGTAAAACTCAGGTATTTGATATCTTTAAGGAATGGAAGGCAGAGGTAGAAAACCAGTCCGGCAGAAAGATAAAGATTTTGAGAACTGATAACGGTACAGAGTACAAGCACAAGGCATTCAGAGAGTTCTGCAAGCAAGCTGGTATTATTCGACATTATACAGTGAGGAAGACGCCTCAGCAAAATGGAGTTGCTGAGAGGATGAACAGAACCATTGCAGAGAGAGCAAGGTGTATGAGATTGCAAGCAGGTTTGCCAAAGAATTTTTGGGCAGAGACTGTGAGCACTGCTGTTTTCCTTATTAATCGAAGTCCTCATTCTTCCATCGATTTCAAAATTCCTGAAGAGGTATGGTACTCTAAACCTGTTGATTATTCTATACTAAAAGTTTTTGGTTGTCCTGCTTTTGTTCATATACAGAGTGACGAGAGATCAAAGTTAGATGCCAGATCCAAGAAGTGCATTTTTCTTGGCTACCAGAAAGGTGTCAAAGGTTACAGGTTGTTTGATTCAGAAGCTAAGAAGTTGGTTATTAGCAGAGATGTGATTTTTGACGAGAAGTCTATGCTGAAAAGTGTGACGGTAGAGCCTATGTCAGAAAGTTCTGGTGAGAAGGATAAAGCTCCAAAGGAGGTGGAGTTTGCATTTAAAAACTCACAGGACAAGGTTTATCAACCGGTCATTAGAGATGTTCAGCAGCAACCGCAAGCTCATGATGAAGAGCAGCAATCAGACCAGTATAGTATTGCTACTCATAGAGAGCCACGCATTCGTAGGGCACCACAGAGACTTGGGTTTGAAGACGACACAGTTTCATTTGCTTTGTTCACTGGTAGTGATGACCCTAATTCTTTCCAAGATGCTATGAGTAGAAAAGACAGTGAGAATTGGAAGGCTTCAATGAATGAAGAAATGAAGTCATTACACAAGAACAAGACTTGGGAGTTGGTTCCACTGCCTAAGGGAAAGAAAGCTATTGGTTGCAAATGGGTTTATCGAATAAAAGAACTGAAGCAGTATAAGAGTCGATTGGTAGCAAAAGGATACTCACAGAAAGAAGGAGTTGATTATAATGAGATATTTTCACCTGTTGTGAAGCACACTTCCATTAGAGTTGTTCTTGCCATGGTCAATTTGTATGACCTGGAATTAGAGCAGTTAGATGTCAAAACTGCCTTTCTTCATGGAGATTTGGATGAGGAGATTTACATGCAACAGCCAGAGGGGTTCATTGAATCTGGTAAAGAAGACTATGTCTGCAGTCTGAAGAAGTCATTGTATGGGCTGAAGCAATCACCTCGCCAATGGTATAAACGGTTTGACTCCTTCATTGTTTCTCATGGTTATTGTCGTTGTGAGTATGATTGTTGTGTTTATTTTAAGATTTGTGATGATAGAACATTGGTATTGCTTACTTTATATGTTGATGATATGTTAATTGCCGCTCAAAGTAAGGAAAAGATCAATGATTTAAAGAATTTGCTTAAAAGCGAATTTGAGATGAAGGATCTTGGTGTTGCCAGAAAGATCCTTGGAATTGAGATCAGTCGTGACAGGAAAGCTGGAAAACTTTGGTTGTCCCAAAAAGGTTACATGGAGAAGATCCTGCATAAGTTTAGCATGATGAATGCTAAGCCTGTGAGCACACCCATTGCAGCACATTTCAGATTATCCACGAGTTTATGTCCTAGTACAGAGGATGAGGTAGAGTACATGGCTCAGGTGCCTTATGCCAGTGCAGTTGGATGTCTAATGTATTTGATGATTTGCACTAGACCTGATATCTCTCAAGCAGTAAGTGTTGTGAGTAGATACATGGCAAATCCAGGTAAAGAGCATTGGAATGCTGTTAAATGGATTTTCAGATATTTGGCAGGCACACGTGATTGTGGCATCATGTTTGATAAAAATGGTGCTTCTAATGTTGCCATGGGTTATGTGGATTCTGACTATGCTGGTGATCTTGATACCAGAAGGTCGATGACAGGTTATGTCTTTACTTTTGGTGGTGGCTGTATAAGTTGGAAGTCAAATTTGCAGGATACAGTTGCTTTGTCTACGACAGAGGCCGAATATATGGCTATGACTGAGGCAGCAAAAGAAGGCATATGGCTTATGGGTTTGTTGGAACAGCTTGGTTTCAAACAAGAGAGTGTACCTCTTCTATGTGACAGTCAAAGTGCTATTCATTTAGCTAAGAATCAAGTTTTTCATGCTAGGACTAAACACATAAGTGTGAGGTATCACAAGATTAGAGAATGGATGAATCAAGGGTTGATCAAGCTATCAAAAGTTCATACAAAAGAGAATGCAGCTGATATGTTGACAAAGTCAGTGCCAAGAGATAAGTTTGAGCATTGCTTGGACTTGATCCATATTAGTTCTTGTTGAGAACCTTGAAGAGGGTGGAGCATTCCTACCCATAAATAGAATGCTGTTTTTGGTACCTATTGAGAGGTACCTTGAGATGGTGACAGTGGAGGCTCGACGTTTGAATACTTGGTACGCATTTTTGGTCCAAGGTGGAGATTGTTGCGTGTTGTCCCAAATATTTAATAGATGGGCTTAATGAATAAAAGCCCATTAGGTTATTAATATATATATTAATGAACTTCAGCGACAGTGTGAAGAAACATATATATATTAACATATCAGCGGCAGAAGTAAAAAAAAAATAACTCCATCAGCGAACAGCGAACAGAAGAAGGATTTGCGGCAGGCAGATCAGAGGCGGCAAATACAGAGGCGACAAGAGGAGATCCATTTGATAAATTCAATTAAGAACATAAGTTTTCTCTCTCTATTTATTTGGTAACAAATTTATAGTTACTGTTTCTCTTTAATTTATCTGTTGTTGCTAAACTGGCAAGGCAGATTTATTTATTGTTTTTGTGAGAGAGATTAATTTGGGTGTAATTGGGTATTTGAATATTTGAGTGATTTGGCCAATTAACTGTTGGCAAATCTTATTGTACTCCTCTTTGACAAGTATAGTGGAATATTTCGGTGCCGGCCTCAGCAGTGGATTAGGTAGTCGCATTGACTACCGAACCACTTAAATCTTTGTGTCCTTTCTGTTGATTATTTTTCTTTATATTTTTGTGGGTGCTCGTTATTATTATTATTATTATTTTATCGCTTCCGCATTATTATCTGATCTTGGGTACAACAGTTACCTACTATTCATAGAGCTATTTTATGCCTTCACTACAAAAATAAATAATAAACAGTATTTATTACAAAACACTCACATCAATTATAGAGTATATTCATAGAATAAATATCTATACTCAATAAAAATGAATTTATCTCTTCCTATCAAAATTTCCTTAACATTATATATGATGTCATTTACTTTGCTACCAATCCATTAAGAGCCCCAAAGCTATCATCTCTCTCACATTTGAGCAGTTGTGCTCTGGAGGATATCCTCAACTCATCCTCATCCCTCTTTATTTATAGAAGGATTTAAGCAGTTTTACAGTATGAATTTTCCCGGCCACAATTCACACATTCTAGCTGCTCCTGCCTTTCAATTTTATTTTATTTTGCCGGTGCCAAAATTTTCTTCATTTATGGGCTGCCTCCCTTTTTTTTTTGATTTACAGCTACCTATTTTTTTACTGAAGGAGCCCCAATTCCTGACACCTTAAAGTAGTAATATAATGTTATTTTCTTGTTTTTATACTTTACTCCTTGGTTGTTAATTTGGGTTTAAAGACTCTTGGCGTTTTCAAAATCGATATATTTCAAAGCAAATATAATAATAATAGTAATAAACAATATTGGTGTCACACACTTCAATGTAATATTTCCAAGGTGAAATAAAGCCGCCCAAAATCTTCAACTTCTATAACTGACAAAGGAGAGAACTGAGAAGAGCTAACTCTCTGTTATATGGTTCCCAAAAGTAGAAGCTATAATTTTTTTGGTGAGAATCTCTAGGTGAAACCAAAAAGTTGATGAGGAAGACCATCCAAATTAAAGATGCTGTTGTAAAATAAAAGGAATATTGCATAATAATAATAATAATAATAATAATAAAAACATTATGTAGTTATTGTTGATTGAATGATGATTTTGATCATTTCATTTTTGCAGATTCAAACAATGGAGATCTCTTCAGAGCAAGAGAAGGGAACTCAACCGATTACAGCCAAGAAGGGAGGCTTGAGAACTATGCCCTTCATCATAGGTGATTTATATTATACATATTCTGTTTAATTACTTCGCAATTGATGTATATAATAATTAAATTTAGAGAGTGTTTCAATAGTTTACCTTTAGATGTTAATACAACTTTGAGTAACAAGGTGAAGGGTCATGAATATTATCTCACAATTAGTTTTAAGCTATTCACTCACACCGCTATTCGTTTATCAGTTTATGAATGAATTTGGTTTTGCTATAAAAAAAAAATTTGTTGATACAACTTAATTTGATTGATTATGGATTTTATTTATATTTTAAAAAATGTTTTTAATATAGAAAGAACTACTCGCTAATTAAGTAGGTATTTAAAGAATGATGATATTGTAAATTTTACATTGGCAGCAAATGAATCATTGGAAAAAGTGGCTGGTGTTGGGCTTCAGGCAAATATGATCTTATACTTGAAAAAGGAGTATCACTTGGACAATGCTAAAGGACTTGCAATTTTGTTATTGTGGAATGCACTGTCAAATTTCATGGCGATTGCAGGAGCTTTTCTCGCTGATTCTTGCTTCGGGCGGTTTCGTGTGCTTGCATTTGCAATTGTCTTTTACCTTTCTGTAAGCCAAAATCACTTCCCTCCAAAACTGTTTTTCATCAGCAATTCTAATTTTTTCTGCCACTTTCCCACTTTTAACAGAACATATGAATTGGACTCTGTTATTTAGTATAGCTAGCTAAAGAGTAAAATTGAGATTATGGAAAGTTTCTATTTTATTATCTCATTTCAATTTAAAATTAATAGAAGCGCTTTTATGAAAAGTTTCTATTTTTACTTTTACTTGGTGATGTACGAGACAAATTTTTTTTTTTCTTTTTTTTTCTTTTTGAAAACAGGGTATCTCTGTATTATGGTCAACAGCAATATTTCCACAAGCAAGGCCTCCCCATTGCAATCCATTAAAAGAAAAATGCGTAACAGCAGAAATAAGTCAACTAATGCTTCTGTTTGTAGCATTTATTCTAATGTCTATAGGATCTGGTGGCATCAAACCATGTACACTAGCTTTCGCTGCAGATCAATTAGATAAACCTGACAACATTAAAAATGGAAGAGTGATGCAAACCTTCTTTAATTGGTACTATGTTTCAGTTGGAATCTCAGTAATGCTTTCTGTGACTGTCATAATCTACATTCAAGATAAGTATGGTTGGTTTGTGGGGTTTGGAGTTCCTGTAGCTCTCATGTTACTAGCCACTATTATGTTCTTCTTGGGCTCTTTTCTTTATATCAAGGTTAAGGCAGACAAAACACTGTTTATGGGACTAGCTCATGTGGCTTCAGCAGCTTGGAAGAATAAACACTTGTCCTTGCCACCAAGGGATTCTCATTCTTGGTTTTATCACAAAGGTTCCAAACTATTGATTCCAACAGATAAATTAAGGTACGTACTCTACATACATAAAATATGTAGTTCTATATTTTTAGAGTGTGATGATCACCAATAAAACGCCTAACTACTTTTAATTATGATCTTAGGTTTTTGAACAAAGCTTGTGTTATTAAAAGCCCTGAGGACCTAACCCCTGAAGGATTGGCAGTTGAACCATGGAGTTTATGCACGGTAAAACAAGTAGAAGAGCTGAAGGCACTGATCAGAGTTTTGCCCATTTGGTCCACTGCGATTATGATTGGAGTAACCATTAGCCAACAACAAGTTCCTGTTTTACAAGCAAATACAATGGATAGACATCTCATTTCAAACTTCAGCATACCACCGGGTTCTTTTATTGTGTTTGGAATCCTCACTTTGACAACATGGGTAGCCATTTATGACAGACTTGTAGTTCCAACTGTGTCAAAGTACACCAAAAACCCAAGAGGACTTAGCTTCAAGCAGAGAATGGGAACTGGTTTAGCACTGTCTTGTTTGGCAACTACTGTGGCAGCATTAGTGGAGAGAAATAGGAGAAAAACAGCAATCAGTGAAGGATTGTCCAATAATCCATTTGGAGTTGTGAACATGTCTGCTATGTGGCTAGTTCCACAATATTGCTTAACTGGTTTAGCTGAGGCTTTTAATCTAATTGGGCAGATAGAGTTTTACTACTCTCAGTTCCCTAAAAGTATGACCAGCATTGGAATGGCCCTTTTTGCACTTGGAATGGGTCTTGGGAGCTTAACTGGGAGCCTTATTATTGGAATTGTGAATGCTGTGACTGAAAAAGGAGGACAAGTGAGTTGGGTAACAGATAATCTTAACATGGGTCACTATGATTACTACTATTGGCTTCTTACTGTTTTAAGTGTGGTTAATTTCTTTTATTATCTTATATGTAGTTGGGCATATGGGTCTTGTGATAACGTACAGATATGGGACGAAGTAGATGGCATAAAGGAGGAAGATGTGACTAAATCTATTGGGTCTCCTCTTATATTTTCTCCTTGACCTTTCTATCTATTATGTAATTTATACTTCTTAACCGAAGACCATCATACATTTCCATATCAGATGTGTACTGTTTCGTCATTATAATAAAAGAAGTTTGTCTCTTTTCTTAATCTATTTTTATGTGGTTTGAGCATGCAATTTAAAATGATAAAAAAAAATAAAAATGATAATTGATAATTAAGGTATGTTTTTCTACTTTAATATCATGTAAAGCACAACAACAAAATAGACGCTTTAGAATTATAAAAAAAAAAAAAAAAAAGGCTCATGTGTTTTTAAGATTAAAAAAAACATTTTATGCTTCACCTATTTCCTCGTCAAAGGGTTTTCTCTTGTTTTTTATTTTTATTTTAATAATATCAAGCAAATACACCATAAACTTCCAAACTCAATGAAAGTCTTATAAAATCATATGATATGTGGACAAGAGAGTCTCAATTTGATATCTTTAATTTTTTTTTTCAAAGTATTTCTCCTTTTGTTACTACTCAACTACATGTATTTTATTTGAACATGTAAAAAATTTGGAGCTCAATTCACGAATATGTGAGTAGTATTTTTATTTTTAAAAAAATTACTAATTAAAATTTGGGTGAAGGGCAATAGGGATTCTATAGCTTACACAAATCAAGTGCATAAATCTTATAGCATTTTAATTGATTACATAAGTTATATATTTTCATAAAATTAATATTAAAATTTTATTTTAACTGTTAATTAAAAAATTATGTCAATATATACCATTTGTTAGTAATGTTGCTAAATTTCTTAAAGTATTTATAGAAAAATAATTTTATTGAAATTATTATGATGATGGTAAATGAATTGAAATAACCTTACAAATTTAATTATAAGAACAATACATGATATAATTTAACATAATTTCTCAATTAATAATAAAAATAAGATTTTATTATTAAGCAATAGAACATATGTAATTTATTAAAATACTATTTAATTTGTGCACTTCACTTATATAAACTACATAATCCCTGTCATTCTTCAACCAGTTCATAATACAAATAAAAACTATTTTATTACAATCTAATACTAATATAAATTTACACAATACAATTTATTTAAATTTATTAAATTTGCTTTCATAAATTTACTTACATATACAAGTATAAATTTATTTACATAATAAATTTCCATCTAAATTTTATATTAAATTAATAATATGGCTACTTGACAAATAATAATTAGTGTGTATTATAGAATTGAAAATAAAATTTTATATATAATTTTTTTTTTCATATAATTAAATTAAATAATAATGGAGATTCTTTTGCTGGAAAAAATAGTATAGATAACGGTCAACGGTGTTCATCAGGGCGGAGTCAAAAAAAAAAAATTTAAAGGATACTAAATTTTTTTATTTATTTTATATAAGTAAAAGTTAATAGAAATTATATTAAATTATACTTAATTTAACACTAATTTTTTTATGTCATATTATAAAATAGACATAAAGTTAACATATTATAATTAACTTATAATAAAAATTAAACAAAAATATAATTAATAAGTATTAGTATTATATATGAATAAAATAAATTTATTAATTAAAAAATCTAAGTAAATAAAAAGCTCGGTTAAATATATTAAGATTTATAGTTGTTAAAACTAAAATAAACATATAAAAATATAAAAAGTAAAATATGATCTATAATTTTAAACTTGAGACTATATTTAAAAATATATGTTTATAAACAATATAAGAATTACTAATAATAATAAAAATAATAAAATTTTTATCTAAAAAAATTTCAAATAAATTCTAAAAAATTATTAAAATAAAATGTCAAATAATATAATATTAAATAAAGTTAAAATTTAAATCGAAATAAAAATATAATAAACATAAAGTTAAAGCTTTAATATGAAACTTATCATATACTTATTTTCTTAATTTTATTTTTATAATGTCAAGTTTAAAAATATTTAAACATTATTTGAATTTTTATATTTAAGAAGAATTTTTATATAATATACTACTCTAATTTTATTTTTATTACTAATAGTTACCAAATACTTGAAAAAATATATTTAACTATTTTATTTACAATTCATGTTATTTTTAAATATATATTTGTTAAATATTATTAAAATATGTACATAAAAATTAAATACAATATATTATTATTAATAAAATATTTATTTAATGTTAAAAATATAAATATAATTAGTTTTTTATAAAAAAAATTGATTAGAATTATAGTATCATTTAAGCTCCCATGGATATCCGCCTCTGGTGTTTACGTGAACAACTGAAGTACAGCGATAATTCTAATTCAGTACTGTCGTGGCGAAGTTATTATAAGACTTACTTATGATCCATTACATAGCATGTTATCATCCAATGTCATTCGTTGACCTAAGTGCAGCCGATCCTTCCTGATCGCAAAACTAAGAGTAATTCTACTCGTCTTTAGGGTACGAATATTAAGTAAATAAATCAGATAAATTATTAATAATATAATAAATTAAATTAATAAAATTTTAAAATTATTATAATTATTTTTTAAAATATAATTATTCAATACTTAATAAAAAATAATTATAAAAAAAAATAACACATAATCAATATGTCAATTTTATATTGATTTTAAAATATAAATTTTACAATCTACAAATGTTTATAAAACATGTAATATATAGTTGTGAATAAAAATATAATATGATATAATTTTAGTGAAGATATGTTGAGTTTTCAATAAACTCTTACTCCCATTAAAATTACTATCTTTACTACGTTCTACTAAAAAATAAGTTATATATTTCATTGATGTTTACCAGTATTACCAGTATTTTAAAATTAATATAAGATTAACATATTTATGGAGTTTCATGCCTAATAGAATTACTATCCTAACCTTCTTATTTTGCAACGGACCCCAAAAATAATCAAATCGAGCTAAATAGAGAGTAGAGTCTTCTACACAAAGGCCTATGTATTCAGTCCAAAACTACCGATTCAAACCATTCTTCTACTCTCCTACGCAGTCAGATCAATAACTCCTATTCAGTTCTCCAAATCGTAGATTTAGTTATGGCTCCAATTGCTGTCGGCGATGTCTTACCGGACGGTACTGTTAGCTTCTTCGATGAGCAGAATCAGCTTCAGAGTGTAGCCGTACACTCTCTTGCTGCCGGCAAGAAGGTTATTCTCTTCGGCGTGCCCGGTGCCTTTACCCCTACTTGCAGGTCAGTTAATTTGTCTAGCATATTTTATTCGACATCACTTTGTTTGGTTCCGGAAAGTGTAGGAGGCTAAAATTTCCTCATCTTTAACACCGAATTTTATGTATTGACATGAGATGAACTTAAATTCTCTGACCTCCTATATTTTAGGTTCAATTTTTTCTCGTTCTCAAGTTCAATCTTCAATCTCCTCCCGTATCCACAATTTCTCTGACCCCTTTGACACATCTTTGTTTTCTATATATAAATAAGGTGATAATATATATATATATATATAAACGGAACCAATTTTTGTTCATATTTTGTTTTCTAATTGTTTCGATATTCAATTTACTGTATTTAGACGTTAGAAACAATTGTGAATATTTAAAATTAATGTGATTGATGATCTGTCTATGTTTTTTTTTTTTGTGTGTGTGTGTGTGTGTTCTATTATGTTGTATAATGTTGAGACCACAATGGGTTTGCATATGTACTAAAATCAACAGATATAGGGGAAAGTTTTTCGATTTCACATGGACAGGATGAGCAAAATGACTTTCTATTTATTATTATTATTATTATTATTATTAAGATGTATGACTAACATGAGGTCTTGTGTTTGTTTGACAGCGTGAAGCACGTACCAGGTTTCGTCGAAAAAGCAGAGGAGTTTAAATCCAAGGGCGTTGATGAGATTCTCTTGATTAGCGGTATATCTGTCTGTTCTATTTCTGCCCTTGAGCGTATTTCTGTGTTAATTTCAATTTGTAACAGTTTCTAAGCAAGCATTTCTGAAAGCTTTGTGTATTATCAACGGGGGAGCCAGATATATTTTTTATATTATTTAGGATACTGAAATTTAATTTTTTTTAATACAAAAGTTGAAAACTAGTAGGAGGATTATACCAATCCAATATTGAATTTTTTATCTCATATTATAATAGAGACATAGAATTGTACTTAAAAAAAAATATAGAGTTAATACATTATAATTAAATTATAAAGAAAATTAAACAAAAATATAATAAATTAATAAGTATTAATATCATTTATGTATAAAATAAATTTATTAACTAAAAAATTTAAGCAAATAGAAAGCTCAATCAAACACATCAAAATTTATAGTTAAAACTAAAACTAAAAAAAAAAACATATGAAAATATAAAAAGTAAAATATAATTTAGAACTTTAAGCTTGAGACTATATTTAAAAATATATGTTGATAAATAATGTAAGACTAACTAATAATAATAAAAAAATAAAATTTTTATATAAAAAAATTGCAAAATATTATTAGAATAAAATGTCAAATAATATAATATTAAATAAATTTAAAATTTGACTTGAAATAAAATATGAAAAATATACAAACTTAGAAGTTTTAGTCTAAAGCTTATTGTATACTTATTTATTTTATTTTTATAATGTTGAGTCAAATTTTTTTTTTTTTTGGATTATCATATTTAAGAATAATTTTTACATAATACAGGACTACAATTTTATATCTATTACTAGTAGTTACCAAATACAAAAAATAGTGTATATATTTAATTACTTTATTTATAATTTATGTCATTTTTTATATACGAATTTGTTAAATGTTGTTAATATATACTAAAATATGTACATAAAAATTAGACACAATATATTACTACAAATAAAATATTTATTAAATGCTAAAATATGCATGTAATTAATTTTTTATAAAAAAATTGATCGAGATTGTAGCCCGGTAAAATGATTTACAACATGCTAAGTAGTGTAGTTTGTAGAGTTTGGGTGAATGACTAAAGAAGGTGATTAAACTAGCACTTTGAATTTGATCAGCGAAGATAGGGGAGATCGTGATTCTTGAACTAATAATTTTTCACGGTTCTTTTAAGCACCTTAAAGTGTAATTTAATTGTTTAGTTTGGAACTTTTCAAAGTAGTATTCCATGAGACAATGCAAAACACCCTATTCTTGTAAGCTTATTGCTGTATATAAATTTAACCATCATGTTATTCCTGTTGACTTTTTGATATTAATGCATAAAAAACTGATGTGTATTATCGTATTATGCAACCCATCTTATAATGCAATGACTTAACAATATGGTAGAACTTTCTATGTTCACACATGCACGGTGTTCGACTGAAATCATTGTATATGATGAAAGTAATCATATTTTTGTCGTTAAGCTTCACTTGATACAAAGTGGTTCGAAATTGACCTTGCATTCTCATATTTATGATTATTTGATGTAGCTTTATGAATCAGTTCCTTTATATCTTTTATGCATGTTGTGGATTTATTGATTATTTAGTTTTCTTCAATGTTTTCTCTTAAGATTGAACCCATAAATTTCACTGTGCTCTTACAATCTTCAACATATGAACCCAGGGAAACATAGCAAATTAATAAATGAAATGCAGCAAGCATGAAGAAGAAATAGAATAACAAGGATTTAACGAAGTTCGGTTTCCTTAGGTCAACTGCGGGGAAAAGCATGAAAGTTCACTAAATTGATCATGAAATTTTACAAAAAAACATTAGACTTTTGCTGGGTTCTCTCACCCTTTTTGAAACAAAGACCTTGTTACCCACACATGTAAATAAGATTTAGGCTCAAGAAAAAAACTAATTACAAGTGTGATAAATAAGTTACAACATAATTTTCTAAGCTTTAGGCCTTAACCAATTAGCTTATGCTTACAAGCTGATATTACAAAATAAGTAGAGATATTAAGAAATAAGTTGTACTGGTATACACTTGGTACCATAGTAGGACTCTATCATTTAGAGGCAAAATTCATCAATGCATATTACTGGGTCAACTGGAAAGCTTTTTAACTCTCTTGAATTACAAGAGTACGCATCATGTTACATACTTGAATTATTTTCTTGCTTAAGTTGACATGTATTTCCTTAATATTCGTGGCTCTTGATATTAATCTATTAGCCGTGAAAAATGACAGGATTCTTGGTTGTTGGTTCTATTGAGTTATAGTTCAGATTTCAGATTCTGATGTTGGTTATAATTTATAAATGTGTCTACCTTTCTCTAGCTTCACTTTTGTGATTTTCTATGACAGTGAATGACCCTTTTGTGATGAAAGCATGGTCTGAAAAGTTCCCGGACAACAAGCACGTTAAGTTCCTCGCTGATGGATCAGCAAATTACACTCATGCTCTTGGCCTTGAGCTTGACCTTTCTGATAAAGGACTAGGAACCCGTTCTAGGAGGTTTGCTCTGTTGGTCGATGACCTCAAAGTAAAGGTTGCAAATCTCGAAACTGGGGGAGAATTCACCGTCTCCAGTGCTGAGGAGATCCTCAAGGCTCTTTGAGTGTTTCATGTTCCCCTTGATACTTAAATTTCCTATTTGAGCCTTGTTGTCCTTATATTACGTTTTCCCTTGTCTTTGCTACTTATAATATGGTCATGTTATATGCGATATCCTGATTTTAATAATATTTACTATTGATACATTATCGATGGAGCTACCAAATGATAACTTACTGTTCCTCTACCTCAACTCCATGTTCCTTCAATTAACATTGGCCAAGAGCAGGATCTCCGTACAAATGGTATGATGATGGCATGATGGACTCTGATTATGGTCTTGATTGTTTGTACGTGAGTAAATGCGTTAATAAAAAAAAATTTATCATGATGAGATTTTTTTAATAAAATAGGGATGGTTAGATGATAATATGACAAATTTATCTTTAGCTTTAGGTGTTCAACCTATTTTCTTTTTTATGACAAATTATTTTTTTTTAAGTAAATAATAATTTAATATTTTAAATAAATGAAATGTAAGATTAGTATAATTATTTTTTTAAAAAATAAAGTAATCTAATAAATTATTCATTATTTTTAAAATAAATGACAATGTAGTACTTTAATTTAATAAAAAATAAAATTAGTGTAATTATTTTTAAAAAAATATATAATTATTTATTGTTATTATATATTTTAAAAATAATAAATAATACTCTAAAAAAATAATTAATAAAATTAATGAAAGTATAATCTAAAAATACTTCCCTAATAAAATGCTAAACCCTTTTTTTTCTTTGGAAAATCTAACCTCGGGCCTTGGGAAAGGAACACGAGCCTTCTTTAAATAGAATTGATGTGATTAAATAATAAAGGATCTTTGTCGTTATACAGCTACTCAAAACTAACATTTTATGACATAAATTATTATATATTAAATGATATATTAATTATTAAATATAAAATTAATAATTTAAAATTATGAAATAATTATAGACTAGATCATACTATATAAAATTATATATATATTATTATTTATTCAGCTCCACTTAATAAAATGATCTGAGCATATACTAATATTTTTACTTCAAAAATAAAATACAACACCACATATCATATCAACAACCTGCAGGTAAAATATAGAGAGAGGTAAAAAAAGGGAGTAAGAGTATACAAGAGTCCCAAGTCTGATAACATGGCCCAAAAGCCCAAACAAGTAAGCCTGTCAAGATTACTCTGCTCGTAGATAGGGATTAATTGACTCAAAATAGACGCTTATTCACGTAAATAGCATATTTTCCAATTCTCGCGGCACGACGTCGTTGTGCAGTAGAGATTTACATTTTTATCCTTCTACATCATTTTTGTGTAATTGGCCATAAATTATCTTCTTCATTCTTATTACTTTTAGCGTTCATTTAAACATACCCAGAGCAACGAATTATTTGTCCTTCCCCTTCTGGTCCGGTTAACATGCCTCATACTGTCTCACTAGGAGTAAAAATCTTAACCAGAGAAGTAAAAAGCAGTATTATGTCAGAAATTTTACCTCTGAAATCAAAGTAATCCTACTAAACAAGCAACTAATAATTCTCAGACATAACCAAAACAATGATTACTTGGATAAGTTCTAAAACATCAAAAATCCAAACTTTTGATGCCAAAATCACGTTAAACAATTTACAAAGGATGATTCAGAGTGAAATTAAAAACAAGTTAAACTTAATTTGCTCTTTCAAAGATAAAAGGAAAGGGTAAAAATTATAATTATCATATACAAATCTATAAACAAAAAAGCACGAATTTCTAACTCAAAAAGAGTTCACAGCCAAATTGATTTATGCAGAGGTAAATTGGTTTACATAATATGTAAATCGGTTTACATAGTATGTAAATCAGTTTACATACTATGTAAATAGGTTTACATACAATAAGTAATGGCTTACATAGTATGTAAATTGGTTTACATAGTATGTAAACTGATTTACATACTATGTAAACTAATTTACATATTATATAACTAAGGATATTTTTGTAATTTATTTAATTTTAATGTAATCAAAACTCACAGTTTTGATCCTATTATTACTAGTTTTGGAAAATTTAATTTTTTAACTAAATGTATGCTATTTAGGCAAATAGCTCCGTAGATAGGCGTTTTACATAACAACAAAAAATAAAAATAAAAACTTCAGAAGTATATTCCATAAAAAAACTTACAAAACAGGATTAGGGTTCACGCGGGTTAGCTTCTTGTGGAAATCTCGGCGCGCATACCTGCTTTCATCGTTCATCAAACATAAAGAAAAAAGGAAGGAAAAAAAAGAGAAAGAGAATCGGAGGATGGGTTCAAGGGACAACGATCAAACGGCGTCGCACCATCAGCCCCTTCTTAGCAGCCTCGTCGTACGACCCTCCAACAGTGACGGAGGCATTGGCGGCCGTGCCGTCGATTACGAGCCTGGTGAGGTTCGCCCTGAGGCTCATCCTTACTCTCGTTCCGATCGATTCTCCAATGACCATGGTTCGTCTCTCTGATTTATGCTTTATTCTTTTCATTAACTTTTTTTTTTCTTTGATTTGATTTTAGAAGATCCAGCAAGCTAGTAGTTGTTAAGGAAGTTGCCACTACTGGGTTTAAATTGCGTTTTTGCGAATTCTAGAGGAAAGTAGTTGGCTTCTCAAACGACTTTATATTAAAGTATTATGCTAATATTACTAAGTTAGCTTTGACTGATTTATAATAGCATTGATATTTTCTCTTTATCATGACCAGTTTCGCCTTTTAATTTTGTTTGATTAGTTTGGTAAAAAAAATATTTGTTCAGAACGTCATGCTTAATTTATTATTATTTCCTTTGGGTTATGTAATGCTGAATTTATTTACTGAATTCATTCCTTGGAGAGTATAGGAGGTAGTTTATACAATTTTCCCTAATCTCACGTGATAATTATTTTTTGCTGAACCATAATGGATCAGCTGTTTTGTTATGAGTACATTGAGTACATAGAGTGAAAATTGCTTGGTTGTATTGCTTGACGTGAATGAATGATAGTGTAGATATGAAGTCTGGACGAGACTTTGGAAATTACGTCAATCAGTTGATTCATGTGGTTGATTTAGATTATTCTCCTTATCTCCTTCTCGCAGTTTGGGAACTGCATATTCCTTGTGCAAGCTACTGGCAAAGTGACTTACATAGCAGCGTATGTTATGCTGCTTCCCTGACAGTTATTATAAACCATATCAGTTTGAACATCTGACTTTTCAAATTATATTTTTGTAGGTAGTATGTGCTCTGTCAAGTCATATAGTTATTATAAGTAGCCATGATGGCCCAATAAATATTGTCTGATGAGTTTCTACTGGTCAGGTTTCTAATGGTTTCTTCTACTTATGTTATATTTCATATGTTGCATGTCAACATTTGATTAGTACTGCTTTTGGAATGCCAAGCTGTGAATGAATTTTTCCGTTATATGTTGCAGCTTTAAGTGTTGCCTGCAAGAACTTTAATCTTGAGGAAGGCAGATTGGTGTGAATGCAGTCTTGGATCATTTTATGAGGGAATTGTATTTACATATTCTGGGTTAATTATGTTAATGGGATATATCCACAGTGGTTATGGGTATTTAATAATGGGTTGCTGCACCAATAATAATGACTGTTTTGGTCTCAGTGTCATCCCTGGTGGATTAATTGATGTGGCATTTATGCAATTATGTTGAAGGTGTTTTGGTTCCATTGAACAGGAATCCAATTGAAATGCTAATTTTAAGGATGCTTGTGAGGGATTTTTCTTTAATAATTCTTGGCCATGAGAAGATGCTATGATATTTGTAGGAAATCTTTTTTTGCTAAATGAATCATGATATTCTCTGAGTTGCAGCCAACAAACGCTAGTCTTCCTTGAGCTAGTTTCAGAAGATGGAATTTATAATCTTCGTGACTTCTAGACACTGCAAATACGGTCTGGTCTGGTGGTACTGGTTATATTTGTTGAGATTTTGCAGATGAGAAATGTTTGCTCCAGAACAATAAGCTTTTTGCTTTTCAGTGGGATAATCTTTTATGAAAAAAGGGTTTAGTGGGTTCACCTTTAGTTTAAGTTTTTTTCTTCCTTTCTTAATATTGGTTCAATAGGTTTCAAATGGGTGGTTGTTCCTAATATGGGTTTCTTATTTACAGATTGGCAATGGAGGGGTTATTTGGTGTGTGAATTTCGGTAACTCTGTCAGTATTTGTCTTTCCCCTTTCTCTCTTGCCTCTTCCAGACTCTTTAGGTCCTTTCTTTAATTATGTGTTTGATGGGTGATGATCAACACAGATAAAAGCCTGCAGATTTCCTGTAACTATGAGATGTTCATCTTCTAATGTTCTTGCTTGCATGTTTATTGTTTTCTTAGTTTTGCATTAGATGGGAATGCCAATAGTGGAGCACGCATTTGGAAGTGAACGTGCCTTAGTTGTATCATCCCATTATATTGTTCTGGGTGATTATGCATTTTGCTTTGGGTGGACATCATAATTATTGCTGCGTATGAATAAAACTTGGCATTTCTCCTTAACAAGACACTAAGATGGTATATAAAATTAAAAACAATGGAATGGATTATGATAGGGGACTTGTTGATTTTATTCAGATTGCACATATCTGGGTTTTATGCTGTGGTAATTTTCCTCTGGAGTTTTGTGCTTTCATGTCTCTGCTCCTGTTGTTGATGAGTTTCTGATGAAGGTTTTGAAACAAACTTGTATTGGATTTTTTTTTTCTCTCTTTGTGGCACCAGTGCAAATGTACTTGTCTTTTTCATCTGCACAATGCAAATTGGTCCAGAGCCGTCTGCGTCATTACTATTGCAATGCTTTATTAAGATACAGTTGCTCCAGTTCCATGATTATGGGGTTGACCAATTACATATGCTAGGATGCAACAACTTAGAAAGTGTATTGTAAAGCCCTTGGAAAATACGACTCTGGAGCTATTGTCCTCAAGGTGTATGAACAACTGTCTTTTGGGCTGCATAACCATGGTTTACTCTGTTATTGCTGCTATTGTTTTGATGGTAATATGGGTCATTTTGGGAGTAGCAAAAGGGCAGTTATCCTGTGAACTTCCTCTTCACTTACCCAGTTTACTGTGTTTCTGCACACCATGAGGAGCTTCCTTAAGTGATGGCATGGAATTTTGTTGAATTGGTCACTTGCTGTTCAGGATCGTAAACTTGAATAATTATTAGTACATTTTACTTCCATTTTCTTATTTTCTTTCATAATGGTGATATCTTATCTTTAGGATTCACTACCTTTTTCCAGGATATAGAATGCATGCAGGTTCAGTTTCTCCTGTACATCGCAGAGATGCTGATCGATACACTTCTGACTATAATCATTTGGGTGGTCTTTCACACAATCGTGAATTCCACAGTGGAAGTCATCCTGGTACATATCGAGATACCTCTCCAACTTATACTCGAGTAAGGGGCAGGGGCAGGGGCAGGGGCAGTGGTAGGAGCAGGCCCTTTGATAGGGGGGTTGATCGACCTCACTTTGGTCCTGGGCCAATCAGAGGTGAAGGCACCGGCAGAGGCTATAGAAATGTTCGTCCAAGAGAAGGCGACTGGTTTTGCCCCAATCCTTTGTGAGTTCCTTTCCTGTGTTTCTTGCAGATATTTCCCACCTTTTGATTCCTTACTCTACATGTTTCAGGAGCCTGGATATTAAAATGGGCTAGCTTGATATGCTTTTTACATTGGTTTATACTAGTTTGAATTATTTTAACCCCCGTACTTTTGATAGTGCAAAGCCTGGGACCTTGCATTGTTTTTTAATGCCTTTACATTTGTCTGTTAGATGTGGCAATCTAAATTTTGCAAGGCGAGAGTACTGTAACAAATGTAACAGGTCTTGCCATGGACCTGTAGGGAGTCCACGGAGGCGTTATTCTGGTTCACCACCCCCAAATGCTCTGCCAAGACGCATCCCTGGTCCTCCAATGGATCGATCCCCTGGAAGGAGCATGCATGGCTATAGGTCCCCTCCTCGTGGATGGGTCAGGGATAGTCCCAGAGACTTTGGGCCTGGTGGTCTGCCACCTCCCAGGCATGACAGCAGGTTACCTGATCTGTACTTACGGAGAGACCGATTGGATTTTCCAGACGACGGCTACAGAGCAAGGGCTAAATTTGACCGGCCAATTCATATGGACTGGGGACATAGAGATCGTGAAAGGGAGAATTTGTTGAGTGAAAGGAGAACATTTGACAGGCGACTTCTATCTCCACCTGCTCCTCCACTGCCACCACTATCTAATCATGGTAGATGGGCGCGAGATGTGAGAGAGAGAAGCCGGTCACCAATAAGGGGTGCACCATCACCAAAAGACAATCGCCGGGGTGTTTATGTGGATCGAGGATATGATGATGGGAGACGCATAGGTAGAGGTCGTGTAGGTGGTGCATTTTAGAGGAGCAAGACAGATTAAAGGTGTTATTTTTGCCTCCATTAGATGTATTGTTTTGCTTAAGAGTGGTATGCGGATATTAGTACTGATTTTAGCGTTTTATTTGATTTCCTCAACATACGTTGACTTTTGTTGGGACTGGTCAAACTTTAGGAAATTTTTTGACCTTTTTTAAAAAAAAAAAATTTATTATATGAGCAGCTCTTGTTTTATAGGGTTCGGGCATGTCGAACGATCTTTCAAAAACATCGAATTCAGGCTGGCACTCTCCATTAAACATTGGCACAGCTTTCTGGGACATTTAAAGAGTCTTCATGAGCGCTAGGACGTGTATTAATATTTGTAACAGTAAATACAAAAATTGTTTAATTTATTTTATATGGTGGATATCCTCATTAACGAGTATTTTGTTTATGATTAGGATTGGCATCAAGCAAATATATTAAAACCAAATCCATCTATTTGAGTAGAAAAACTTGCTTCAAATTATTTTCCTTTTTTCTTCTTTCTAGTCCATCGTTTTTTTTTTAAATCATGCCTAATAGGTACGTGGCTCATGTCAAATTGTCAACTATTGCACGTACATATCCTAATAAAAGTTAATTCTCTTAGGCAAAACTCAAGACTGCTTTTCTCTCTCTTTGAAAAAAACAAAACTGCTTCAAAGCAGAATCGGAATTCAGAAGTACCGTTTGTTAAAAAATCAGCTTTAAAGCTTTAGCGCCAAAAAATTATTCTATTTTATTTTCTTCACTCTTGCTCTTAACGAAATGTACTCTTATCGAAAAAAATTCACGGAAAATCAGTTTAATTATAGGAAAATGATTTTCTTTTTTTTGTTAAAATTTATAGAAATACACATGTCACAAGCTACATCACTTGCATACAATTAATTAGTGCGTATAACATTTACTAAAATAATGCAAATAGCAAATAGATTTTATTTTTAATATAATTTCCTTAATTTATATAATTTTATTTTTAATTATCCCGTACATATTTATTTATTTTCTAACGTAAAACACGTTTTCAATGATATTTATATATATTTTTAATAATATAAAAAATATTTTTTTTTAAAATATTAAAACAAAATTAGTTAAATAACTCTATTATATACAAATTTATATTATGGTCTTAATTTATATCGAATGCGTACTGAAAGTCGGAAACAGCCGATAATATTCTCGGTGGACATTTCTGCTTGCATCGTATCGTTGACAGCTTATCGGACGGTCAATCAATGAACATACCCGCTTCTATGAATATCCACTGTTGGATGAAATTTTATCATGAACCGTCCGATTACGCCCAGCAAGCCAATCCACCGTCTAATACTTAGGAAATTGAATTTCAAAAGCTTGGGACAGAGAGGGAGGACAGACGAAGAACGAAAGTCCCTTTGCTTCTTCTTCTTCTTCTCTATCCTTCTGTGACTGCAATTCAGCTCCGAAACCCTAGTTTCTTCCTCTACATTTTTCTCTCTGTATGTTTTTGGTCTCTTTCTGTATTTACGAATCGAGGTCCTTTCAATTACCGCCGCTCGTGGGCGTTCTTCGCCTTTGAATATTGAGCTGAGGGAGTCGCAGGTGTAAGCCAAGTTGCCTCCTTTGAGGTTTTAAATTGAGTTTTAGATCCGAAAGCACGTGAAGTTCACTTTACTCGGGGAGTTACGACGATAATTTGGGATTGGTGGATTAATTTCATTGTTCGGGGAAGAATTGGATTTTCTTTTTGAAATTATTTGAATTTGAATTTGATGGGGGAAGGTGAAGGGGGCGATTTGCCTCCGAAGAAGATTCAATCGGATGCGGTGGCGAGTGGTATGACGTCGTCTGATGTTCCAGCGAAGAAGCTTGCTAGGCAGCTCGATTTCACCGGTTTAGGTGGGTCGTCAGGTAGTGTAGCTTTGCCAGAGCATTCTCAGTCACAATCGGTGATGGTATCACAGACGGTGGTGCATAGTCAGCCCCAGTCTGTCCCTTCGTCACAGTTACAGTTAGTGCTAATACCAGTGGCTCCCCAGCCACCTATTTCTTCAGGGAGGGCTATGTAAGTTCTTTTTTTAAAACAATTTTTCTGTGCAAAGTCTGGTCATTTGACCAGTTCAAAAAGTTTTCTTCAGGTTGTATGAAAATCGTTAAATTCTGATTATTTTATTTTATTTTATTTTTTTTTGCTAATGAAATTCTGGTGAATTTGTTTTTCGATAATACCTTCTCTTTTTTTTTTTTTTTGGGATTTGTAGTGTATTCGAGAGAATTTGTTCTGCTACTAGAAGTCTATGTTTCCTGCACTTATTTGTAAAGTTCCTGCTTTAGTTTGAAAGAAATGAATTTGCAAGTGGAAGTTGTTTTAATTGTGGAATTATTGGTATATTTTTAGTTTTATTTACAATCGTTGACTATGCGTTATTAATTTTATGGACCGTGTTTATTGATTTTCTGTAATTGTACAGCTCATGCACACATTTTTCCCGAATAAGATCATACTTCCATCTTATGATTATAGTATAGTATCCTTGCATGTACTTAAACATTACCGACTAAGTGACTAACAAATTTGCTATTATTGTAATGGGGGATGGGCGAGGGGGTTGTTGATGATTGATTTTTAAGTTGTATTGGAGGATTTGGACTTCGTTTAATGTTTATGCAGTGCATAGTTTTTCAGTTTAGTTTACAGAAACGGAACAGGTTTTTATGCTCTTCTTCATCCTCCTGAATGTGAGCATGGTTGCCTCTTCCATTTAATTTTTTTTTTTTCTTTTATCTTTGTCATTGTATTAAACCTTTTCTCATATATCGATCAATTTTGGCAATAGTTTACTTTTAAAACGTTTCAGAAATTATTTAATGCATCTCTCATGGTTTTGGATTAAATTTGAGTTGAAATGTTGCTTTAAGGGAAATTTTAACTTATTAATTTTCCATTAGGTACATGAGAGTCTTGTGATAGAAAGTCAAGCTGCATATGTATATTTGTTGTAACATTTTTTTTTCTTCTGCAGAAAACCCGAGTCCCCAAAATCAAGATCAAGATCCAATGAAGCAAAAGATGGTACTCCTAAGAAGCAAAAGCAGTGCAATTGTAGACACTCACGTTGCTTAAAGTTGTCAGTATTAATTGTCTTTTAAGTTTTGTCTGGAAAATATCATTTTATTATTAGTTACAATGATACGAATTCATTTTGTGTTATTGGTGCTTTTCTTTTCTAGGAAATGTACTTATTAAATGCAGTACCTCTTTATGTGATTTACTCTTGCTTGACAGTGTTATTATTATTGCTGGTTTGTCTAATAGACGTAGTCATATGGAGTTTTGTTTGTCAGCTCTTGGAAATAATAGACATTATTAAGTGAAAACTGGCCAGATCCTGCTGTTGTTGCTTGTTTTATGATGCATTTTACTTATAGAAAGCTCATTTTCTATGCTTTTACCATGGCAAAGATAAAAATTATATATTACTCTTGATGTCATCAATTGTCTTTCTACAATCTTCACTTGGTATGCATCATTCTTTCTTAATGCTGATATAATCTATATGTCTATCACAACCAGGTATTGCGAGTGCTTCGCATCTGGAATATACTGTGATGGCTGCAACTGTGTAAACTGTTATAATAATGTAGACAATGAAGCTGCAAGACGAGAAGCAGTGGAAGCTACTTTAGAGAGAAATCCAAATGCATTCAGGCCAAAAATTGCCAGCAGCCCGCATGGAACACGCGATACTCGGGTATGATGTGTTTAGATAGAAAGGATTGCTTTTTATTAGCAGGCATCTTTATATCTTATTTGTGAGGTTCAAAAGTTGTATTTAATAATTGTGACTAAAAGTTTAATCTCCATCTTGTCTTTTAATTTTTTTCCTCAACTCTTTCTTTGCATGAGAGCTGAACTCTGAACTGTGTCAGGGATAGTGGGTTCTCAATAAACTTTCTTCTGAATTCGGTTTTGCTCTCTTTCTTTTGCTCTTATGCTCTAGAGTTTGGGATGTTATACTACTGTGAAAGTGGTCGTCTTTTGAGAGAATTAGAAATGGATATACTAGGGTGTAAGTTGGTTTTGGTTGTTTTCATTACTGATTATTTGTAATTAGCCATCTTTGTTTTCTTTTGTTTCACGAATTGTAAATGAACATACACATGATAAAGAATTACTAGATGATTGGAAATATATATATATATATATATATATTTTTTTTTTTTCTTTCTTGTTACTAGTTATGGCCTTATGGGATGTTGACAAAATATGTATGCATCATTACCTGGTTCTGATAAATGTAGGACGAGCCTGGGGAGGTTTTGATTTTGGGAAAGCACAACAAGGGGTGCCACTGTAAGAAGTCAGGGTGCCTCAAAAAGTACTGCGAGTGCTTCCAAGCAAACATTTTGTGCTCTGAAAATTGCAAGTGCATGGACTGTAAGAATTTTGAAGGAAGTGAAGAGAGGCAAGCTCTATTCCATGGAGACCATGGAAATAACATGGTATATATTCAACAGGCAGCAAATGCTGCCATAACTGGAGCCATTGGATCCTCTGGCTATGTATCCCCTCCAGTATCCAAGAAAAAAAGGGGGCAGGAGCTTTATTTTGGAGCTTCCGCAAAGGATCCATCTGTTCACAGGCTTGGGCAATTTCAACTGGTAAACAATCTTTGTGTCCTGAGAACTTTGTTAGTATTTTTTAACTACTTAATATGGTAAAGGCCTGTACCTTTTCATATAATACTTTGGTTCAAATCCCTACAAATCCAATTTATATATATATAGGGTCCCGTTCCCCTAACATAGTAGGTTGACATTGTTTTTTAAATGTCATTTTCTCATTTGATATAATTATTTAGGAATGTTTGGATATTAATTCAAATTTTAAAAGAAATAATCTAGGCCTTTAAAATATCTCAACCAAAGGAGAAGATAATATGTGAAAATAAGATGTCATCCTACTATGTTAAGGGAACGAGATCATATATATATAATACTTCTTCATACTGACATCATAGTTTCTATAGAATTACATGACTTAGTTCTTTCATTTGTCTTATGAAAAACGACATGTTAATTTTTACTTAAAAATATATGTATTAAACCGAATATATTCTACTATATTTTAAGAGAAAAAATACAGTATATTAATTGTGTTACATACTTACATAAAATATCCAGATGGTTTTGATTTCGTGGAACATGATTGCTGAATGTGGGGTGTTTGTGTCATTTTCTCTTTCTTCTGGTTCTCACAATCTGGTTTCTATCCTGAAGATGCAAACCTAAGATTTGTACTGATACTATATTTGAATGATTTTCAGACAAACCATCTTAGAGCTCCTTCACCATCTACCTTGACTTCAATTCCTGTTACTTGTGCTGGTGGTGGTGCAGGATTGGGTCCTTCCAAATTCACTTACAGGTAAAAGTTCTTTTTTTTTTGTTTGTGTGGAAACATTTATACTTTTCTTGTTCAGGACTGATTTGCATGCGATCCTTGAAGGTCTCTTTTGGCAGATATCATCCAACCGCAGGACATAAAAGAGCTTTGCTCAGTTTTAGTTGTACTATCTGGAGAAGCTGCCAAGACCCTGGCTGGTATATATATATATTAACATAACAAAGTTTTATGTCTTTCACGTATTAGTACCAGTTTGATATGCATATGCTATCTGGGACAGCATGTATGTTAGCCTACCACTTATATGCGGTGATGATATACAACTATTTGATCAGTTTTCGTAGAGATTTAATTAGCAAAATAGTTTGCTCTGTTTTGCTCGATGCATTCTCTGGCAAATTTCTGTGAATGATTTTAGTCATTAAATTATAGTGGGAGTTGAAACAGAGAAGATTCAATGCTTACATACATACAATTATAAAATATTTATGGAGGAAAAATATAACGAATTTGATGTTTTTCAATTCTGTAAGAGGCTAATAGCAATGTTCAATATTAATAGTAAGAGACAGAGGAAATCATATTCATGTATCACAAATTCACAATAACCCATGAAACATGCCTCATGGACATTTGTGATTAGATATAGAGGATAGTTGATGCAGTTTAATATGTCAACTTTTTTTTTCTTGGGTCACCCTCAAAGTAATGATAGAAAATTTAATTGTAATAATATACATCCATGACTTGGTTGTTCTTTTACAAACAGAGCAAACAAATGAAGTGGAAAAGCTAGCAGAAGATCAGAAAGAAACCTGCCTTGCTTCAGCAACTCAAGACAGATTGCAAAGCCAGCAGGAATCTGAAGTCGAGAAAGCTATGACTGATTATTTTTCTGGTGCAAACCAAACCAAAAGAACCTGCTCTGATGATTCAGGTTCAGATGGTGCCAATGCGCCAAAAGGGAGACCAATGTCTCCTGAAACTTTGGCATTGATGTGTGATGAACAAGACACCATGTTCATGGCAGCTTCTTCCCCTAATGAGGTAGGACTTGGCTGTAATACATCTCCTGAGTTGCCTTTAGGTCAAGGAATGACAGAGGTTTATGCCGAACAAGAAAGGATTGTTTTGTCAAAGTTTCGGGACTGTCTTCATAGGCTCATTGATTTAGGAGAAAGAAAAGGCAAGTTCATTTTCTCATTTGTAACAACCATATTACAAGTATATATGTCAGTATATTTTTTTTCAGTGCTTGCAATTGCAGCTTCTCATGCTATTCATGTATTGTAGAGTTATGGTTCTGTTCTGATGTTACAAAGTTTCATTCATGCCATTCCATATTTTCGTTACAATCTGACCTGCTATCATGAATTATGTTTCTTTAGTTGTGTTTAATAAGAACCAACCCTGTCTTTTACAGAAACTAAGTTTTCATCATTAGCCATAAATGAAGTGGGAACTGAAAACGACCTAAGTAACGGAACCATTAATGTGAAAACAGAAGCTGGTAATCAGCAAACACCTATCATCAATGGTGTCACGAAAGCTACAATCAAGACATCACAGACAGGTACAGCGGCAGTTTCGGTCCCTAGTCAGGAACTTCCAAAGGTTCCATCTTTCCCTGAAAATAGTGATAACAAACCAAAGGACTGAAAACAAGATGGAAAAGGATTGAGTGCAATAGATCGGGGAGATGTGTGTTATTTTTGGTCAGTTGATTTTGATGCATTGGCGACATATATATATTTGGGTCACATAGTTGGAAGCATCTCATTTTCCTTCTTTTTTTGACATAACATATATCCAAAGTTAGCTTCTAAGCCTAAGGTTTAATTATAGTTTAGGGTACAAAATGGTGTAAACTGCAGATCTTTGTAAGAAAGCAAGATTTCAATTCACTTATTGACATACTTATTATTGTCTTTTAGCATGTACTAGTAGATGCTAGGAATTTTTTTGCTTAAGATTGAGTTGGATTTTTTTTTTTTAAAGTTATTACGCAATACATAGGTTAAGGTTTCTTCCTAGAGTAGTTTAATGCTTTTGAGGCGTGTATGATCCAGTCTAACATTTGTACTTAGGCTGTATTTATATCGGCATCTGGTGCCATTTTTTCTGTATTCAATGTTTATATCTAATTGAATCTCAGACCTTGCCCATGCTCAAGTCACGGTTAAGTTTCCAGAAACAAATTATGAAGGAAAACGAAAAAAGAGAAGGAAAAATTTATAATGTATGTTGTTTTCAACGGTGAAATTATAAGAATAAAAAAAAGTCTTTATTAACAACAACCTCCATTTTCTAGATAGAGGTGCTCCTCTCCTCTAGATTTTTCCTCTCATCCTCTTCTTTCTTCTTCATACTCTCATTGTATTTATTTTATTTTATTTTGAGCTTCTTTTATCATAGGAAGAGTCTTCTCCTTTAGGAGCTCTCTCTTCAATATTTTTTTTCTTTATTTTTGTTCATAAATAATCTGTTATTCATAATCTGAAAGTTTTATTTTGTCAAATTCGACCCTATAAAAATTAGATAGGATATTTTAAAGAGTATTGTATACTTCTTTGACTCTTAGATTTACAAAGTTTTATTGAGATGCATATATTTTGTTTGATATGAAGATTCATCAATATTTTTTTTTAATTAATTATGACTTATGAGTCATAAGAAGCACTTCAGTAAAAGATTTCAAGTTTTTCACATAGACAATAGCAAATGAGTATCATGGTTTCATAATTTTTGAAAATATGTTATTGTATCAATTAATGTAGCTAAACACTAAAGTGAAGAATAATATAAAGTAAACAGTAAAAGTTTAAAAATATTCTTTTACAAATTTATTGGGTGTCTTACTGGTTGCTAGCTTTAGTTTTTAATTTGATGCTTTGATATATTTGAAAAAAAAAAAATAGGGTTGATCTTTATTGTATGTTTTTTCTATAATTAATGAAATTCTCCACTATTTTATCAAAAAATAAAAATTTGCATACCATAACTTTTTATAGATGAGAGTTTTATTTTTAACTCTTTCAAGTGATGCATGTTATATATATATATATATATGTTTAGGGTTAAAAAATCTCATTTTTAAATGCAGTGCACATTTTTTTATTAGGTAAAAGAAATATATATTTTTAAATGTTAAAAGTAAAATTAGTTAAAATAACTTGATAAATTGTATAAAAAATTGAAGAAAAAAGAGTAATTTTATTTACCCTCTATCAAATTGTCAATTTTATATTAATTTTAAAATAAGAGTTTTGCAATTAAATTATATAAGATACAAATATTTATAAAATATACAGTATATTTTTTTTAGTAGGGGTGCAATAATAATACAATTTTAATATATATATATATATATATAGTTTTCGGTGATAAAATTATATTGGGGGCGAGGAAGAGTAATTAAAATTACCGACTTCTTCGATATTTTATTTATTAACATTTTTTTAATTAAAAATAAGGTTATTTAAATTTGAAGAGAATAATTATCATATTACAAAAAATTATTGCTATTTTTATTTTGATATAGATCAGAAGCGAGTCAAAAGTTGCTGGGAATTGAAACCTGACAATAAAGCAAGGAAAACATCTGTCTCCGAGCATATTTTAAAAGAAATTCTAACAGATTAAAAAATCGAACCCACAATTTATGGTATCGTATGAAGACAAAAACACAACGTCTAAATCTTAATGTCTAATCCGTTGCCCTACGGCTTTATCGGTATTTATCAGCGTTCTTACTTGCATTAAGTTACTGGTACTTCATTAGTTAATGTATTGACTTTAACTAAACAAGCAAAAAACCAAAAAAGGCTAACTCAATTCTGAAATTATTTTAAACAAAAATAGTCCAAAACATTAATGAAGGGATGACGCCTTATTTTTCTTTTCTTTTCTTTTAAGTTGTTGAACTGTTAGAGAAGGCTAAGCACGTTACGAGCTTCTTTTTTTTGGGATAAAAAGATAGAAATTTCTTTAAAAGAACTAAGCTTGTTAATAACAAGAGTTGAGAGCCAAAAAAAAATACTCCACCACTAATGTATGTGTTAAATATGTTCAAAAGATACACCTATTTGCATATATCTTGAAGATAAATGCTAATAAAACAATTATTTAAAAAACGCATGTCCACTAGCTTCTTTTTTATTTTTAAACGATGCGGGTTTAAATAGTCTATTTTTATGTTTTTTTTCCAATTTTTTTATAAATTTTATTTTAAAAAAATTTCGCAATTATTCAAGTTAAAACTTTCTTTCAAATACACTTAAAAATAATTAAAAAAAAAAATCTAAAATTTGACCGCTTGGACTAAAATATTATTATTCAAAAGCTGGTATTGTAAAAAAAGCTACTAGACCTAAATGCTCTAACTTCAATAACTAGCGAACCATCTTTTAAAAAAAGAAATAACTTTTACATTTTTCAAAATAATTTTGTGTTGTGTCAACAACATAAATTTTTCATTTTTATTAATTAATGTTTAATAGCAGTATTTATGGTAAATTAATAAGATTTATTGGTTTAAAATTCTAAGTTATGACATAAAAAGTGTTTTGTGATGCAAAATGAATTCATAAAAGAGGGAACTACATATACTTTGGATTAAAATATATTTATCCAAAAAAGAAAAAAGAAACTGTCCTACATATATTTATCTACATGGGATGGATGCATAAAACACTTGAGAACTAATGACTGTCCTATCTTTTCTTTTTCTAGGCAGTGTCTATTACTCTACAGGACTAATGACGAGCTGTTGGACTTCTTAAACCACTCAAGTTTTCAAGCTTCTCTAAGTAAGATAACTTTTTGGTGTTGATATTAGCAGGTTTGCTCAACATCCTAAGATCATTTGCTTCTTTGAAATAGCTTTCCATGTTGCTTTTGTTATCATTCTGGTTAGCATCATCTTTTGGTAAACCCCAACCCATGTAATCGGACAATGTCTTTGTTAGTGTGTCTGTGGAGGAGTTCAACTCATCATTTTGATCTTCTTTAGAGTTTAGGGACCCCAAAGCTACACTTCCTAATGAAGAATCAGTTGAAAACCTTCTGTTGGGTTTTACATTTGATGAGGTTTTGTTGAGAGAATCAGCTCTAAGTACGTCTTCAATCCTAGACATGACTTGAGAAGCCATGCTTTCTATGATCCTTGAATAGCTTTCTAGAATAGCATACCCAACATCCTGTTTACATCAAACAAAATTGTGCCTTTAGAGATATCTGAAAGCACTTTATTCATAAATCACATTTAACTGAAGTCAAAAAAAAAAAAAAAAAAACACACACACACACACACACTATTGGTTACCTTGATATACTGGATTTTACTTATTTCAAGTGAAGATTGTGAAATTCCTGGAAACCGTTGTTTGAGTATGAGCAAAATAATTTCTGCTCTATCCTCAAACAGTTCTCTCTTTTCCAACCTCACAGCTGAACTCCAAGAAGACTTGTCATCATTATATTGTTGGTGCATCTTCCTCTTCCAAATTACAATGGAAGCCTCAATCCTGTTCTTAAGGTCAAGGACTTTGTGTTCTGCTGACAAGTCCATAGTTGAGAGGAAATGCTCAGGATTAAAGTATTCATCTGTTATGCTTTTATATATTGCTTTGCCCAAGCTTTCTCTTCCATTCTTCACAAAGGACAAGAAAACTAATCAATTCAAGTTTCAATTATATATATAAGGTTATTTTTGCTTCTGCTTCTATTACTAAAAAAATCACTTGTAAATACAAGTGTTTTTAGGACTCAAAAAGCTCATTTTGCTTTTCTTGCAGAAATACTATGTACTTCCTCAAAGCACTTTTCGACTTTTTCATGAAACTACCTTTGAGAGAAGCAAAAGCAGACAAATCTAAATTTGCTTGCTCATGTCAAGGAGGTATAAGTGAATGGTTCATTTCACCTTGTGAAGTGACTCAATGTAATTTTCGGGTATTTCCATCTCAGAAAGCACTTGAGTATTGATAGCCATGGCTGCTTTGTGTACTTGATTGACTGAATCCTTCATAGAGGCCAACCATTTTCTATATACATTTGATAGCCCTTCTTGGGGAACTTTAACAGTTGGTATCCACCATTTTTCATCATCTCTTTGGGCATTAGCTTGATCAGAATCATTATCATACTTAGAGCGATACCAAAACTCATGTCGATCCCTAAAATTATCCAAGTATCCCTATTAAAGTTGTAAAATAGTTATACAACATGATATGTGTACATAATTATATGTTAATTGAGTCTTTTGTAGCAGGAGAAACCAAACTTACAATGTGCATGGCGTCTAGCTTGCGCAAGGCAGGAATGTTCATATGGAGATCAGTTCTTTGTCTAGTTGTCACGATCTATAAAATTAAACAAAACAAAATATTACAAGCGAAAAAGATCATAAATGAATAAGATTTGAAAATGATCACACATGATCTGCATGGATTAATGAAAATAAAGAGAGAGGGTTTGACTGCCATGTTAACTCCTTTCTCAGACTTGTGTTGTGAGGGAGCAAATTCAACAATGTGATCTGTTACAGACAAAAGCCATTCAACTTCTTTTCTCCATCTAGCTTTTCTTTCTTGAGGCATAGGCTCTAATTTCCTTTGTTCTCCAAAGACAGATGCTGCATCATTTTAAAACAAGGAAAAAAATTGATACATAATTAATTAGGTTTATTTGGTTCAACAGTATTTAAAATGTGGTCATGAACTCAAATAGTTTCTTTTATCCTATGCTATCATGTTATGTTTCTTATTTTTGAGGAAGTTTCGATCTCAAAAAAAAAAATTATGTATCAAAAGACAAGGACAACTAGCTCAATGGTAAATGATGATGGAAAAAAAAAAAATTACCTGCATACCTGCTAGGTTAGTTATGGCATTTGACAAAGCTAGAGCTGAAGAAACACCCTTTACCCCTCCTGACATATCTGAAGAAATAAATAATTTGAAGAAACAATCTAACCGAAGAAGAAATGGTTTCTCCGATATATTTTCATTCTTAATTCGTATGAGTTTGTACATTGTTTATATAGGAAAATATTAATTACTATTACAACTACCACACTCAACATTTACAGCTGCACGTTTTCTTTTATAGGCGCCGTCTGCCGTGAAGGTTGGTAACTGTCGGTAGGCGCCGTCTTCTTTGATAGGCGCCGTCTACCGTGAATTGTTGAACGTCGGTGCGTCATTGTTGAATTCAACACTCCCCCTCAAGTTGGTGCATAGATGTCTGTCATGCCCAACTTGACTGAAACTTCTGTGAATACTCGATATGAGACTGCTTTAGTGAGAATATCAGCCAATTGATCTTCTGACTTAATTTTTGGCAATTCCAAAGAATTTTCTTCTATTTTTTCCTTAATAAAGAATCTCTCAACTTCAACATGTTTTGTACGATCATGCCAGGATTATGCATCACATCGATTTCCGACCGGGGATATGGAGCACCTCCCCCTCACACGGGCGCAGGGTTCATCCCCTACAACCGGCCGGGTACCGACCGAGTAACCTGGCTCTGATACCATGAAGAAATCCATGGCCTAACTCCCTCCAAAAGAGCTCTCAAGGAGGAAGGGTTGCCATAGACTTATAAGTGCAACATAAGCTTCATGCTAAGTCGATGTGGGACTTCAACAATATCTTCATCCAAAAGCAGCTTTGCAAACCTTTCCTTCATCATTTCCATATCTACAGCAAACCACAAAGAAGTTCATGTCATTATTCGTCTGATCTTAACAAGTTAAAAAAAACATGTGAAAAGTGGGGTAAAAAAGCATATTGATCTAAGGGTTGTTTGTTTATGCTTTTGAGATCATGTAAAAGTGTTTCTACTTGTACAAAGCGCTGTTGAGTAGAACATAAATAATAAAATAGAAAATCACAATTTTTGCTAAGAAAAACAAAAGCAAGAGCAAGAGAGGTACGGAACCTAAGTGATTACCTGAGTTTGGTTTGGCTACAGGGGCTTCGGTCCTGGTCCTGGCAGCATTGAAGCATGAAACTGGAGGCTTGTCATGTTTAAGTTCCAAACCTATATTCATATTCAAGTGCTCCTGTGGGCTACATTTGACACCTGTAGTGTTTTTATCATGTACACTATTATTCTCCCAAACACAACTCAGAGAATGTCTACCTTGATGAACCTCAAACATTTTCTTAAGATTGAAGGACACTGATTTCTGCATGTTGCATTGTTCTGATAAAGCTCGAACCATTGTTGCATTCGAGCTATTCAAATTAAATCAAAGGAAGAAATCTATAAAAAAATTTAAAACAATAGTAAAAAAGAAAACTAGTGTTTATTGAGATGTTAATGAAAAGGAAAAATAGCTTGAATGGCTACTAAAGTTTTCTGAGATAGAGTTAAACACAACTACAAACTGAAAATAACGTCCTAAAATAAAACTGAAAGCTAATTTTGGTGAGTTGGCTTTTCTCATGAGTGGTAGGAATTTTAGGGGTGTCAAAAAAATCTCGGAGAAAACATAGAAACCTAACATAATTTGTTTCTATATCTGTTTTAAAATTGCAAAAACCGCAATTTTCTCTAATAAATCCCTAGGGTTTTGAAACCAATAGCCTCCTTGTCCGTTGGTGGGTAGATACTTGTTATGCTCCTGGACTTTTCATTGACCATCAATATTTGTTTACTACTAAGTATACTAATTTGGAGGCTAAGTGGGTCTGAGACATGGGGTTAATATATGCGTTAAATTGTCATACACATTAAGTGCTATGTAAATTATTAATTAGAATGTAAAATTTATGATATAAAATAATAAAATTATTGAACCTTGTACTCGAGACTCATTGTTTTGATTAATAGTTAAAGTTTGTCAAAGGAAAACAATTATATACAAATTTGCAATATTTGTAACAGTTAAAAAGAAAATAATTTTTTGCAGCTAGTATATAATTTTAAGTTTTTAATATAGAATATTTTTATATATCATAAATTTATCACATAAACTACATGTGGAAAGAAAATTGGCTTCTCAAATGTTTGACCAGCTAAAGAAACTAAACGCTTTCTAAATTGTCAAGATAAATTAAAAGAATTAAACAAATATACAGAAAGCTGAAAGAGCTATAAAAACAAACAAACAGCAGAAGTTACGAATAATGTTCGAGGCTTCGAGTAAAAAAAATAATACGTGTATCAATTATTTAATTTAGGTTGAATAATTTCTAAATACTTAAATTTAAACTTATTTTATATAATAATATCTAAATTATTTATACAATGTTTAATTTAAAATTAATGTGTAATTTTTTTTTTGAAAATTATATAATTTTTTTAAGCTATAAATTTTTTGTGCACTTTTAATACAAGACTCTTAAATCATTTTTTTTTTTAAAAGATGACTGCTTTTATTAATTTATATAATATAATATAATTAATATTTATTAATAAAATTTTTACAATTATATCTTTATTTTACATCCTAATTTTTTATTTAAATTAATAACTAATTAAATAATGTATATTTTAATTTGATATATATAATATTATTTTGTTTTAATTTTATTAGAATTGGACTCAAGGAGGGAGATTACCTATAATTTTTTTTAGTATGTTATTTTGTATCATTAATTATTATCAAATATATATAAATTTTTTTTTTCAATATATTTATTACATATTAAAAACATATAAAATAATACAACAAAAATATTACGGAAGATTGGACTCGTGACCCAATCTAACGAGTGATATTTGTCTTCTTTCCCTCACTTCTTTTAAACAGTTACTACTTACATTGTTGTCTGCCAAAACATATACCTCAAAACACTGAGTGTAATGTGTAGGCATTAATCACACCCCCACAAGCTCTCAATGATCCTTTTTTCTTCTAAATAAATCTAAATCCAATAAACAAAGAAACACAATCGAATACAGAGCGCTCTCTCTCTTTCTCTCCGTTGCCCGGGTGTAATTTCAGAGAGAGATACGGTGCCTGGAAAGTCAATGCACCGACTAATCAGCTCTTATTCTTTGAATCTGAGTCTCTGCTAGCTCATTCTCACTATCTAGAAAGACAACTCTTTGAAACTCTTTCTGGGTCTTTTTTTTTATTGTGTTTTTTTCTTTTCACATATGCTAGGGAGACATAGTCAAGTAGATCGATGCTGAAAAAGGACTATAAAAAACAGGTACTTGTGGATAAGTAGATAATTAGATTACTTTTATAACTTAATTATTCATATAGAAATTCAATAGGAGGATATGATCTTGCCTTTTCAACAAAGTTATGATTTTTAATGTTTGATGTTTCTCATTCTCAGATCCATCACCTTCTAATTCTCTTTTATCAATATTCAACAGTTTATACAAAGACATTATAAAAAATCTCATTTTTGTAACTCTCAAGAGAGGAGAATCTTCTTCTTGGTTTTCGTTGATGTAACTTTTTTGGTTATGTTAACGGCAACTGATTATTTATTTTGCTTGTTTGTTGCAATGAGGACATAATCAAGTCCCTGTGATTTTGTTTTTTTATTATTTATTAAAAAGGGTATTGGGATTGGTGGTTTTCTTGTTTAGAATACTAGAAACATCTGACTTTGTCAAGTTTAATTTTCTGTAACAGAATCTACCTCAAGACGGTTTGAGATCAAACTATGTACAGATCATTTGTCACATGTGATGATCCTAAAGGAGTAGTTGATTGTGGAACAATTAGAAAATCCAAATCCAATTCTCAGAAAATGGAGCCTAAGATAGAAAGCCGACGAAAGCTAAAGAAGTTGTCAAGTTCATCTCAAAAGATGACTTCTAAGGAGATCACAGAGGTCCATAACTCATCTTCATTCCGGCTTTTGGAGGTCTCAAAGGAAGCTCAAAAGCTGAACCAAATAATTGAATCTTGGTCTAAAGGAATGAGCTTTAATGGGCAATCCGATGACCTAGCTAAAGATTTGTTAAAAGGAGCTCTTGATCTCCAAGATTCACTGGTTATGCTTAGCAAGTTGCAAGAAGCTTCACACAACATGGTTCATGCAAAGAACAAACAGATGTATAAGTCTGAAACAGGTAAAAATTATGAACCCAGAATTGAAAACACAGATTCCAATCAGTTCAAAGACAAATATTTAACCACAGAATATCAAAAGCCTAGGCTTTTGGCTGATGGGTTTTCGAGGAATTGCACAGAGGAGCTAAAGAATGTGATTAAAGAAAACCTTGCAAGGCAGAATCTGTTTTCAGGTAGAATAGGAAATGAAAGCGCTTATTTTCATCAAAGAAATTCATCTTTTGAAACTTCCTCCACTAGCTCAAGCCAGTCTTCATCAATTAATATCAGTATGGACTCTACTATTCCATCAAAGGGTCCTAATCTGATTGCCAAGCTGATGGGTCTAGAAGAATACCCTTCAAGACCTTTGCAAATCACTCCACATAAACAGTTTGAGGGTACCAAGATCACAAGCCAGCAAAGATCTGTCTTTGAAATCGACATGCCAAAAGTAAGAAAGACTCAACCTTTAGTTCGAAAGACTAATCCCGAGAGCAACTTGAAGGATGTTCCTGAAACTGTGCAATTTAATGGACTTCTGAAGAGCAATTCTGCTAAAAGTTTGCAGCATTATTCTCCTCATCATTCCAACGATTTACATTCCAAAGATAGATTAGTTAGTGGTAATCCTCCTATTGTACATATAAGACCTCTCTGCATTCCTTGCCAAGAATCAAAGGAGTTCTCCACACCTGTATTTGAATTTCAACATGATGAAGCTTTGTACAAGAACAAGTTTCTCGAAAAAGTGATGGTAAAAGAAGAGCTTCATCCCAAGACAATGAGTCATAGTGAAGTAGCTTTGAAATCTAACAAAATATTTAGAAAACAGGAAGCAAAAGAGAGTCCAATCAAAGGGCTTAAAGAGGAAGTATCTAAAGGCCATAGATCAGTTGTGATCAAAGAAAAGTCTCCAAATAAATCAAGACCTTCTCATTATTCTGCATATCATAAACCACGGGCAAATGAAGAAATTGACAAGAGAGCTGATAAGATCCAAAAAAATTCTACTGTTAATAGGAAACTATTGGAAAAGCACACAGTAAAAGCTAAAAATGTTCCTAAGTCACAAGATAAAGCCAGGATGAGATCTCAGAAGGCAGGAAAGCCCGAATTCCGAGAAAATGTTGAAAAGAATCAAGTTTCTCGACAACCAAGTTCAAAGCCAGGCACCATTAGAAACCAGGCTGTACAATGTGCCAAGAGTAGTACCTGCATTGGTCAGAAGAAGAATTGCATAAAGAAGGAAAGGCCTTATAAGGTGCCTATAGCCAAATCAGATGTGAGTTCCCTCGGTCCTCAAACTAAGTGTTCCATACAAGTTCAAAAGTTTTTATTTTTTAAAGATATTTTGCTTGTTTTCTTATCTAAAACCTGTTAGCTGTGGTGTAAAATATAGATTGCTGATATAGATATTCTTACAAAGATTGAAAAGCTGTGTTCATTAAATTTTGATGCAGTCTTCTCTATGCAGGCTGAAAATATTCAACATGAAAAAGTTGATGAGAAGAAGATTAATCTTACTATTAAAAGTGGCTGTCCTTCTATAAGGACCAAAGCTAATTCTGAATGTGAACTTCCCAAAGAGGAGGATGCAGATACATCCAGGCTTGAAAGTGGAGGTAGCTACATGGTGCATTTAATTAGATTGTCTGTTTGCTTCTTTAGATATTGTAAAAGCACTTATGACATAAAGAAGTGCTTTCAGGGCTTATTGTGCTTTTGTGATGAAACTATGCAAGAAATTTCTATTGAAACCACTTTTTGACATATAACTGGAGCACAAGCATATAGATCCTAAATTTTATCAACTTTGCACCTTCTCTTTCGTAGTAAATTAACCCAAAATAAAGAAGCTATTTAGCTATAGCTCTGGCAAATATCTTCAACTTTGAAGTTCTATGCAAGCATCTTAACTCAATTACACCTTCAACATTATAATTCACAATAATTTTTCCATTTAACGAAAATTTATAAGTTGTTTACTTGGAAAACAATGTTATTTGGAGTTCTACTACTGACTTCTTCTTTCTACAGATAACAGCAACAACAGCGAAAGTTCACTGAATTTTGAAACAGACAGTAAAAGTACAGAGGAAGTATCCGATTGCTTCAGGTCTAGTAGTAACATAGATGTGAAAACCTTCAAAAATGGGGAAAACCTAAAAATACTACTTTTGAACAGTCTATCTTTTCTCCATCACGCAGAGGAGGTGTTTGATATCGACACAAATAGCTCTGACATCTTGCAAACATACCATGTGGATTATTTTGTGACATCAATCATGAGACTTTATGTGGATTGTGCAAAAGAACTCATTGAACTTAAAAGCTCTCGACTTTCACAAGCAGTTCATCCTCTATTACTAATGTACTCCAGTAATGCAAGACTATGTGTTTCTTTGAAGAAGTTGGTGGATGAAGTTTCTGAGGGGATTGAGACTCTTAGAAATGACAGCATGCTCGATGGTCAAAACCCTATTGGAGATAGTGTATATGCAATGTTAGAGAGAGAGATACTTTGTAGAGGAGTGTTAAATGGAATAGGGGATTCAGGTTGGAAATATGGATTTTCTATAGATGAAGCAGAGCAAGTAGTGACTGACATAGAGAATCAAGTTCTAAATGGGTTGATTGAGGAAGTTATTGCCTAATTTTCTCTAGCCCTTTTCTTTAGCAATAGGCTTCAGAGGTCATTATTACACTATTACTGTTTTGTTTTGATTTTATTCTGTACAAAGGCATGTAACAGTCAATTAATGGGAAGAGCTTGAAAACAAAAAAGATTAAATTGTGCCTCTCAAGCTATGATCTTTTTTATGTTTGTACCATTAGTAGTACCTAGTTACTTGAAATTAACAATAGAGAAACAGAAAATAAAAGCAAAAATAGTACAACTAGCGACGCTTTTTCTGCTTTGGTAGATGTATCTTTCTTTTATTTGACCGACATATATATAGTTGCTGCTCAGAGAGGCAAAGAACAATACCCTTCTTTTCCGCGGAACCAAAGAGCAATACTTCTCTTTCATGGAAAAACATGTATCACGATTTTCTTTGTTTTTTATGCAAGTAGAATACTATATATTGTAAATAAAAAAAAATATTCTTAATATAATTAAAATACTTTATATTTTATACTAAATTAACTATTAAATTAAATACATAATAACTTAAATTATTCTCGGTACCATTTTTATTATTTTATTGCGAACCACACATAATCTTACTGTAAACGAGGATAACATGTGACGGATATGCCCTCAAACTAAAGGCCTTGGCAGTTATCATTGGGCACTGTCTTCTACTATGCTTTATCCCTCGAAATCCCCCATAATAGAACTGTATTGTTAGGTTATTTTAAAAAAAAATAATAAAAATAACATTTTTAAAATTTATAATAATAAAATTAATACTTTTTAGTATTTAAATTTATATTTTTACAATTAAAAAATTAAAAAATAACTAATATGTCATTATTCTTTGAACACTCATTTAATTGAAATTGAACGACGACAATTTAGACACGTTCAATATTATTAAAGTACTAATTTTATTATTATAAATTTTAAATATATTATTTTTAATAATTTTTCTATTATTTTTATTCTGACATTTTTTGAATGGATCATGATCATAATGCGAAGCGAAGAACAGAAATAAAAACTTGAGAAATTACCAAAAATAACATCCCTAAAACTTATAGTAACAAAACTAGCACCCCCAATAATATTGAACATGTTTAAACAGTCGTTGTTCAATTATAATTGAATGGGTGTTCAAAGAAAAATGATATATTAGTCTTTTTTTTTAATTATAAAAATATAAATTTGAATAAGGGGTGTTAATTTTATTATTTTTCCTAAAAATTTTAACCTTTTAACTAAAATGTCCAATAAATTTCTTTTTTTTTTTTTATGCAAAGGTCTTTGAAAAGTGAAAATTTTTAAAGAAATTTGAAATTTTACTTCAAAATATTCCATTAAATATTTAAAATATAATAAAATAATAAATTTATCTATTTTATTTAAAATTAAATAATACATCCTACATCTTACATTCCACCTTAAAAACAACACTTTTAAAAAAAAAAATTCATACATCCCACTATTACTCCTCGCTGACTTCTATCTCCACCTTTACCTCTATATTTACTATCAATAACTCTAAATCTTAACCCCAAATATTAAAAATGAATGATAAATATATAAAAGATGCAAAAGAAATGAAATTTTTAAAAAAAAAATTGATGATAAAAAATAATTAAAATAGGTATATAAATTTTTTTCTGCAAATTACACAATGGTTCGATAAGTATTATTGAAGTTTTATATAAATTTGGCAACTCCTATCAAATATATCATATACGTTCGATAATTTCTTACCGAACCTTGGGATAGTTTTGTTATTTTAAATATTATTAATTTTTTTTTGTAAAAGTTTTACATTTAATAAAATATTTAAGAGTAAATTTTAGGATTTCTTCGTAATTTTCCCTGAAAAATTCGTCCCACTGTTAACGCCTTCCGGAATATATTAATAATAATTATTTATTTATGTTCTTTTATTAATCCTCAAAGGCCATATTTCTTTGAAGCCAATCTTTATGTATTTTACTTGTACACACCACCACCTCCTCCCGTTTGAGCCTTTTAACTTGTTTCAAAATCACAGTTTATAAAAGATTTTAATATTCTTACAAACTATTTAGACCTAATAATCATTGTTAAATTCCTTACATAAATCATAAATGGTATTCTTGAATTGAAAAATATTCCGCGGACGAAAACTTAAAAAGAAATAGCAAAAACGAAAATATTTAGAGGGGTTAGGGAAGACAATTAAGAGTCCTTTGTCTCTTGTCTCCTGCAAAGTGGTTTGAAGAGCTTCGAAACGACGTCGTCGGCCTGGTTTGGAGGCTTTGTGGGTGATGGGCGATGATAAATCTTCAATGATTGTAATGCCCAGCAGAGACGGAGAACGAGACCGAGAGCTTCTCATCCCCGTTGCCGACTCAACCCATCACGATGAAGCTTCTTCCAAGCCTTCCTCTTCCTCATCTTCTCACCACACGGGCCGCGAGGTACTGCCCCTGTCGCTTAATTGTCTTTTGAATTTGTTCGCGATTATTTTAGTTGCTTAGATAAATTGATGGAATTTTTAGGGGAATTTGTGTCGTCTTTGTTTTAATTGTGTGATTGTTCCGTAATGTTTATGGAAACTTTCCTGTTTGATCTGTGTTTGACTGGGTCTGATACTGTTTATCGTAGTTAATGCATGGCCCAAAAGTAGACTTGCCTGACTTTAGCTTCTTCTGTTGCCAATTTGTGATACTGCTCTTACCCTTTTTCCCTCTCTTCTTGATGGAGAAGAAGAGCATTTGATGCGTTTTGAATTAACAATTTACTGCTCAACACTCTTGCGATGGAATGAAAGTGGACTTTAAGAAACGAGTCTACTTTCTCTCTTCTACGCTCTCTCATTTTTTTAATTTTAAAAAAGTTTTTTTTTTTTAATTCAGTGTTCGAGGTGCCGGATTTCAGTTGGGGTGAATTGTGAAAGTTGTGTATTTGTTGTGTCAGCGTTTCGATTGAAAAATGGAAATGCAATGCTTGTTTCAATCACTTGACTATGTTTCTATAGCATTAAGACGTCAAGTTACCTTAGGTGGCTTGCATAGGACATCTCTTATGTTTTTCGTATATGAGTTTTAAATTTGTGGCCATAGATAGTACTTAAAATTGAATGGGATATAGGGTTAATCCTTTTTTAACAGTCATATGTTATTTCTCTTTTTATGTGGATACATACTAACGATACTTACACTGGTTATATACTCGTGCGTGGGATTTATTTGCCAATATTCACTCTATTGCTTTCACTCTGTAGACCTTTTACAAAGTTGTTAGGAGCTGGGCGTCCAAAAAGTTCATGACTGGATGGTGAGCACATCTTCGTTTAAGTTGATTATTTTGTAGGCAAATGTGGTGAAATTTTGAGTAACAAAAGTTTAAGGCATCATGTATTTGTGGTTTTTCTGCTTATTGCCTTTATGCTGGATGCTTACTCTTTGTTGTGTTGCAGTGTGATCTTACTTCCTATAGCCATCACTTTTTACATAACTTGGTGGTTTATTCACTTTGTGGATGGATTTTTCTCTCCAATCTATGCTCAACTTGGAATTAATATTTTTGGTAAGCATGTTTTTCATTTGTCATCTCATTTATTTCGTTCTCGTTTGTTTTTTTTTTCCTATTCTTGTAGTCTGTGTGGAAGGGCCTCATGCAAGTCTATGGTATCACTTTAGCTAGACGATAAAATGCACAGAAATGGTAAACAATTTACCTGCTGAAATTTTCCATTTTTTAATTTAGTTTTTGGCAATTAATTTTTTACCCAACATGAGAGTGTTACTGAATGTTCTTTCTTCTTGGTGGATCATTATCGACACCAGTATCCTTAGTTGCTGTATGTAACCAGTTGCAGTTTGTTCAGTTTATGTTTCTTCTGTAATCTGCCTGACATTTTACTCGTGTATAATGGTTAGGTCTTGGATTTATAACTTCTATTAATTTCATCTTCTTGGTTGGGGTATTCATGTCATCATGGCTTGGTGCATCTGTCCTGAGCCTTGGAGAGTGGTTTATTAAACGGATGCCATTTGTTCGTCATATCTATAATGCCTCCAAGCAGATAAGTGCTGCCATATCACCAGGTGTGCTTTATATTGATTCTCTTCCCCTTCTTTCAATCAAATAAGTGAAGGGTTGGCCGGTTGGGAGCATTTCGTTTTATTTTAATGCTTTGCTCCTTCTTCATGCTTTTAGATCAAAATACACAAGCCTTCAAGGAAGTTGCCATCATAAGGCATCCTCGTATTGGCGAATATGCATTTGGGTTCATCACTTCATCTGTTTTACTCCAGGTTAGTTTATAACTTCCATGTTTGAGAGCATCTCATCACTGCATTTAATAGGACTCCTCTTCTTCTTTCCCTCTTCTTTGATTGATCTATGGTGTATGAAATTGTGACCTCATATTTATCAATCGCTTTAAATAATTTGTTAGCATATAACTTAATTCTCTCATTCCCATTTATTTTCTTCATTTTATCATTTTACCTTTGTTCAATTAATGCTAAAATGTGGTAATATAGGAATGACATTTTACTATTTCTAATGCTATAGGAATTTCAGATACTGTTATATAATCCTTTTTCCCGTTTAATGCAGAACTATTCTGGAGATGAGGAGTTATGTTGTGTCTATGTTCCCACTAACCATCTATACATCGGTGATATATTTCTGGTTAACAGCCAAGATGTTATCAGGCCTAACTTATCAGTTCGAGAAGGGATTGGTACGTAATTCAGTTTCAACTTTCAATACAATATTTATCTAGAAAAAGTACAGGAGTTAAAGCGAAGTATCCTCCTTATTTTGTTGAAGTATATAGTTCTTCCCTGTACCTTTCTGATTATTAGTTCCTGTTCGAAATCCGTTTCAACCCTGTTTTGCCAAAATGGTGTTTAACGTCATTGGTTTAGTTCCTATTTAGATTCCCAGATCTAGAAATCGAAAAGGTGGGGTGTTTTGTAGTGTACGACTTAGGAAAGGGGAAATTGAAACTGTTACTTAAATTTGATCCTTATTTACCATCAGTTAGGTTAATATGATTGTATAAATTGTTCTTAAAATTCAGAAATTGTTGTTTCTGGAGGGATGTCAATGCCTCAGAATTTGTCAACAATCGAGTCGCGGATAGACCGTAAGGAAGCTGACAGAAGGCGCGCAATAATTGGAGCATGAATGTTTCTTACGACCTTTGGTTTCTCAAGCGTAATCACATTGACATTGCAATCAAATGCGTCAAGCTTCTTAGAATGGATTGTCAAAAACTCTGCTAGTTAAAAAATGTTAGATTCTGACACGTGTAACATTGTTTTCCATGTTAGCTTGTAGAATTTAGTATTTGCTTGAAAATATATGTAGTTAAAAGGTTGTAGTTCATCATTAAAAAAAAAAAAAAAAAAAAGACTTGTACTTTTTTTTGCTAAATGGACTTTTTGTCCACCAACAAGTGTTGAACTTGTGACCTCTCTTTTATTGGGAGGGATGTTTTGCCATTGGGCTACAAGGCCACCGGCGACTTGTACTTAAAATTAAAGCACGCATGACTTTTTTTTTGATTCAAAGAAGTAAATTTCATTAAACAAAGATCCAAATTACAACCTTAAAGCACATCCAATCTAAAAATATATCGCAATTCCAAAACCCAGTTAGGACTAAAAGCTTACTGAAAGAACATGTGTTATTTAGGCAGCACATAACAACGAGCGAATGAGTATGAGCGTTCCACAATAGCTCTTCATTCGAACTCATCTTAATGCCTAACTCAAATAAGAAATAAAAAAGTGATAAATTTTCAGTATCAGATAATACAACAAGATAGAAATCAAAACTCTCGTCAATAAAATTACAACACATCAAACCTACATATTTTAGGGTAAACCAAAATAGCAGAATATTATTAAAAAAACATATTAAAATGAACACACCAAATAACCATAATAAATCGGACTACCAAAACTACCCGCACCCTACTGGTGATCTGAATTGTCGAGAAAACTGAGCCGCTCACAAAAGCCAACCAGAAGAAACAGCAAAGACCCAGATCCACGCGAGGAGACCAGAGCAGACAGAAAGGTACCGGCTACAAAATACTCCGAGCAGCCCCTCGCCACCGAGATGAGACACAAATGGCCACAAGTGCGACGAGATCCGCAGAGACGGAAGCAAACAAATAAAATGACAACAGTAGATTCACACACAGATATGAATTTATTTAATTAGCATAAAATGATAACAGTAGAACCAGAGGCGCCGAAGCCAAACCTATGCCACTCACGGTGGCCGTAGGGCAGGTAAGAGTCAACAGAGCCGCCGCAAAACAGAAACGCAAATGGGCTGCGCGAAGAACAGTAACTGGCCGACGACCACACCAGCAAACCCCACCAACAACCCCCACCAGCAACGGCCAGCAACGCCCAACGCCTACCACCGACGCCAAAACCAGCAAACCCCACCAGCAACGGCCAGCAACGCCCAACGCCTGCCTCCGACGCCAAAACTAGCATTCGAATGTACCAAACCAGACGCCTCCTGCCGCCGCTCGCCTCCCGCGTACCTGGCCGACGACCACACCAGAAGACGAAACTGCCCGACGGCCATAGAGCAAACAAACGACGCCTGGCCGAAGAAAGATGAGCAATAAACCAAACAACGCCGCCACAGGTCCACGGTGAACGATGAACCTCAGCAAACAAACAACGTCTGGCCGACGGCCCAAAAAAGGCCCGCCGTCGGCCAAACCCTCGCAAGCTGTATGAAAACCCTAATAAATGTTAGAGAGAATATTGTAAGAGTTAGTTCCAGTTCGAATCTTATTTCTTAATCATGGTCTTTATCTAAGCAAAGATCTATGACAATGTATATTGCTGTATTACTGAAATGAGTACACTTTTCACATAAAGCACGCATGACTTGGTCTTCGAAGTTTGAACTATATGAGGAACATAACAAAATAAGTTGCCCAGGTACAATTTTTTTTTTTACTTGAAAAAAGATACGAGGTGTCAAAAATTTTAAGGGCATTAGAAATGTTATTTTTCTAACAAAATATTGTCTAATTGGTCATACTTTTGAAGCTAAAAATGTCAACTCCTGCATGATCTACTTAGAAATTTTACCGATTTAAATTGAAAAGACATTTCGTGAAAGCTTGAATGTATTTACCTAATTCGTATGTATCACCAAAATTTGCACATTTTTGTAAAATTATTATTAAATTTTTCGAGAACTATCACTAAATATCTTTTAATTAATGTACAAGGGACTGCTATGTTCATGTTTTGTTAATTCTAGTAAGAACCATAATGGATGAAGTCATGTGATTCTTGTGACCTTTAAACGAGTATTAACAACAACAACAACAACAACAACAAAATTGCGAGAAAAATATCAATTTAATCCATATTTATTCCGTTAAAACTCACTCCGTTTTCACAAAAATAATACAAATTTTTAAGATTACTTGTTCTTAATGTTTCACATCAGAATTGTGAAGTATATAACCTCTTATGTTAACATATTTAACCGAATTATTAAAGTTGAACGTAATAATTTTAGCAGTAGAAAAATCTATTTAATCTTAATGTAATTAAAACCTAATAATTTTTTTTTATTAAAATTAAAACCTAATAACTAGGTTAGAAGAAATTATATGAAATAAGAGGCAAATTTCTAAATACTAAAAAATAGTCGAAGGAGCCGCAGCGACCCCAACCACCAAATACCAGCCTTTTTCCGTTAACTTTGCACAAAGCCATGAGCCCTTGACTACAGTGTTGTATTTGTGGACATTTATGCAGTAAGCAATTACACAATAACTACTCAACAATAGACTCAACATGCAACATGTCGCAATCACTATGAAAACGAATGGTGAAAGTTTCCGACACTTGGTTCCCGAAGCTTCAGCTTCGGTTCTCCGAGCCTACACCCACTTTCAGAGTGGAGCTAACTCTTTAAAGCTCTGCTTTATCTCTGCTAGCCTGCTGCTACACACTCTCTGTTCCAAAATGTTCCTCTGAGAAGTTCAGTTTCTCTCCGAGTTCCAATCTTAACCCTTTTACACTTTATTACCTTCTAAATTATACGTTTCTTGTATCGATTTGTTCCATCGGTTGCTCTGTTTTGTTCTTTTCAAGTTCTCTGTTTTAATTCCAGCTCGTGAAGGGCCAAAATTGGAGAAAAGCTTTTGACTGTGCAATTGGGTAATGATCAATTTCAACAATTTTGACTGTGCAATATTGCTTATTTCAATAAGCATGCTCATCTCGTTGCTACTCTCTTTCTGTTCCATCCTATGAGCTCAGTTTCTCTCCAAGTTCCAATCTTCGTCTTTATCACTCTTTATTTCCTTCTAAATTATCGGTTTTCTCGCATGGTTTTGTTTCACAAATTGCTCTCTTTTTTCCTTCTAAAATCCTCTGTTTAATTCCAGCTCGTGAAGGACCAAATTTGAAGCAAAAATTTTCGACTTTGGAATTGGGCGTCATGAATTTCAACATTTTTTATTAGTTTCTCAAAAATACGCTTTACTATTATTAATTCCAACTGAAAAAATGATGCACTGGAAATCCGATTCGGATGTGACGAGTTTAGACCCATCATCTCCAAGATCTCCAAAGAGACCTGTTTACTATGTTCAAAGTCCGTCGAGAGATTCTCACGATGGCGATAAGTCTTCTATGCAAGCAACTCCAGCTTTCAACAGCCCAATGGAGAGTCCTTCTCATCCCTCTTATGGACGCCACTCAAGGGATTCCTCGGCCAGCCGGTTCTCCGGGACCTTCAGGTCTTCTTCTGACCGAAAAGGGAATCGGAAACGGAATGATAAAGGATGGCCTGAGTGTAAAGTGATTGAAGAAGAAGGAGATTATGATGGATTCTATAGAGACAAAGGCTTGCCAAGACGGTGTCAGATTTTGCTTGCTTTGGTAGGATTTGTTTTGATTTTCACCCTTTTTTGTTTGATCATTTGGGGTGCTAGCAGGCATTATAAGGCTCGGTTTGTTCTCAAGGTATGTCGTCTGACAACATCGTATACTGTTTTTTTTTTTTTAATATTATTATTTCATTAATTTTAGTAATTGAAGAGATTAAAATATTATTTTTGAGGAAAAAAATGATTAAAATAGATTATAAAAAATAACAAAAATAACCTCACCTAATACTTATAACAAAAATAAGACTCTTTGTAATATTCAACACAAATTCATATCTTTTCGATTCAAAAAAAAGAATTTTATTTTTATTATTATGAATGTTGGTATTATTTTAGGTTGTAAACTATTTATCTTAGGTTGTAGAAAGGGTTATCATTCTTGAAATATAACAACTACTTATTTTTATCATGATGCCAAGAAGTGGTTTGTATTCCTCGTGTTCCTTGCAGAGCTTGAAGGTACATAATTTTTATTACGGGGAAGGATCGGACATGACAGGAGTGCCAACGAAGATGCTAACAACGAATTGTTCAGTGAAGATGTCTGTATACAATCCTGCTACATTCTTTGGTATTCATGTTAGCTCCACACCTCTAAGTCTTAAGTATTCAGAGATCGCTGTTGCAACTGGTCAGGTACTTGCTAGACCTTTCCTTTTTAATTTAGTTCGAGAATTTAATATCAAAAAGCAATGCTCATTTCTGATCCAAAAGGTCAATGTCTTCTCTGCTAAAATAATGTGAGTGGTTTGATGTTAGCCTGAGAAAATAGTAGTAGAAACTTGTCTAATGAAGCCTGTCTTATGTTTTATTTCCTCTGCAAATACTTAAAAGTTGAAGAAGTACCATCAACCAAGGAAAAGCCACAGGATTGTCTCTATAAACCTCCAAGGAACTAAAGTGCCTCTGTATGGGGCTGGTGCAAGCTTTGTTGAAGCAGATGACAGTGAAGTCTCGATGACGTTGGCATTTGAAGTGCGAGCACAAGGGAATGTGGTGGGGAAGTTGGTGAAATCAACCCACAGGCTATATATATTTTGTTCTATAAGTGTTGATCCTCATAATACCAAGTTTATCAAGTTCAAAAAGGATTCATGTGCTTACAATTGACTGGGGGATCAGCTGTAGCTTATGCAATGTTGTAACAAAGAACAGAGCTATTTCTTGGCTTGAAAAAGAGAAGATTCTTCTACACAGATTGTTGTGAACATTAAATGGTTTGTTGAGAATCGAACATAGCCTGACTTCAGGCAAAATGTCTACAATGCTTTTGAAACAAGGGCAAATTGTGAAAACGAAAACTCAATTATATACTTTCATATTTTGTATTGCAAGGCCTGACCTGTGATTTCAATAATACATCAATAAGGGGTCAACAAGGTCTTTCCAAAAATAAGCCCATCTACTAAAAATGACTTCCCACTTGAAAGAGGTGTCACAAAGAAAAAACAGAATTGGGTAAGGTACAATTAGGATAGACAGATTAGAACACAGGAATTCACGATGTGTTAATTATACACCTTGTCAAGATGGCTCAGTGGGCAAGCTTGAAGATGATTTAGTTGCTGGGTTGCCCTCTTGCTTGTCAGCAGCGCAGCCAGTCTCAAGAACTGTTCCTCCAATTCTGTTTGGAGGCCAATATCGAAACAGGGATCTTCCTACTATATTCTTGGCAGGCAGCGCACCCCTAAGAATAACACAATTTCAAGAATCAGGTATGTAATAAGATGAAAAACTCGAACCTAACGAATCTAAATCAATAACTTGCGAGTATAGGATGCAAGTACTACCAAACGTGTGAGTCGTAGCTGTTATTCCTGTTGTCACCCATCACAAAGACTGTATTTTCAGGTACTGTCTGCATTTACATAACTGTAAAATCAGCAAAACTTTTAAAGGCCGAGCATAAGCTAACACCAGTTTCTTAACTCGTCAATAGTTGTGCCTTATACCCGAGAAGCTAATAATATAAAGTGAATAATGCAGGAATAACTTACTGTTGGTGTCATTTCATAAGAAGGTGGTTCAAAAATGAAATTTTCATTTCGCTCCGCTCCATTAACTATGAGCTTTCCTTTATGAACCTGAAATCAGGCACTTAACCATAAATAACTTTCCCTTTAATAGAGGTCAGAGTGAGGCAAAAGTTTTACAGATCACGTGCTTCACAAATGTGGACTACTCTATATGGTTTTCCAATTTTACCAATTTTATGGTGGAACTTGAATTCTTAAACCTCGTAAATGAAAAACTGGAACTCATTGCTAACCTCAATGCAAAAGCCATACGTGTGACTGTTGAGAATTTTTAGGTATGGCGTAAAATTTAAGTAGTGCCAGTGAAGTGTGTGTAAATACATGAACAACCAACAAGATTGGTACTTGTTATCATATTTCAGGGTTTTGATCTAGATGTTACTAACAAGAAATATGATTGTGTGAGAGACAACACGTGATTAGAATATGGTTGTGTGGTTATTTAATCTTACCTCCACGATATCACCTTCCTTAGCAACAATACGTTTAATGAAGACATCATCATCAGTGTATCCTACTTCTTGAAGAACTGGTGGACTTTTAAAGATCACGATATCATTTGGACAAGGCTTTCTGAAATAATATGTAACCTAACAATATTAAGACGAATATAATTTAATAGTCAATCCTTGAAAATTAACATTACAAGCTGCCATGAAAAATAAGAACAATAAGACCCAATAAAGAAATGGAAATACTTCCATTTTAGAGATCAAATAAGACAGGTACTCTCTTCATCGTTTTCAATATGGCATGTTTGGTTAAATTGACTGTAATGGGAATGATAATAAGAAAAAATTATGGATAATTTTTTTTTTGGTTTGTCTTAACATGGAATGATATGGAATACTAGCAGAAAAGCTCTTTTTCCTCATAGAACACAATGAAGTTTATTACTAATTTAGCTTTATTTATAGCTACAAATTTTGTTTTCAACTTTACTCTTATTTAATTCTTTGATTCCAAAGTATAAATGAATGTAGCAATAGTAAAATTGATCTAAAAATTATTAAAAATAATATCCTAAAATTTATAATAATAAAATTAATACTCAATATTCAAATGAAAAAATTTATTTTTTTAATTATAAAAATATATAATTCGAAATACTATTCCTCTTATTATTTCATTTGCTCCGGTCGTCATTGCTACTAATTATTATTAATTCAAGTTCCCAAGTCAATATCAATAAAAAAAAATTATCAGAATTGGTACTTGAAACACAAGCTCCTTGACTATGGTAGGAAATTATTGGGGGGCGGGGGGAAGAGTTACCTTTTCCGCTACAATACGATCACCGACATCAAATGTAGGGTACATCGACAAGGAAGGAATGTACCTAGGCTCGGCCACAAATGTCCTAAACGCAAGAGACACAGCTATAGCTGCAAAAACCGTCTTCGCATCATCCGATAAGAAATCCAACCATTCTGGCCAGAACCTATCTTTCTTGTCTATCTTCCCATCATCCCCATCTTCGTCACCACCACCTCCACCATCGTCAGACCCACCACTGTCCAAAACCGCTTTGATTTCCTCTCCAGAATCTTTGATAGCATTACAACCAACTACTCCTAAGAATGTCTTGTGGTTTGGATGCTCAAACCTTAAAATTTTAGGGGTCTCGAAAGGAGGAGTGAAGTAAGTACTGTGTATGGAGTAGGGTTTTAAAGAAGTTGGATTGTCGAAACTGAGGATTTTGAAATTAGGGTTTTTTATAGGTTTGCAAAAATAGATGTGATTAGAATAACGGCTTTGCAGGCATGTCAATGGAGGGGAGACACGTAGAGAGAGCATCTCTTGCTCTGGGCGAAGGGAAGAGATTATCTTTCTCTATGGCGTATCCAATCTTCAAGTTCCAAGCTTCCAGATATTGGACGCGCTTTTGTCTAAAATGAAAAATCTCATAGAATAATAATAAAAAAAAAAAAAAAAGCTCCTTTATATTTTAGTTTAATATTGAGCAATTTTTAACTTTGAACCTAAAACTTTCAAGTTAGCAGGTTATCTTTATTTTTCTCTTTCTCTTTCTCTTCGTCTTCGTCTTCCTCTTTCTCTTTCTCTTTCTCTTCCTCTTCGTCTTCCTCAATTCTCTCACTTTTTTTAACAACCCATATCATTTTTTTAATGGCGCCTGATTTCTTGTCCTGACACAACCAAACTGAAAAATATATTTATCGTTTTATTTTAATAGAGAAGACACAATCGTTTTATGTAAAAACATAATCGTGTTTTTTTTAATTGTTATTGTTGAAAAATCCATTTGAGCATAAATATACGAGCTTGCTTGTTTTCATGATTCCTTTCCAGTTTTAAATTATACAGAACAGTTTCAAATTTTTTTTTTATTAATAACTTTTAATAATGATTTAACTTCGAAGCGGATCTGTAGATTGTTCCTTGTAGTATTTGTTGCAAAATCTGAATTCGGATTGACGGGGCTTGATCTTTTCTTCTTTCATTTGATAAATTACTAACATAAATTGAAGTTAATTACAATTTATAATTGATATACCAGATATACCCTGAGATATATCAGATATACTCCGAGATATACCAGATATACCCCCAGATATACCAGATATACCCCCAGATATACCAGATATACCCCGAGATATACCAGATATATCCCCAGATATACCAAATGTACCAGATATACCCCCAGATATACCAGATATACCCCCAGATATATCAGATATATCAGAAATTTTTCCAGGATGAGACACAACAATGGAGAGAAAATCAGTGAAGAGAAAAAGAGAGGGTGCGTAGAGAAGGAGGGAGAAGAAGAAAGAAAATTACTTTGGTAAACCGGTTACTGGGAGAGTAAATAGAATTTTGTCCATTTCTAAACTTTAACACAACTTTGCCCTTTTTTAAACTATCTTAATGAAAACGGCTATTTTAGACAAAAACTCTTATTTGTAATTGTATGGACGGAAGAAGAGGTTCTGCTGTTGCTGACATGTCAATGAAATTTTTTGAGTTTGTTCGTTATTTTCATTTACCAATAATATTTTAAGATTATTTCTAAAATAAAATTTAAAAAAAAATTATAACCTATGCCAAGTGTTTATAGAGTAAAGACCATCTTTCATCCAAAATTTTATTTTCAATATAATTTTTGTATAATTTTAGCATAAAAATTGCATTATAATTTTTTTTCATCTCCAATCAATTACACAAAATATAATATCAAAAAATATATTTTTTAAAAAGTGTTCTTTTTATATTCTTTAAGTGCAACTTTTCATTAAAATAATTCACAATTTGCACTATTTTTTATTTATAATTTATTATGATAAATATTAAATTAAAAATTAAATTTTAAAAATAATAAATAAAAATAGGAGGTGAAGAATGTCAAGACATTGTTCCTCGCATATTTTATTGTGGAAAGTTTAAAACTTCTTTGAAATAATATTGTACTCAAATAATATAATAGATGTAGCACAACATATAGCTAATTATGACATAATATTTCATTAGAAATGAAAAATGCTAAAACTATATAATTATTTAAATCGTAATATTTCATAAAATTATCTTAAAAAATCAATTTTTAATTTTTTAATATAATTTTATCACATATTATTATGTAAATAATTTGAATATAAAAATAAGCAAAATTTATTTAAACTTAGCATTCTTCCATTAAGAATAGATGATCTGTTAGCTATATCTTCTAAAGAATGGCTAGTGATTGTTTTATAACTATACATGAGGAGCATTTTGATAATTGAGAAAATAATTATTATTGAATTATTTTGGGCTTATGTCTTCTAGCATAAAGTGATGTTTTTTCCTCAAACAAGGAATATTGTACTAAGTGCTCTTTAGGGGGAGATATAGTGTCAAACTCTTTACCTTACTTAATACCAGTGGGTATGGTATGCTAAGTGAGTTACCTATGAGCTAGAGAATGCTTATGGGACAGGCATTGGTTGTCTAACCGAGCACGTCAGTGTCTCTTTAACACAGGAGGTCTTGGAGACAGTATCAGTGATGCAGAATGATCAATACTCCACATAATTCTCACGCAATAGGCTACATGAAAATGAAGGTCTATGTCTAGTAGTTTGCTCAATGTGAGCTAGTTAAGGTAGTTTCTTGGGAATACGGCACGCCTTGTGGGTGGCGTTGTACAAGTAATGGTGCATCGATGAGTACTGGCATGCAAGTAAGGCATGTGTTGACAGTTTCGTGGACATAATTTTCATGGTGTATTGTTTTAGTTATTAGGACTCCTTCTAACAAGTTTCGAAATATCATAGGTCTTATAGTGGTTACAACATTTTAACGACTAATATTCAGGTAACCTGCATATATATTTAAGTGCATTTCATATAGGCTTTTGTTTGACTAATTTATGATAATGACTTTTATGATTCTTTTTAAATAGCCAGATAGATCCCCCTTGAGACGGATTGATCCAAGTATAGATTGATCCCCAAACGATCCCATATAGATCCTCTCCTCTCTGCGTAAAATTAAACGGGAAGTTTTACTGAGCTGGATCGATCCCCCTAAGGTTGGATTGATCCCATTTTGATCCTCAACCGATCGTGCTCAATATGCGCAATTTTATTTTTGAGGTCTGGAGAGACGGATCGATCCCCCTATAGGTTGGATCGATCCTCATGTGTGTTGGATCAATCCAAAGTCTTTTATTTTTATTAACGAATCGATCCCGCCTCCTATAATTAAGTTTTTATACGCGATTTTTAACCCTAATCAATCCTCAATTGCCTATTATATTTTGACACATCAGCAAGTGACTTATTTCTATTAGGTTACCACAAGATAACACAATACATTACAGTTTACTTATAAATAGAAGTCCATGCTCTTGATTAAAATACACTTGTTGATTTTATGATTCATGTGCTAGGCTTAGATTCATCTCTCTATATTTTCATCTATGCTATTTCATGCTTGCTTTATCCATTTATCTTTGATCTGTTATATTTGCATGATTACGTTAGATTTGAGTCTATTTAATATATCTTGAATTATTGAATACGAATCTGTGCTTAAATCATGATTGTTTTAGATTTTTAATTTGCTTCTACTTTCATCTGATTATCTGATTGAAGCATTTGATAAGATTGTTCATTGCATTAATCCATCTAGAACATACATTGCACTTGTGTTATTTGTGCTAACCTTTCAGGTTATTACGTGAACATGTTCGAGAGCTTGAGAAGAGTTGTTCGAAACGTTGGTCTAAATCCATTCACCTACCTTGAAAAGACTTTGAAGAAAAGAGCGACGGCTCGTAAGTAGAGTACACAAGACCTTTATCACTATAAGTGTAGTCTAAGACCTCTTGTACTTGAACATTTATTTTTTCATAGTGGACAGGTTAAGTGGTTTTCCTCTTAGGTCGTGTTGACTAAGTTGTTTCAACCTAAAAATCTGCATGTCATCTTTTCTTTATTTTTTGAAATTATTCCATAACCGTATGTTTAGCCGCTGTGATTAGTTTAGAAATTAAAATTAATCATAATTGTTATAATAAGTTATTCATCCTCACTTATTATGTCTATAATTTAGAACTTTCATTATTGAAGGTAATGTGACTCTTAGTATGTACAGTCCTCCAGTTTCATAGTATTAAATACCCTCCTGGTTATATTCCAAGAGACTCTTTGGATGTACGTAATGACATTCTTGACTGGCATGGGGATAATCTTCATACAAATTTTCACATTATGTTCAACATGCTGCGAGATGCTGGTTACTATGTTGAAGCTCTTGGTTCTCCACTGACATGCTTTGATGCTCACCAATATGGGACACTTCTGTTGGTAGATCTGGAAGTTGAGTACTTGAAAGAGGAGATTGAAAAGCCGAGGGATGATGTCATATATACTGGATTGGGATTAGCTGTTTTGGTGAGTGGTATAATGTGGACACAATGTTAAAAATGAAACTTTTTGATGTAACACACAAGCTGGTGGACACCTGTTACTGGAGGTGCTAATGTTCCAGCACTAAATGATCTTTTGGAATTGCATTTGGAGATAAGATTATGAATGGTGATTTTACCATCAATGGTGAGCAGAGTAGATATGCACCTGGAACAGAAATTGTAAGGTTCCCAGGGGGTGGTTATGTGGGGCTACTCAGAATGTTTTACGTTCTTTTGACTCTTCCATGGTTTGCTTCTAATAAATACCATCTTGTATATCCTTGGTGTTTGGTCATTAAAATAATAGTTGAAAGAAAGTAAAAAAAAATAAAATTAGAATGGTATGCAGAACTGCTACTAACTTTGTCACGGACTCGCACAACTCCCAGGCTAACTTTCATTTACATTCTTTTGCACTCTTACCAGTTGTAGATATGCGCCCCATAAATGTTATGAAAAGGGTCTTTTCATAGTCATCCCCAGGATATTATTCATGTCTGTCAGAACTTAGAGACATATATGTCTAGATGTTGAAATATTTATTGATTGAACTGCAAAATATTGATTATTTTGTGCATACATGGGTGCAGGCTGACTCTCCCATTCTCGGTCTCGTGGATGTAGGTGATGATCGTATTGCAGTCTATGGAGATATTCTAACTGCTTGGACAGCAGTCATATATGGTAACACATTGTTATTGGCTCCTGAGGAAAATATTAGATTTTAAACATTCGAGATCCTGTACTTTTCTCTGATTCAGCTAGACAAGGTTTGCTCTTATATGAAGAAGAAGACAAATTACCGTCTCGTAGAACTGATGTGAACTTCTCTACATATTCTGCTATTATGGGGAAAGAATTAGTATGTGGTAGGGACTCCAGATTTGAGAGCTGGGGAACTAAAGGCTACAATTTACAGGTTAGAGGAAGAAACAGAAGATTACCAGGTTATCCTGCGATTGATTTGGGGAGGGGTCTGATTTCGTCTAGTAAATTACCAGATTTGAGGCGGTCAACATTTAATGTGAAAAATAAAAATCAGTTTTTGGGAAACAGGCATTTGGGCGTGTTATACCGAGATGAGGTAAGGCAAATTATGTTCAGGTATATTATTAATAGGAAATCCTGTCTTTTTTTTTCTTCCTTAATTTTTTGGTCGGAAAAAAAAATACTGTCTTTCTTGGGAGTCCTTTATTATCATAGCATCATGAGGTGGATAAGACTGATTCTCGATACTTGCAGCTTCATATGCCTGAGCTAGTTGCTAGTCATTGGCTTATTCCTGCATTAATTGCCATAACTGGTGAGTGAGCAAAATTACATCCTATCTTTTGTTCTAAAAGAAAAATATATAGGTGCTCATCGATATGAAACTTCTTATTCTGTTGCTTTGTAATAAGTGGTCATATATTTTGGAGCTTCTGGCGAATTCGATAAAAGAGAAGATGGTGGAAAAAACTATCTAGCATTGGTCGATTTTCCAGTCTGTAGCTGTTAAAAGAAAAGACGATGTTTATTTTTCATCGTCAAAAATCTTTACTCTTATCATCCTGTCAAATTACCGAAGATTTTCGATAGCATAGTTCCACAGCATCGATTCAAGTTATCGTCAGAATTGTTGGGATATGTGTGGCGCAGCGGAGTGTTGGACAGATTGAGAATACTGAATAATAAATGTGCAGGAGAAATTTAAAATGACACCAAATATTTAACGTGGAAAAACCCATTCAATGTGAGAAGGAAACAACCACGGGACAACTCCGAAAAATCTTCCACTGTAACAAATGGGTACAACAATTCTCTCAAGTTTATGCCCTAAACTTGAGGTATTACAATATTACACTCTCAAAGTGTATCTCTCACACTCACAATTGTGTGGTAAACCTCTCACTATTTTCTCTCTACAGATATTTATCACTCTCTGTAGGAATACCCAATATTACACTCACAATGTGTATTTCTCACACTCACAATTGTGTGGTAAACTTTTCACCATTTTCTCTCTACAGGTATTTATCACTCTCTATAGGAATACCCAATATTACACTCACAAGGTGTATTTCTCACACTCACAATTGTGTGGTAAACCTCTCACCATTTTCTCTCTACAGATATTTATCACTCTCTGTAGGAATACACAAAATTACACTCACAAGGTGTATTTCTCACACTCACAATTGTGTGGTAAACCTCTCACCATTTTCTCTCTACAGATATTTATCACTCTCTGTAGGAATACCTCACTTTTCTCTCACAGCTTAAATTTGCTGTGGTATTCTTCTAAGCTGATATAATTTCTCAGCTTCTCTCTTCATCTCAGATTTCTGAAATCTGAGGGATCTGTGAGCTTCTTACATTTTTAGTGAGATTCTGAGATCTCTGCGATCTGCTTATCACCGCTCCTCTCATTCTCTATTTATAGAGAAATATTATAAACGTATGCGTCATTGCATACGTTTCTTGAGCAGTCTCCAGCTGTTTCTTCTTCAATATTAGCTGCTTGTCGAAACTTCACTTCCAGCTGCTTCTGGAGAATCAAATGGCTGCTGGAGGCTTCTCTTCTTTTTCAACATTGTCTGCACCGCCCATTTGCCGACTTCTTCTATTTCTTCTTTCTTATTCTTTGCTTCTATTTGCTTCTAGTTTCTTCGATGCTCCATCTAGAAGAAACCAGAGGCAGACCCATCAAGAATATTGTCTCAAGAAATTTTTGTATCCACAGATAGGTACTAGTATATTTGAACGATAAATTTTTTATTTTTAGCTCATATTTAAAAATATTTTGTTTGTTTACATGTTAAAAAGCATAAAAGTTACTAGCAATGGCAGATTTAGGTTTAGGTTGTATAATCGGCACCATTTTTATAATAAAAAATAATATTAAATATTTTTTAATTAATATTTTTTTAATTGAAAAAATATATTATATGTATATCATTTTAATGAAAATATGTGCAAATTATTGAGTTTGTAACGAATTAAAAGTCTAAAATATTAAATTTAAGTGGGGCACAATTATAATTATGCTTATAATTTATTTATAATTTTATAAATATTATAACTAAAATTTTATTCATCGAAAATTGAGGTGAGACACGTGTCCCTCCTCGCATTAATTTACATCCGCCTCTGGTTATTAGGGTTCTAGCAACAACTACATACCAATGAAAAATCATGTTATGTTTTTAAAAATATTTTGGATTGTGAATATTACTCTTAAAGATGTATTTAAATAGTATCATAGATTAATTATTGGGTTAAAAATGGAAGAAGTAAACGAGGGGTCAAAATGATGAATGATAGTGCATGGCTAATATCTAGGAACAAGGTGGGCACCGAATTCTGGCAATAGGTCTTTGGTTCACGCCATCTAACCATGTGCGGCACTGAATATATGTCTATGCCTAATGAGTGGAGTGGAGTATGAGCTGGTTGCTTTATTTTCTTCCCCTTTCTACTTTTCCATAAACTTTTATCCACTTGTAAGTGATTATTCTAATTTCTAAGTCATTTGACAATTAATTTTGTTTGAAGTTGAGGTTGCAATAGCATGTTATCCTTCTTTTCCTATTTTGACGAGTGCGATGGTTTGATTCTACGAACAATTATAGGAATAAGATTTTTTTTCATTGGATGAGAAATTGACCATCAACTTGGCGTCCGGTAAATTGCATTCATATTGAAGACAAGTGAGCCACATGAAAATTAATTACATCGTGAAAATTAGAGCATCTAAATATTGTTTACTTGGAGAATCCGAAAATCCTGAATTCTCACAAAATTAATCTCTTTTTATATTTAGAGTTTTATTTTTAACTCTATTAAAAAAAAAAAATATATTCATTTTTCTTATAACATAAATGAACATTATATTTAGTGTTATAAGAAAATGAGCATATATTTTTTTTTATTGAGAGGTTAAAAATAAAATTAATTAAATAACTAAATTATTTATGCATAGAGGATAAAAAATTAGATACTTGGTATAACCCAAAATAATTTCAATTCAAATTAAAGAAAATGATAATATATTGCAAACAGCCGAAGCAACAAATAAAAGAATCGAACAGGCTTTCCTGTAAGACCTGTTATATGAACCCTAATAAATACACTCATAAATAAACAACCAATGATTTCAAATCGGAGAGGGGGAAAACAAAAACATTAGTGCTAGCTCATCATCCAAAAGAAAAAAAATGGTAAAGTTTAAGAAAGGTAAGAATCAAGGACTTTTCACAGAAAATTTAAGGCATTGCATTAGTAACTTCATCTGAAACCATGGTTGTTTTTCTTGAACCTTCCCATCTCCATTTCATGGATTGTCTGCGCTTCACCACTACTAGAGCCAGATGGGTACAGACCATGCTCACCGGTTGGTCCGCTATACTCGCTACTCGCACCATATTCCTTACTTCCTAATGCCATTTTCCTGAATTTTTTCAAATCCTCGTTGTATTGGCTAGTATCATAGTCTGAGCTTCCATAAGAACTGTACACATTATTGTGTCCAGGCCTGATTCCTTCATTTAGATCAGAGAGAGATACATCTCCTTCTAAAGCACGGACTATCTGCTTGTTTCCACACAATATAATATACTTGTTAGTTGAGATCCTTTCTACAAGGACAGTATATCCTGATATATAAGAACTGAGTGAGCAGATGTCCCATGTAGATATTCTTACTTGTATTTATGTTAAAAGTGATTTTCTTCAAAGTGATATCAAAATAAAGCACTTTCCATCACAAAATATAAAAAGTTTTTTGTTCAGTCTAAAAGTGTAATCATTAACAAACATTTTGACGGTAGAGAAAGTATTTCTTCAATCAATGGTTTTATTTTGAAGTTAACAAGTAGCTCATGCATGTAAAAGCTCAGGCACTAAATTGGCAATTCAGAAAGGAAAAAAATCATGAAGCTCCAACTACCAGAAGCAAACTTACCTGGCTCATTCGAGGTCGACGCCGTGCAGAATGGCGAACACAAGCTGCAGCACAAGCAACCATGCGAGACATCTCGTTAGGGTCATAATCATTTTCGAGCCTAGGGTCAACCAAACCATCAAAATTTCTATCATCTTTAGCCCGATTGAGCAGAGGCCTTGCCTGCAACACCAAGTTGCCAACACAAAAAATTTGAATAATTATCCTGCGTAACTCTAAGACGTGACCGAATCTAGAGATCCAAAAACTAGCAAGATAGAACAAATGAGAAACCTTTATTAGAAGATTTAAAGGATGTAAAAAAAGGCTGTCTCCCCCTCTAAACATGAATAAATTTTGTTTTCTTACTCCTACTGGCCAATTCCAAAATACTAACCCAATCTACCAGACTATCCTCCATGAAAGAATGAGAAGCATCAACTGGTCGGCGTCCAGTAATCAACTCCAAAAGCATGATTCCGAAGGAAAAAACATCAGATTTTTCGGTGAGTTTTCCACTTGAAGCATATTCAGGAGCCAGATATCTGCAAGAGACAAGCACATTTAAAAGCAGGGTAGGAAACTAGGCCGCAGGGCCATGGCATAAATCTAGTCAACTAAATGTTCTTATTACAAATAATGGAAGAACCAGAAAAGGATATTAATAACTAACAAGAATTGACGGAGTACGTAAAATGCTGCCAGAACTCAAAGAACTATCAGAACATAAAATGAACAATAGAGTGCAGTAGGACTTAAAGTTAAACATGACGTGCAAAGCTAGTATCCATTGTGAGCCAATAGGAATTGTTGAGAAATTATAACATTTAACAGTTTCAAGCTTTTCAGTCAGTTAGGTCTACAATTTGCCAATAGCAAATAGAGCAAGAAGAAACTTGATTACAAGAGTCTTACCCAAACGTTCCCATCACCCTTGTGGAAACATGAGTATTGGCATCAGAAGTAATCTTTGCAAGTCCAAAATCTGCAACCTGCAATGTAATGGATGTTTCAAGACTCGAGTAAAATAAAAATAATCTAATAAATAGGTGCACATCCATATTAAAACTCAAGCTCTGCTACAAAATTGAAAATGGTTAAAATCAATATTTGCAGAACAAAGCATTCCATTATTAACACAATACATCCAGACAAAGTTGTGGTTCAAACTTCTTTTCAGAGAGAACCACATTTTATTTCTTTCTTCCTTCATGATGGATATATGTTATTACACCAAACCTCAATGGGCTCTGCTGTAATTTTCCCTATTAAAGATACATATCAAGATGAAAAGCAATACCTTAGCCTCGAACTTGAAATCCAAAAGGATATTAGATGCTTTAATGTCACGGTGAATTATCTTAGGGTGACCTACAAAAATAACAAAACGGACAAAATTGACGTCCAACTCTATGTTCAAGAACATATATGTGACTTTATGCATGCAGAATGAGTGAGAGAGAACTTACAGTCCTCATGTAAATATGCCAATCCTTTAGCAGATCCTAACGCAATTTTCAGTCTGGTTGGCAAATCCATGTTAGGTTGCCCTTTTTCTGCAACACGAAAATCCTTGAGATCATTGTAATTTCAATTGTTGAATAACAACATAACAGAAATCATTCACGAAAGGGAGGTACCATGTAAGTGGAACTCCAGATTGTTGTTTGGAACAAACTCATAGACGAGCATTCTTTGATAACCGGACATGCAATAACCAACAAGTGAAACAAGATGCCTGTGATGAACTCGGCTAATTATCTCAACTTCTGCCTGAAATTCACGCTCTCCTTGCCCACTTCCAGCCTTCAGCTGCTTGACAGCTATCTCCTTCCCATTTGGAAGAATTCCTTTATGCACAAACCCAAATCCACCTTGTCCTAGTAGATTGGCATCCGAGAACCCATCTGTGGCCAATGCTAATTCCTCGTATGTAAATGTGGATTTTGAAAAACCTAATGAGTACCCAGGTGGGGGTGGGGGTGGGGGTGGAAGTACATTCGAAGACCCTGAATAATTAGAGCCAGAGCCTGCACTGCTGCTTGAGAAAGGTATTGGTGGTGGTGGAGGAGGAGGAACATACAGTGGAGATTGTGGTGGTCTCGATGCTACTGGTGGTGGAGGAGATGGCTTTGGCATTGTGACAACATCATCTGCAGGTGGGGGATGATTATGTTGCAAATAACGAGGTGGGGCTCCATAAGGTTCATCTGCAACATTTAATATAAAGCTCAAAACATGTTCCAGTACAGAAAACTGAACAAGTTCAGCTAAGATTGAATTAAATGGAATCATACTAACGAAACAATGAACTTTACTTAAATGAAATTATTCTCAGTTGAAACCTCAGTATAAAATTTAAAAAAAAAAAATGAAATATCCGGATACATATTATTTGGTTAATAATATTCCATTTCCATAATGTTGATAAAAAATAAAAATAATGTTTTTCTTTTCCAAATGAAACAATCATTGCTCTCAGAAAATCAAGTTAGTTTAGAGAAGTGCAGGCTTTAATCACGAACTCGTAGATGGAATTACAAATTGAAAACCACAGAAATATCCAGCAACAACCACATTGTCGTGACGAAGAGAAGGGGAAATTGCATCTTAAAACTCGGAAATCATTTCAAATGCAATCGGCAAATATAAGCACTATTGACCCCAGAAAAGATTTATGCATTCTCAGTCAGATAAATTTGATCAAATGTCATTTCAGTATCATGCAAGATAAATAATACCTCGCAGCACTTTCTACATCAAATTACAGTCAAATCAATATAAAGTTAAAGATTTTTTTCTTTTCTATTTTCTGTTTCCAAATCTTGTTGCATGTAGTAGCCAATACCCAAAAGAAGAGATCCCGATCACAAAATTTCCATATAATAAAGTTGTATCAAAAAAAATATATTTACCTTTAGGTTTAGGACCAGGAGGTGGAGGCATGTAGTAAGTCTGCTCATCACGTTTCCTCCTTTTCTTCTTAGCACAACAAATGCACAAAATGCTCAATATCAGCAAGATCGCTACTACCCCAACCGCTATCCCAACAACAATTCCAGTCGACAAATTGTTAGAACCCGAAGATGGCGACCCAGAGGCCTTAGGAGCTGAAGGAGGTGAACTACGTCCCGGAGTTGATGGAGTCGTCGAAGGGGGACTATTTGAACCGGAGGGCGGTGGAGGCGATGCCAAGGAACCCGGCGTGGAAGGTCTCGTTGGGTTCAATGGCGGCGGAGGGGTGGCTGCCGGAGTAGATGGAGTTGAAGATGATGGTGGTGGTGAAATCCTGGTTGGTGGTGGAGATGAAGATGGTGGGATCGGAGGAGGTGCGCTTGACTGTGGTGGTGAGCTTGGAGTTGGTGGTGGCGACGAGCTATTTGTTGCAGGTGCTGGCGGCGAGGTTGCCGGTGGAGAGGCTCCTGGAGTAGGAGTTGACATTAGAAAACCACCTCTTCTGAAGGAAACTGGAAAACCCAACTCGAAATGTAAACCGAAATTGAAAAAAATCACGGCAAAGAAGATTCCTCAAAAAATGCAGAATACAACGTGTCTGTGCTTCTAACACGGAGAGAGAGAAATAGAGAGAATGTCACGCAGTAAATCCTGAGAGAGTGTCGTTAACCGAGCAAGACTACTGAGATAGAAAGAGGGATTTAGAAGGAAATATCAAGGAATTATGTTCTTTTTCATTATCTTATTTTTGTGTGTATTTTTACTTGTGGGTTAGCTCTTTTTTATTTTTATTTTTTCTCCATTAGATGGTCATGGGAGTTTGAATCTCTAAAATTATTTCACATTATCTTAATAATAATTTATAATAAACATTTATTCTGAAATATAAAATGAGATTTTTAAAAAAAATATATTTTTTATTATAATTTGATATGGACATTAATTACCATGACATAATCTAATTGAATTAAATTATTATAGTAATAAATTTTATAATTAATTTGTCCTCTTATATACTCAATTTTAAATTAAATTAATAATTAATATATTATTTAATGTATATTAAAACCTAATCTACACAATACTTTTTTTTTTTTTTTTTCAAATGGCCACAAAATTTACAAATCATCATTTTCTTTCAAAAATATCTAGTCTTCTTTCAAACTTTAATAAAATGTAGGTAATTGAAAAATATTATAATGAGTTAAATTTATACACATATTAATTATATTATAATACAAAATAAAATTATTTATTAATTTTTAAAATAATTTTATTAAATATAACAAAATATATACACACACGTAGAAATACTAAAATGAACCTAAATTTATGTATTATTTGTTGATCACCTCATCTAAACTCAAACAAATAAATGTGAAGTCGATTTCAACTAGATGTGTACTTTATCTGTATTTCAATTAGATGGATTTCATTTCATCCGCATTCATCGGGTGGAAAAATCATTACAACTTAAATACACTAAATATAGTTAATTTTCGTTTTAAAAAAATTAATGTATGATTTGACCAACGATGACAATCCTAATGAAAATTTATGAGGAAAATAACCGATTTAAATCTAGCAATCCCACCTCCAGTTAATTTAATCTTTCATATTTTCATTGATTAATTTAGTGTATAAAATTTTTTAAATATTGATCAATTTAGTCAACTTAAATTAACATAATCTTTAAAATATAAAATGATATAGTCTCGCGTTACAATCACGTAGTAAATTTTTACAAACATTTTATTGTAATTGTAATGCCAATAACTCTCTCAAGTCTCAACCATCTATGGTATTAAGAGAAAGAAAAAAAATAAATAAATAAAATAACAAGGATAAGCGTGTTAATAAATAGGAGTAGAAATTAGTAGCATTTTTATCAAACATTAGGTTACCCAATTAAGTGCATTTAACTTGAAAAACATTTGTTAAACAATTTTATTGAAGTGACTGTTCCTAAACCAACTAGCTACCTAATTTTACCAATAGATAACTACAGCTGCACCAGAAGATATTGACATGTTTCCTAATATACAATTACATGTCCATTTGCAATATTTTTAAGCCAAAGTTGACGTATGATATATAAGCAATTTTCACAGGGACGTACATATGTCATTCAACAACCAATGACGTACCCAATCGTGGGCTGTACCGGGCTTGAGCCCGGACAGCTTTTTTTTTTTTTTTTTTTTATAATTTTTTAATTAATATTAATAATATAAATATAATTTAATATATTATATTATAATTATATCTTTTTTTTTTAAAATAAAAATATTAAATATTTAAAATATATATGTTTTAATTTACACTCATATCAATAGTTATGTATTATATACTCCTCAAAATTATAATTTTTAAACTTTTTAATTGGTAAATATTGTTTAATTATTAATTTAAGTATATATTTAAGTATAAATTTATATGTATTTAACACTCTTTTTTTATAACAATTTACCATTATTTTATTAAATATGTTTTTTTTTTCTTCTTTAAATTATTAATTAGAGCTCTTTATTTCAAAATATATATTATATCATTGTTATATTAGAACATAAAATTTATTTTAAATTTATATAATATCAATTACTATTAATAGGTGAAAAATAATTAGGCATATAACTTATTTATTGATTCTTTAATTATTTAATTATTTTAATTTTTTGTTTAATTGTTGTTAGGTTTATTTAAATTTGTAATTTTTAATTTATATACTTTAATTTACATTAAATATTTTTTTTTGTAGGTTATAATAGATAAACCTCACAAAAATTCTAAATCATTTAAAACTCTTCATTTATTCTTTAAGAAAATAGATGACCAACAATCAACCAAGATACTTCTATTGAGGCTACTAACCAAAAAAGTAAGCGATCTCAAAAACTACTTGTTGAAATTTACAGAAAAAATTGAATCTAAATTAATAATCGATGAATTTTATGCTCTAAAGCGTCGTCGGGCACAACTTAAATAATTTTTTTTATTTTTAAAATTTATATTATTTTTTTAATATTAACTATAAATCTTAATATTATAAATAAAAAAATTAAAAATTTTATTTTAATATAAATTAGCCCTCCTAAAAAAAAAATTCTAGTTACGTCCCTGTCAATAACTATATCAAAACTATTATATATCCAGCAAACTAAATAAAGAAGAGAGGTAGTTCTAACTCAACAGGTGCCTTATGAATATTTCATCATGCACAGCTAGCAATTTGTCAGTTAAGGCTACCATTAACTGGCCTGCAATGTTTTTGCCAATTATTGTTATTTTTAGTACAAAGATCGAACAAATGTCCTAAAGCCTACGTTATTATAAATTTTTTATTTATTAAGGCCGAAAATTTATGACGGGACTCATAAATAAACATGATTGATTTAACACGATTTTAACACAATATATATATATAACTTATTTTCGTAAACGGGTCAAATATAATACAAAATTAATTAACTTTTTTAATATATATTTTATTATTAAGTTAAAAAATAACTTTGATTGCTAGTTTTTTAATTTTATCAAATTTAATTCAAAAAGATTAAATCTGTTAAAATTTAAAAAAAAATAATATAACTAAATTATAATTTAAAAAATCATTTGAATACATTAATTTAAAAAAAAAATAGTGAAATTTTAACATACGGTAAATTTTAATTAAGGACCAAATCTTGCTGAAACAAAAAAGCTAAGTAAACAAAATACAATCAAAAGCTTAGAGACTATAAATATTTGTCGTATCTTATTATCATTTTACACAATATTCATACACAAAAGTGATAGGACATAAAGCAAACAAATTTAACTAATTTTTTTAACTTAAAATAATATATTTTAGTTAACTAATTTTAAGTTAAACTAACTCGTAAAAATGATACGAATACAATGAATTAAACACGATTATAATATAATAAAAAATGAGTTAATATAACAGACATATTTATTAAATGGGTCCACAAGAATCTGTTAACATACACAGAAAAAAAAAATGCCACTGCTAAATATTGGTAATTTCATTTCATATGTTGATATGAATTTTTCTTTTTAATACTTTGGAAATTTTGGAGAGTTTAGATTAGAAAAAGAAACTCCTAACCACCAGACCGAATTTGACTTATGAAATTGATTAGCAAAATTGAAAATTGTTTTTTATTTCTTAATAAAAAAAATGCCCTACTCATAATTAGTGCCATGACATTGGCATTTTCTGACCAAAAGCAAATATTCTGCATAAAGACAGCTATAAGTTGCACCACATCTACTTTTTTATTTACGAAGAAATAAAAACTTAATAACGGCCGACAGTAAACAATGTATAACAATTAAATTCTCTAATTAGAATTTTTTTTATATATAATTCAAAAATTATTCAGACCTTCTACACGTCTAAAATAATTTAGGTATAAAGCTAAAAAGTATAATATTGAAAAATTAAAGTAATGCATAATAATTAATTATTTTTTGGATGTCTTTTCCTCTCTTAAAAAAAAAAAAAAGCTACTAAATGATGATCTGTGAAACCTTTGATTCTTAACTTTTTTGGGTGATGGTTCAATGGGTTCCTTAATTTTTAATTTTTAAAAAAATGCATTTTTATTCCTACTTTTTTAAAAATATGTTATTAGTTCCTTAATTATTTTTAAGGTGTATACAAGTTTAAATTAAATATTTTGATAATATTAAGATATGTGAAAATCATATAATATTATAAGCGAGGGGTATAGATTGGCAAAAATATTAATTTTTCTCTGAAAAACAATTTTTCATTTTACACAGCCTGCCCTTGAGGAAATGGAAGACGAGAAGGAATGTAGGAAGAGATCATTACGTGTTAAAAATGTGTGTGTTTTACATGGACATTTTTTTTTATATAACTTCTAAAAAGAATCAAAATCAAAAGTCGTCCCTTTCTTATTTTCATAAAAATTGGAGTGAGGGGAAGTGGGATTTAAGAAAGTAATTTTTGAAAAATTATCAATTATAACATTATTAAAATTTATTATAATAAAATTAATATTTCAATAACATTAAATATGTAATATTAAACGGATCTTTATAATTTAATTTGAGCGGCATTCAATTAGACGGACGTTTAAAAAAAATAATATAAAAGTTATTTTTTAATTGTAAAAATATATTATTTGAATATAAAGAGTATTATTTTTGTTATTATAAGTTTTAAAAATGCTATTTTTATTATTTTTTCTTAATTTTTTAGGTTCTGGGTTCTAGAAAACGCTATAAAAAAAATGACATATATATTCAATGGAAATATTTGCTTTGAATGTTAGGGGAAACGTGGTAATTGTTGGGGTAAGTTTGGCTGTTTCGTTTTCTTGGGGTTTAACGTTGTAATTTTGGAAGGTAGAGCGAGACATGGGAGCTGAGTGAGAACGAAGAAGATGAATGGTGATTGCAATGACTAATTTACCCTTAACTCTAACATATGTGATATGCATGTGTACAATTTTATCTTTAAATAATACTGATATGACTTAAACTTATATGAACTTTTTAAATAATTTAGGGACTAAAGAGGCATCTCTTAAAAAATCAGATTAAATTGCGTTTTTTAAAAGGTAAGGATTTGTAGAGCTCATTTCATCTCTAACTCTAAGCTTGGTCCATTTGTCTTCAAGTTTCCCAGTATCAGAACACATATCGTGTATAATAATGTTATATCGATGAAGTTGTTAATATATTAAGTAATTAATTAATATTTGATTAAATATAAAATTGAAATTTTAAAAATAATTATTAAGTAATATATATATATATATAAACTGTAAAGTTAGGAATCATTTGTATGTTATTTATAATGGAACTTTAATTTTTTCAGTGTCAATATATGTGACAAGACAGCTTTTGGGTAAATATGTCTTTTCTTTACGCAGAAAGATGGAAATTATATTTTGACTTTTGTATCTCAACCTGTTAACAAAGTTAGAAATAAGTTCTAACTTTTGTATTGAGCGGCGATATTTTCGTATCTCAACCTGTTATATGGAAATAAAAATGCATAAATTGTTTATTTTACTGCAATTATATTGTTAAATAATTTATATTATTGTTAGGAAAAAAAAAAAAGTTTATGAAATGTTTATTTCATCCATATATTATAAATAGTACATGTTAATGCTTCTATACTATTATTAAATAAAATTATCACTAATAAAAAAATAATAATTATGCTAATAATAATTTGCATTGTGATACTATTACATAAAAGTATCATTAATAAATTTTTTGAGTCAAGAAATATAACTATTAATGAAAATTATTTGTTTCATTAAAAAAAATGGATAGTTACATTTATTTTATTATAATACTAATATTGTTGTTTTCCCCCTAACTGGAGTTAGTCCGAAAGAGGTTTGAATTCAAAACTCTTAATGGTTTCTTCTCTTTAATTCCCTAACAGTGTTTACCACCAATTCCGAGTTTCATATTCAATTAATTAGTTGTAATCCAATAAGAATAAATAAATTGCAATGGTAAAGCAAAAGAAAAGAAGATGTTGAACAACAATAAGGAAATATATAAATCTTAGACTTGTCTGTACAAGAATAAAATGGTGAAATTGAATTCTGCTACAAATTAATGAAGGCTTTACATTTTATAATTTAATTTCATCAAAGTATTTCTGTTGATGAACGCTTTACTAACACCACAGCACAAATAGTAATTGTTCCAAGTGCAGCAGCTCTAAATTTCTGAAGCAAACTAATATAACATTTCAGCCTTAGAAGTTTCAAGAAATTAATCCATGAAGAATAAAAAGTTGAACCTGTTTGGTAGCATTTTGAGTTGTTGTATCAGGCACTATGGTTTTGTTCTGTTCTTAATGTATAGTGTTCTATATGGTTTTTCAGTTGTAAATGAAATCTCAGGTGCCAGGGTAGTTGCTACTTGTGCTAGAAAGAATAATGAATGCACATACAACAGAGAGTGAAAACACAGACACCCATGCGTCTTCTGTGTACATCTCCATTGCATCAGTGAAAGAAAAACGAGTGCGATTTTCAGCCCAGTTACGAATTCGATCAGCCTCAGCTGCATATAATGCCTTGCCCTGCAAATTATGCTAGAAGATGACTTACTGACTTATTTCTAGCGGCTCAACATTCAAATATTTAAATGTCATTAAGAGTGTGTTTGCTTGTGTTACTGTTTCTGCTAAAACTAATTTTAGAATAAAGTGCTTGAAGCGCAAAAGATGCGCTTTCTATGTCTTGAGATCACTTATGGTAAATTTTTTTTTTTTGCTCATGTTTGGCTCATAAGCCTTTTTTTTTTTTTTTTGCCATCCACTTTTTATTTGGTCTAAGAAGCACAAAAAAACTCTTAACTAGTATAAATATTGCACATTATGCTTTGAAAGAAGCCCCAAAAGTACCTGGTCATCAAACCAGCGACCACGTCGCAGCCATGCAGTAACTAGAGCAAGTAAGATTCTGGGCGGGGTTAAGTAGTTGATGGCCTTCCCAGATCCCTTCACAACCCGCATCCGTGGAACAAGAGATCTAGCAACTGTTTCAGGAAGCTCACATATAATGTTGAACATTTGTTTATTTCTTATACTGGATCCACTGTGAGCAAACCAATAGAAAAAGTATCAAAATTTTGTATAACCATGTACTCTTAGATGGTGAAAATAAGCATATTTTTATGTATAACCTTAAAAGCAGTTCTGTGAGAACCATGCCGGGTGAAGCTGTGTGCACTCCAACTTTTGACTTTTTGCTCTCCTTCAAAAGTGATCCCTGAAGCTGCCTTAGGCCACACTTTGTAGCTCCATAACTACCAGATTAAAAGACATAAATGTGTAAGTGTTCTTGTCATGCAACAAACATTTCTGGGCACCAATCAGTAACATCACTTTGTCGATATCTTCATGATACATAGAGCTTACACAGCAGTCAAAGGGGTGCTTGATCCTCCAGAGCCTGCTCCATCCATGTTAAATATGTGTCCCCCCTTAACTTGCTTTCTCATTATACGCATGGCTTCTCTAGTGCACAGTATTGACCCAACCAGGTTTGTTGAGACAATCTAATTCAGAATGGAGAAACCGTTTCAAGCATATTGTAGGATCAGTGATGTGTGATAATTAAGAACAGTTATTAAATACAAAACTGCAATCACGCAACAGTATTAAGCACAACTTTTTACTTGCATTTGATTCAAAGAAAGAGTGTGGATCTGAATGAAGCACCATTCTCTACAATTACCTGTGTAATGTCATCATCGCTAAACTGAAGCAAGGGTCTGAAACCTTTATTTGTGCCAGCATTGTTTATCTGTCCAAGAGTTCAAAAAATCAGACAAATAAATACTAAAGACGCTAAACAAATATTAGATATGTACAAATTCCACAGTAGAAACTATAAGAAAATAAGAGGCGAAGAAGACACATATCATTTTTAGTCCTGCATAGGGCATCATAAACCAAAATACATAAAAGTTCTCCGGTATAAAAAATTCTAGAGTAAGCCCTACATATCACTAATCAACATCTAACTCAATTACCTACCAAAACAGGTGAAAGGAAGTAATCAAATAGAATTCAACAAATACTTGAAGCTATGAAAAGAGAAGGTGTGAATTATAGAAGCTCCAACAATTACCCAAATATCTATAGAACCAAGTTCACTGACGGCAAAGTTTGACAGTTTCTGCACATCACCAGGTTCACAAACATCACATGCTATTCCAACAACTTTTGCATGGGCTAGGTTTCTTCCAGATGAGCCTCCTGCAGTTACTGTACTTTCCTTCAGGTTTTCCTCGAGCTCTTTAATGGTTGTTTGCACAGACTCAGGGCTGCCTTCACATGATTTTATAAATTGATGAGATTTAAAAAGCAACATATATGCATGAGTGAGCATGACAAACAAAATCATGATCTTGACCCTGATAAGTGTGGAATCAAACATAAATCATAATTTTAAACTCAACCTGCGAGAAGCAACAACCACACGATCTCCAGAAAGAAGGAATTCACGGGCAAGTGCTTTCCCAAGTCCCCTTGTGCTGAACATTTCAATCAAAACAACCAAAAATGTTTAGCATGATTTACATTTTTCTGTGACCTACTCAGAAACAGATAAATTCAAAAACTTTATTGACATAAAATGCAGAGCAGATTGAACAGGACATGAATAAAACACATGCGTGTTACCAATATGTTTATAACATTTGTCTGGGTCACTCTTTAACTCTATAAAGGGAGGGAAAAAAGTAAGTTATAACAGTAGAACACTCTGCTGTAATCACAACTTAAAAAAGTAAACAATAGGGAGAAAATGCTGGACCAGTAAATATGAAGATATCAAGTGTAATCAAATAGAAAGATAGAGGGTGAACCTTCCAGTTATTACAACATTACGTGGTCCAGCTCGGCAGTGTTCCTCTAAAACCATGTTTGCACCAATCATAGTCCCAACAATAATTCCTCCAAGCCAGCTATACCAAATCAGACTATGCATATGACCATCTCCACCTTCAAGAATGTTCAAAAATCAGAACTTCATACATATTTTCCTAAAGGTAGATTCATAGAAGACGAATTTAAGCTACATATTTATTTGCTAACCTGACAACTGAAATCCAACTGCCAGAATAACTCCGGTGCTCATCATGGTCAGAATATATCTTCCAATATGGACAGCTACCTATTTGATTTCAGGACAAAGATACAGAAAAATTAACTATAAAGGTAAGGTACTAACTTATTGTAAAGAGGAACATGTCAATCAACAGTCAAACCCATTAACATTAAGCTATCTAAAGGATATCCATATAAGGTTTTTGGAACATGATTTCCGTCATTAAATTTCTTATTATTATTTTTTTTGATGAATTACACAAATTATTAATTATAAGAATCTCCTGTTTAGTTACAAAAAAAAAAAATTAAGAATCACCTATATAAATCCTGTAATCAAATTCGAATACACCACAAAACAAAAAAGTTACCCAGGAAAATACCTTATCTATCTTGGCCACAACCTTCCCATAATCATCAGCATTCCTAAAATCCAAACCAAAATTTCCCAAAATAGCATACTTTAAAGAACTCCAAAATTTACCTCCCTTGTTCAATTTCACATCATTCACTTTGATTTTCTCAATACTCTTTGAAGTTTCAGTACCTTCATTTTCCACGTCCCCTCCATCCTCGTTCCTAAAGGACCTACAACTTTTGAAGCTAATACCATGTCGGCCAGTAAACCCTCTCAAACTGGACCGGCTATAACTTGGTCGAAAGAGGACAATTTGGCGGCTTTTTAGATGTTCGTTTAATCTGAAAACGTCTGAATTTTGTGGATAAACGTGAAGCCTTGCAAGAGTAGCCATTGAGGACTAAGGCTCATCAGAGTACCTCCAAATTTTCTAAACGTTTGTGACTTTGTGTTTCTGATACAATGTTACTTATGTACCTCGATTTTCGTCTTTTTATTCTTAATTATTATCCCATTTTCATGAAAATGATAAATGAAAGAGTAACGTTAGCTTGGATAATAAAAATTATTAATCGATAGGGAATAAATAATAATATGAAATTTTAATTTAATAAAATTTAAAATATATATATATATTAAAAAAATAATATAATGGATGAATTTGTATTTAAATAATATATCCTTAATTTCTTTTACAACGCACTACCCAAAAGTATAATAATCTTTTATAATTTACATATAAAATTATAATTAATCAAAATAAAAATTAACAATAAATATAACCTAAAATTCAATCATGCATATTCAATTCATTAATAAATAGTATTTTTTAAAATGAAAAAAATCTACGAATAGAAAAATATTCGTTGGTGTTTAAGGAGTGTGGACAACTATGAGATGACCACACGTTGAAGCAACCTCATCTACTTGTGATCAAGAGACACGTAGCGTCATGGGTATACGTTTACATTTTTTCTTTTTCTTATGCCCCCTTTATAATAACGACACATTATTGCATTGATCCATACGCATGACTAAATTATCCAGGAAAATACATTAAAGATCGAGGTGGTTAATCATTTCATAAATAATTTTATATTATTTTTATTTTACTTAACATTTTTATTTATATTAATACACATATTTATTATATATTAATTACATAAAAATAATATTTTAATAAAATATATTAAAATAATATAATTTATCTTATATTTTTTCAAAGTTTAGATTAAAAATACTTTTTTATATTTTGTATACATACATGCCAACTACTTTTCTAATTTTATAGTAAACAATACATACAACTAACATAAAACAATACAAATATTTTTATTATAATTTAATCTATATATTAATTTTTATAATATAATTTAATTAATTTTTTATTTATAAATAATCTCATAATTATTAATTTTATATTTAATTAATAAATTATTAAATACATTTCATAATTTAATATATATATCACTAAACAACTGGATGCATCAGCAATTTGATACAAAAGTTAAGTTTTGGCTAAATAAGATGATTAAAATATATCAAAATATGACACCTTATTTCTTAATAAATGATGCACTTAGGTGGTATTTGGTACACTGTAATGAGACATATAATGTTATTGATTCAGCACATTATATTGTTGTGTTTGCCTAAACACATGTAATGTTACGTAATTAATTACATGTGGATAAGTAATAAAGATTACACATTCAATAACACGGAATGGGGATTACATTGCGTGTTGGAACAGTAACTGCCCCAACAACGCGTGCGCCAGTTCCAGCCAAAATAGCCATCGCGTCCTGTTCCTGCGCTGGCGATGTCGTCGTCTAGCCGTCCAGCTCGTCGTCTCGTCCCTTCCGTCGTCGTCGTCTTGTCCGTAGTCGTCGTCCCATCCAACGAACCAAACGTCGTCCAGCTTGCGTCCCCGTCCAGGTCGCGTCTCGTCCAACTGTCGTGCGCTAGCCATCAAGTGCGCCAGTTCCAACTCACGTCCCTCGCGATTTTGAAATTCGTTTTTTTTTTAAATTGTATTTTTTATCTAAAATTGTATTTTTTATTAATTATTGTTCTAAAATTGTATTTTTTCTGCATGTATTTTTTTTTCTGAAATTGTATTTTTTTTTCCTGAAATTGTATTTTTTTTCTAAAATTGAATTTTTTTATTAATTGTTGTTATGAAATTGTATTTTTTTTTTTTGAAATTTTATTTTCTAAAATTGTATTTTTAAAATAATTATATAATTTTTTTTTCTATTCCACTACATTACAGTAGTTAAACTAAATACTGTAATATGGATTCCTTTTTTGATTACAGTGACAAAACCAAATACTGTAATAATAATACTGATTCATTTACATTATATTCTATTACGATTACATTCAGCGAACCAAATGTGATCTTAAATTATTCGTAGACACTTTGATTACATAAATAAGATGAACAAAGCATATCAATATAACTGGAATGTACAACTTATAAAGACTAAAATAATAAATGTATATTAACTTCAATTAAGATGATTACAATATCTAATTTACAGAAGATAAGTGATTAATGTAATTTTTTTTTCTTTTAAAATAAGAATAATTCTATTGCCAGGTAAAAAAAAAGTTTCAATATGGGTTTTTTATATATAAAAATATAATATTAAATCATAAAAGTACGAGTAGTAAATTTATTATTATTATTTTTTATGCCTGATAATAGCTTATCCTATAATAATTGTATTATTGCCAAGAGATTCAGACTTGGACATCAAATACAAACATGACCAATTTAAGGAAGAAACACTTTGTGTATCTATGAAGCCACGTAGAATTATCATTATCATTGATAAATTGTCAATTAAATAAGTATTTACCATCACATTTATCTTTCAAATTTCTCTAATTAATTATCTGTGTTAACTTTTTGCATATATGTAGAATGGTAAATTTTAGTTGTATGTTCATGTAAATTATTTATACAGTTGTGTTAATTCAATTTTTTTAATTTCCTACTTGCTAGGCTTGTTTGTCATAACTTTACCAAATATTTATTAAAAAATTCACACACTTTTACTTATAATTTATAATAATATTTAGCTAGTAAAATATTTAAGCGCTCACATTTTGCTGTTACCGAAAATGTTTATAGAATTTTACAAGCATCGAATATGATAACACCATAAATAATAGTTAAACTTAGAGGCACATCACGTAATTTTTTTATTTTTTGTTTTTTTGATAAAATACAAGATTTTTTCCTTATTTAAAAGTAAAAATGCTCATCATTTACTAAATATTGTATCTTAATACAAATATTTTCTTACTTTTGCTATGCATATTTATGACAAATATTCTAATATATAATATATTTATGACATATATTCTCTTTTTTAATTTATTTTTAAAAGTGTAAGAGCTTATTTAAAAATAATTTTTTTAACATTTAATTAAGTTTTAATTTTATATGCTTTTTAATTATTAGTTTTATTAATGTGTATTTGTTTCTTTCTCTATTATTTTTTGCTTCATTGTATAATCAATGTAAAATAATTGCATAATTTAGTTTTAAATATTTATTTGATGGATTATATTTTATCATAAAACATAAATAATATGAATTTTTTATTAGAGTATAAAGTTCAATGTGGGAATCATTTGAATTTTACTTCTTAATATTAATAGATTGCATGAATATTTTTTAAAAGTAAATAAATAATAAAAAAAGAAAGAAATTGAAATATGTAAATTTTTTTTTATAATAAAAGTATATTAAATTATATAAAAGTTATTGTAAATTTACGAAAGTTTTAAAATAAAAAGTATAATAAAGTTTATTAAAATATAAGAAAGTTTATAAAATTTTATCTAAAATCTTAAAAAATTTATATAAATCTACAAAAGAAAATTAGAATTTAAAATTTATAAAATTTAAACTGAATACAATCCTATAAATTACTTGTAAAATAGTTTAAAACTCGATCGTATTTTAAATAATTATCTTTTGTTTAGTAGTGTAAACAACTTGGGTTCATTCAAGAGGTTAAATTTTAGGTGGGATAGACCCCAAATTTATAGACGGAAATTCATATAATTTGAGTTAGTTTAAGATGACTTGAATTTGTGCATTTTTGAATTGGTTAAATTTTAATTTGAATTTAATTTAATTTTAACTAATAAATATGAACTTAAATTCAAACCAAACATAAGTATTATGACTCAAATTAGCTTGAATTAATAATAAATTTTCTATATATACTATTAGATACAAATACACGAAAAGTTCAAGTAATTTAAAATATTACATGTGAATATAACTTTGATTATTACATAATACATCTCAAGATAATGAACTAGTTGAAAAAAGAATAACATAATATAAGTTGATAAAAAATTCAAAGTTTTACTTCAACGAATAATGTCTAATTAATTTAAAGATAGAAATTTCATAATACTAATTGAAATTAAAAAATGAATATATATATATTTTGATGATAAAAAAATAGATAGATTTGAATGTTAAAAGCATTAACATAAAAAATGTAATATAATAATGTGATAAAATTAATAAATTATAACTATTTATTTCTTATCTATTTATTTTTTAAAGATCCAGGAAAAAAATAACTAATACATCATAACAAAAAAATTAAAAGGGATTTTAATTTTAACATAAATTTTTTTTTTCTTTTCTTTATTTAAAATTAAATTAAATTTTATTTCATTTCGGACAATAAATTAGCTTTAATTTAATCTAATTTTTTTTTAAGATTGTTTAAATTAACTTAAAATTAATTTATTTTTAATTTGAGTTCGATTTATCCGATTAAATTATGACATAAATTATTATCACAATCCAAATCTAATCAATATTGAGACTTTGTTTCAACATATATAATAATCTTCTACCAAAAAGCAAGTATCAAGTGGTTTAGTTTCAAACAAACAGCCTTGGTTAGCTGGATTAACGTAGTCCTAACTAACCCGTAAATCACCGAATTCAATAGATACGTTGTACGTAGATATGATACTTTATTCAAACAATCTCTATTTAACTATTTGAGAAAAGTTATTCGTATTATTTAATATTTTAGTTTATAAATAATATTATTTAATATCTTAATTTTATAAAAAAAATTAATTAAAATTAAAATATATAATTTTAATAATTTTTTAATTAAAATATTATTTTTAGAGGTTAATTAAAAATAAATTATATTATTTTAATATTTTTTATATTAAAATATTAAATTTAAAAATTATTAAAATTATGTGTTTTATTAATGACTTATTTTTTTAAAATTAAAAAATTAAATAATATTATTTATATATTAAATAATGTAAAATAGAGACTTGCGCCCGTTAACTATTTATATATATTGATAATGCAGAATAAACCCACGTTTAACAATAAAAATCGCATAAAGCAATTGGCGGTGCTAACTTGGCACCAGCTGCAAACGGTCCACAGTCCTATTTGAGCTCAGAAACAAATGGAAATGGCGTTGAAATTTGAAAGCAAAAATAAAGTGGAGATATTTAACAAAAATGAAAGAAAACTCGGGCAGCTAAAGTAGTTTAAGATTCACATTTCATACGCAATAGTCGGACGTGGGGAAATTGGGATTAGTCTGTTCTTATTTTCATTTACAGCTAAAACGAACCTGACGCGAAAATTCTTAGAAATATCTCCTCCAACGTTCACCTCTCATATATGTCTCTCTCTCTTTCTCTGCCTGTCGTCCATTTTCTTTCATTTGTTTGTTGAGATTGAGAGGAGGCATCAACAACCCAAAAGCCATAGATGCAGAGGTCTCGGCATCAACGTTCAAGATCTGCCAAACCCATCACCATTCATGACTGTGCCAAGTCCGGCGATCTTGTTGGATTTCAGGAACTGCTTCGAGATGACCCATCTCTTCTCAATGACCTGAACCCAACAGTAAGATTTCTTCCTTAATTTATACTAAACAATATGTCAACAATACAATTCTTTCCTGCTGTTATCTCCTGTCTTCTGTGTTAAACTGTTCATGTTGGAAATTGAAAATGAATTTGAATAAAAAAAACCAAATGTTGCTCTTCTCCCACGTTGATTTTGAACTCCTCTTAGGAAGTGTTTATAAGAGGAAAAATATGCTTATGGGATTGGGCCTTCACCCACTTTTGTGGAAGGGGAGAGGACCTAGGCATTTGTGTGTCCACCACACACGCGCGCGCCGCCGCCGCCGTCCGTCCGGCCGAGCCGAGCATGCGTGTGAGTGAGTGAGGTGGCAATTTATTCTTTTTATATAAATTTTTTAAATCATTAATTATATTATTTCCAACAGTCAGAAATTCCAAATGTGACCGTTATTTTTATGACCGTTATTTCTTATGACCGTTACCAAAAATATGACCGTTATTTCTTATGACCGTTACCAAAAATATGATCGTTATTTCTGTATCCGTTGGGATTAATTTTCAGCTATAAAAGAGACCTTCAGCTCTCATATTTTCACAACTCAACAATCTCTTCTCTTCAACAAAATTATCCCTCAGTTCTCAACTCTCTATCTCGCTCTAACGATTGAGCAATACAAATTTCCAGAAAATAAATTTCTTTTTTAGTTTCCGAGCAACAAGTTGTTTTAGAAGGTGTAGTATTCCGGAGTTTATCAAGTGCAGTGTAACTCCGAGACAGAATCTTGCTGGGCTGTTTTATCCTGGGGACGACGAGGCTGTGTATGCTTGCACAATTTTGGGCAGAGCCGCGAAACGTCTTAAAAAGAGCGACCTAGTCCGCGACTCAACCCAAGCTGTGTGATTTCAGTATTTTGGTAACATTGTTCCTATCTATATATATTATATTTGATTCAACAATTTTAAGACGTTATCAATCTGCCATGTCTGCTGAAATTTTAACTGCTGATCTCAACAAGCCTTTTCGTTTTGAAGGACTACACTTTAAAAGATGGAGACAAAAAATGTTGTTTTTTCTCACAATGAAAAAAGTGGCTTATGTACTTACTACAGAAAAACCTGTTTTGCCAACTCCACCTACTGAAATCACAACTAAGGATTTAAATACATGGTTGGAAAATGATTTTCTATGTAAGAATTTTATTCTTAATGGTTTAGCTGATGATCTGTATGACTATTATAACTCTGATAAGTCAGCTAAGGAAATTTGGGATGCTCTTCAAAAGAAATATGACACTGAGGAAGCTGGAACAAATAAATATGCTGTCAGTAGATACATGAAGTACCAGATGACTGATGACAAGTCTGTGGAAGCTCAATCACATGAACTGCAGAAAATAGCACATGAAATAACTTCTGAAGGTATGACTTTAGATGAACAATTTCAAGTTGCTGTTATCATTGATAAATTGCCCCCTGCCTGGAAAGAATTCAAGAATGTTCTTAGGCATAAAACTAAAGAATTCTCCCTAGAAAGTTTAATTACCCGTCTAAGGATAGAGGAAGAAGCCCGAAAACAAGATCAAAAAGATGAAGTACTAGTAGTCTCAAATAATACTACCAATAAAAAACCTTCTTCTGTAATTCTAAAACCTAAAGGAAGAAACATGAAATTTCATAATCGTAATAATAACCAGAACCGTAACAACCATAATAAAAATAGAAATCCTCCACGGAATGGACCTGGACCTGGAACTCAACCCCCCTTAGGAAATAACACATTTATGTGTTATAGTTGTAACAGGCCTGGCCATTTGGCCAGGAACTGCCGGAACAGGAATCGTCCTGCCCCGCAGGCGAACCTTACCGAAGATCAACTTATAGCTATGATATCTGAAATTAACTTTGTTGGTGGATCCGAGGGGTGGTGGGTGGACACTGGTGCTTCTCGCCATGTTTGCTATGATCGTAATATGTTCAAGTCCTATTCTGTGTCTGAGGATAAGAAAGTGCTGTTGGGCGATTCTCACTCTACTAAAGTTGCTGGAACTGGTGAGGTAGAATTGAAGTTTACCTCTGGAAAGACTGTCATCTTGAAGGATGTCCTGCATACTCCAGAGATGAGAAAGAACTTAGTTTCAGGCTATCTTCTCAATAAGGCTGGGTTTATTCAAACTATAGGGGCTGATTTGTATACTATTACTAAGAATAATGTATTTGTTGGAAAAGGGTACGCCACTGATGGCATGTTTAAATTAAATATTGAAATTAATAAAGTATCTTCTTCTGCTTATATGTTATGTTCTTTTAATGTTTGGCATGCTAGACTTTGTCATGTTAATAAACGAATAATAAAGAACATGAGTAACTTAGAACTTATTCCAAAACTATCTTTAAATGATTTTGAAAAATGTGATTTTTGCAGTCAAGCTAAAATAACAAAAACTTCACATAAATCAGTAATTAGAGAATCTGAACCATTAGATTTAATACACTCTGATATATGTGAACTTGATGGTACTTTAACAAGAAATGGAAAACGATATTTTATAACTTTTATTGATGATTGTTCGGATTATACATATGTATATTTAATGAAAAATAAAAGTGAAGCGTTTGACATGTTTAAAATATTTATGACTGAAGTTCAAAATCAACTTAACCGAAAAATAAAAAGATTTCGAAGTGATAGAGGCACTGAATATGATTCCAATATTTTCAATGACTTTTTTAAAACACATGGAATCATACATGAAAAAACTGCACCTTATTCTCCTGAAATGAATGGCAAAGCTGAAAGAAAAAATAGAACTTTTACTGAATCAGTTGTTGCAATTTTATTAAACTCTGGTGCTGCTTCCCATTGGTGGGGAGAAATTTTATTAACTGTTTGCTATGTGCTAAACAGAGTGCCTAAATCTACTAGTCAAATTTCACCTTATGAAATTTTGAAAAATAAGAAACCTAACTTATCTTATTTTAGAACTTGGGGATGTTTAGCCTATGTTAGGATCCCTGATCCAAAAAGAGTTAAACTTGCTAGTAGAGCATATGAATGTGTATTCATAGGATATGCAATAAATAGTAAAGCTTACAAATTCTATAACTTAAATGATCATGTAGTTATAGAATCAAATAATGCAGACTTCTATGAACATAGGTTTCCCTTTAAACTAAAGAATAGTGGGGGCTCGTCTTCTAGTAGTTTACCCATAGCTACTACTAGTGAACAAAATGAGGAATTAGAAACTGAACTTAGGAGAAGTAAACGAGCTCGAACCTCTAAGGATTATGGGTCTGATTTCTATGCTTATACCTTAGAGGAAGATCCCCAAACCATTCAAGAAGCCTTATCTTCTTTAGATGCCAACTTATGGGAAGAAGCCATAAATGATGAAATGGACTCTCTTGAGTCTAATAGAACTTGGCATTTAGTTGACTTACCTCCTGGTTGCAAGACTATAGGATGTAAATGGATACTAAAGAAGAAATTAAAACCCGACGGTACTATTGAAAAGTACAAGGCTCGCCTTGTAGCCAAAGGGTATAGGCAAAGGGAAAATGTGGACTTCTTTGACACATATTCACCTGTCACAAGAATAACTTCCATACGTGTGCTTTTCTCCCTAGCTGCAATCCATGATTTAGTAGTGCACCAAATGGATGTTAAAACTGCCTTCTTAAATGGTGAATTAGAAGAAGAGATTTATATGGACCAACCTGAGGGCTTTGTAATCCCAGGTCAAGAAAACAAAGTATGTAAATTAGATAAATCTCTTTATGGTCTAAAACAAGCACCTAAACAATGGCATGAAAAATTTGATAATCTAGTTATCTCACATGGATTCAAATTAAATGAAAGTGACAAATGTATTTATCATAAAACAGAAAATAACATTTGCACTATTATATGTTTATATGTGGATGACTTGCTAATTTTTGGGTCAAATATTCATGTTGTAAATAATGTGAAAAATATGTTGCGTGCTAATTTTGACATGAAAGACCTAGGTGAAGCGAGTGTAATCCTAGGTATAAAGATTACTAGGTCTAAAGAGGGACTTTCTCTAGATCAATCTCATTATATTGAGAAGATCTTAAAGAAATATAATTACTCTAACTGCAAACCTGCATGTACTCCTTATGATCCTAGTGTAAAGTTGTTCAAGAACACCGGAGACGGTGTTAGACAAACTGAGTATGCAAGCATCATTGGTAGCTTACGTTATGCTACTGATTGCACTAGACCCGACATAGCTTACGTTGTGGGATTACTATGTAGGTTTACCAGTAGACCTAGTATAGAGCATTGGAATGCAATTGAAAGAGTCATGAGGTACCTTAAGAGAACAATGAACCTTGGATTACACTATAAGAAGTTTCCCGCTGTTTTAGAAGGTTACTGCGATGCTGATTGGAACACTCTTTCAGAAGACTCCAAAGCAACTAGTGGCTATATATTTAGCATTGCTGGTGGAGCTGTTTCTTGGAAGTCTAAGAAACAGACAATTTTGGCTCAATCTACGATGGAGTCAGAAATGATAGCACTAGCTACTGCTAGTGAAGAAGCAGGCTGGTTAAGAAGTCTGTTAGCTGAGATTCCTTTATGGGAAAGACCGATACCAGCTGTCCTGATCCACTGCGATAGTACCGCGGCTATTGCAAAGATTCAGAACCGTTATTATAACGGCAAGAGACGACAGATACGTCGTAAGCACAGTACTGTTAGAGAATTTCTCTCTACAGGAGCTGTAAGAGTGGATCATGTACGTATTGATGATAATTTGGCTGATCCTTTGACGAAAGGATTAGCAAGAGAGAAGGTTTTCAAAACCTCGAAAGGAATGGGACTAATGCCCTTGGAATGAAGAGTCACTTGTGATGGTAACCCGACTTATAGACTGGAGATCCCAAGAAATAAGTTCAATGGGTAATAACAAGTCATGAAGTGATATAAGATGAATCATGCTATTATGAGTCCCATCCTATATTGTTAGAAGCATGAATTCCTGAAGCGACAGAAGGATGAGTTAATTGTTAACTCTTAATGAGTTCTATACTCTATGTGGAGTGGAGTACATAGCTACAGGAGTACTCTTGATAGACTCACCTATGTGAATGTGGAAGTGTGGCCGCTTCCTATGAAATTTTGGGCAAAATTTACTAGAGCATTCACTATACTGGGATACACGTGCATGGCCGTAAAGCACGGGCTTATGGAACTACACCTTGGAAAGGTTGTGTGTGTGATGTTGTTAGAGATAGAGTTCAAGACTACGAGTCACTCTAGTATATTCTAAAGCATCAATACTATGCAAAGGTTCAAGTCGATAGACACCTTTTTGCTTATGCACAATCTTATATCTTAGATTGATCGGTTGCTCGATGAAAACTATTTTTTATATAAAATTCAAGTGGGGGATTGTTGGAAATTGAAAATGAATTTGAATAAAAAAAACCAAATGTTGCTCTTCTCCCACATTGATTTTGAACTCCTCTTAGGAAGTGTTTATAAGAGGAAAAATATGCTTATGGGATTGGGCCCTAAGGGGCACCCACTTTTGTGGAAGGGGAGAGGACCTAGGCATTTGTGTGTCCACCACACACGCGCGCGCCGCCGCCGCCGTCCGTCCGGCCGTGCCGAGCCGAGCGTGCGTGTGAGTGAGGTGAGGTGGCAATTTATTCTTTTTATATAAATTTTTTAAATCATTAATTATATTATTTCCAACAGTCAGAAATTCCAAATGTGACCGTTATTTTTATGACCGTTATTTCTTATGACCGTTACCAAAAATATGACCGTTATTTCTTATGACCGTTACCAAAAATATGATCGTTATTTCTGTATCCGTTGGGATTAATTTTCAGCTATAAAAGAGACCTTCAGCTCTCATATTTTCACAACTCAACAATCTCTTCTCTTCAACAAAATTATCCCTCAGTTCTCAACTCTCTATCTCGCTCTAACGATTGAGCAATACAAATTTCCAGAAAATAAATTTCTTTTTTAGTTTCCGAGCAACAAGTTGTTTTAGAAGGTGTAGTATTCCGGAGTTCATCAAGTGCAGTGTAACTCCGAGACAGAATCTTGCTGGGCTGTTTTATCCTGGGGACGACGAGGCTGTGTATGCTTGCACAATTTTGGGCAGAGCCGCGAAACGTCTTAAAGAGAGCGACCTAGTCCGCGACTCAACCCAAGCTGTGTGATTTCAGTATTTTGGTAACATTGTTCCTATCTATATATATTATATTTGATTCAACAGTTCATTAAAGAACGCCTGTACGATTCTTATTTATTTGAATAAATTTTTCCTTTTGCCTTTTCCATTTGCATTATAATGTTTCCTTATGAAATGGGTTTCGTTATTTGACCACCTTAATGCTTGGATTTGGGTCTTACTCTGGTCTGAGTCTAGTGTTAAACGCAATTGGGCGTGACATTAGTACTAACTTTTAAACCAAACTGGCACTGGCATGAGGAGAGGCCTTAATAATTTACCTTGTATTAATTTAAATAGCATCAATAGTTGTATGGTTCACGTATGTTCTGAAATTTTTGTCTTAAAATGCAGATTTCACAAACGCCACTTCACACTTCTGCTGCCAACAACAGGGTTGAGGTAGTTAAGTTTCTTCTTGATTGGCAAGGGCCAAATAAGGCCGAATTGGAAGCCGGGAATATGGTCAGTAATTAAAATCATGTATTTTCTTTTTCCAAATGATCTTAATTGTGTTTTATCAATTTTATTTTTAGGATTTGACTAAAAGTGATTCTCTTTTTAGATGCTTACTTTAGCTGGTGTCGTGTCTATATGTTGAGATATGCAGTATGGCGAAACTCCTTTGCATGTGGCAGCAAAGAATGGCTGCAATGACACTGCACGTTTGCTTCTTGCTCATGGTGCTCTTATTGAAGCCAGAGCAAATGTAAATTTCATTCTTAATCATAATCTTAAAAGTTTTGGCAGATATGAATTTGTGTATAACTCATAATTAAACTCCTTTTTCCTAACTTTGCAGAATGGGATGACGCCACTGCATCTTGCTGTATGGTACTCACACTGTGGTGGAGATTTCTCAGTCGTTAATACATTGCTTGAGAACAATGCTGATTGCAATGCTAAGGACAATGTACCGTGGGTTGCATTTATCTGCTTAATTCAGTTTGGTTCGATATAACTTATAATGAAATTGTAATAGTTGTTATGAATTTTGGCAATGGCAGGAGGACAAGACTCCTCTAGACCATCTCCCGAAAGGCCCTGGAAGTGAGAAGTTGTGGGAGTTACTACAATGGCATCTTGGAGAGCAAAGAAAAAGAAGAGCAATTGAAGCATGTCGCAAAACCAAAGCTAAGATGGATGAACTTGAAATTGAAATATCAAACATAGTGGGTTTGAATGAACTCAAAACACAACTGAGGAAGTGGGCTAAGGGAATGCTTTTGGATGAGAAACGTAGGGCCCTTGGGATAAAAGTTGGCAACAGAAGACTCCCTCACATGGCTTTTCTTGGCAATCCTGGAACTGGTAACTATTCACAAGCTGTGTCCTTTCTAAGAGCAGATCTATTTGGCATGTTCCTTACTTTCAGTACATGTTTTTGATACTTGTGTTTAAAAAAATCTAAGTTGCAGACTTGAAGATATGAATACACATTATATTTCTTGGATATTGTTTTGTTGTCTAGTAAACTGAAGTCTAAATTACTGTACTTAACAGGTAAGACCATGGTAGCTCGAATTCTTGGAAAATTACTTCACATGGTGGGAATTCTACCAAATGACCGGGTAACAGAGGTGCAAAGAACTGATTTGGTTGGGGAATTTGTTGGTCATACTGGACCAAAAACTAGAAAAAGGGTACAGTGTGTTGCTTTTATAACTTTGGCTCTGTTTGTTTCTGTTTTTTGGATCTTGCAAAAGTTCTTTTGACAGCAAAAAAGTGCTTATAAGACAACAATATTTTTTTTTACCTTATAAAGCCCATTTTGTGCTTCCTAACACAAGCATACATTATGTGCTTTTGAGAGCACTTTATCCTGAAACCACTTTAACAAAAGCACAAACAAAACATTCTTATTTATTAATTAATTTATTTATATATTTACCTATTGGTAAACAAAACAGAATCTAATATAGAATCTTGCATGCACAGATAAAGGATGCAGAGGGAGGAATTCTATTTGTGGACGAAGCTTACAGGCTGATACCTGCACAGAAGGCAGATGACAAAGACTATGGGTTAGAAGCATTAGAAGAGATCATGTCTGTCATGGATAGTGGAAAAGTAGTGGTCATATTTGCTGGATATAACGAACCAATGAAGCGTGTAATTGGTTCGAATGAAGGATTCTGCAGACGAGTGACCAAGTTTTTCTACTTTAATGACTTTAGCTCGGAAGAACTCAGCAAGATTCTTCATATCAAGATGAACAATCAAACAGAAGACAGCTTGTTGTATGGATTTAAGTTGCATTCCTCTTGCAGTGTGGAAGCTGTTGCAAAGTTGATTGAGAGGGAAACTACAGAGAAGCAATGTAGGGAGATGAATGGTGGCTTAGTGGATCCAATGCTAGTAAATGCTAGAGAAAATTTGGACCTTAGGCTCAACTTTGACTGTATAGACACAGATGAACTACGTACAATTACTTTGGATGATCTAGAAGCAGGACTTCGTTCATTGTCATCAATAAGGTAGTCTTGTAATAATTTTATTGGGGGACAAATCATTCTTTTAGCTATACTTGATAGCTTTTCTCAAGTAGATCTATAAAAGGAACTGGTCTCGTAGTTTTATCATTTCATCAAGGGAGAACATGAAGTATTACTTTATTCTGGCTACTTGGGTTTAAACTTTAAAGAGCTGGGATCAATTGCTCCTATATCACTGAAGACCTCCTTTTAGATTTGTTACATAGCTCTGTTATGATTTGTTGGTAATTGATTGTTTCATTTCTTGTTCATGTGTTATTGTTACAAATTAATAAATTTAATTAATGTTAAAAAAGTGTTGAGACACAAATTCTACTCGAGCTTGTGGAAGGTGAGTATAATATTTTATACTCTCAAATTTCAGTACTCTCTCAATTATAGGATACTTTACCTTTGCAAATACCTATCACATATTAAAACTTTGTCATATGCTTACAAGTAGACCTCGTGAACAATGCTGTGTATAAATAATTTCCGATCTCAATGAAATGTATAAGATAAAAGATCCAAAATGGCAGCTTTATTTCCTGGTCACGAAACACGATTATAAGTCTAATTATTTTTTTTTTCATGGTGAATTTTAATATCCATATTTCCTAATTTTGTACGCAATACTTTTATCTTATACCAGGGTGTTATAAGCTACTAAGCTATTTTGCATTATAAGTCCAAGCATAATAATGTATAATTATAATAACGATAACCATACTTTCTTTGGTCTTAGTTGTACTTGAGATTGCGAGTCTTCATCTTTCTGGTTGAAGGGTGTATATGTTGTTCGATTTGAGCCTTTTAAATGCAATATATTTATGTTGTCCCAAAAAAATGATGACGAAGTTGCTTGAAAAAAAGAAGAAGGAGAAGATAACAAAGTTGTTGGACCAAAAAAGATAAAGAAGTCTTTTTTTTTTTTTTAGAATAAAAGGTATAAAAGTTTCTGGCCTCTAAGTGTCGTGTACAAGATGCATATTGTTCTGGTCCAACACAACATCAGCGATTAGGATTTGAGGAAGGATAAGGGTGGATGAATTTTAGACACTGGCTGAGATTTGCACCAGTTGAACTTGAGTCTAGTACTATAGGATGAAAATAGAATCTTTCTTCTGTGAGATGTGTTCACACTGCATTTTAGTTAAATTAGTCACCAGTCACTTTCAATACTTGTGAAAACTGGGAATTAAACTACCTGGCTTTTTTCTCATTCCATAGGAAAAGGTGAGTATACTATTACAAACTTAAAATACTTTACCCCCATTCAAGAAATGATATACTTGAGATTCATAATTAAAATGTATAGACTTTAGAATTAGGATATGCTTTAGATGTGGCAAAAGTTTCTTTTTTGGCTAACAAGATGTGGTAAAAGTTAATTTTACCCATTTGCATGTGTTGTGTTGTTTATGCAACAGCTAAAAACAAAGTCAATAAAACGATTGTTTATTTCTTTTTTTTTTACACTTGGACTATTATTCTTTTTTAGCCGGTAGTGATGATGATAATTGATTTGTTAGTTCTTTATTGATAAAGTAGCTAGGGAAATAATAAATAAATTTTCTTCCTGTCCATGTGTGTTGGGGACATGTAGCATTATGGAGAAGGATGGAAACGGATCACTTCGGGTTCACCAAAACTGAATCGCGTGCAGAACAAACTTGATCGTTTCGGAACCGCATTTTAATCTGAAGACTGACAAATTGCAAACTAAAATGTTTAATTTAATATCCAAGTGTGTCCAAATCGAAACGAATTGGTATTTTAGAAATAGTTCAGTTCATGACCCCAACTGTTCTCTCCAAATCAATAATGGTATTAAATATTATAATTTATATATGGTTATGAATTTAGTTATAAAATTATACTATATTATATAATATAAAAATAGTACGTGTAATTATGTAAAAAAATTGTACGATTAAGAAATATGAGTTTAAATTTGAATTTTTAATTATAAAATTATGTTTTAATTTTTTTTATCTTTAATTAAAAATAATTTATTTTTAAATTTTTTAAAAATGTAATAAAAATATAAAAAATAAATTAAATATTAATTTAAATAAATTTTATAATAAAAATTATTTTAATAAAATATGTATAATTAATTTAATTTAATTTTTATAGTTTAATTTAATTTAATATAATTATTTTTAATTTATTATGGGAAAATAACAAAACTAGCACTCCTCAAAATTTTTAATAACAAAATTAGTACCCTTTATGTTCAAACTTATATTTTTAAAATTAAAAAAATGACTAATATATTATTTTTCTTTAAACACTCATTCAATTTGAATTGAACGACGATAATTTAGACATGTTTAATATTGAATGTTTAATATTTTACTTTTAATATTATTGAGACACTAATTTTATTATTATAAATTTTAAGGGTGTTATTTTTGATAATTTTTTATTTATTTAATATAGTGTAATAAAACCGTATTGATCTTAATTGTCATTCCTAATGAGTCTCTCTATTTAATCACTGTCAGTTTGTCATTATGCGAGAGGCGTGTGTTGGCAGCGTGGCTTTTCTAACTAATGAGAATGAGATAAACAACAACAGAAATTGAAAACAGAGGGGCACTATTCTAAGAGGCGTGTGCTGGCAGCGTGGCCTGCCTACTTTATCAAAAGTTAACTTTCCTAAAGATAACGAATATACCCACTTTCTCTCTTCTTCTACTATTACCATTTTTGAAAAATATAGTTCTTCTATCCTTTATGATAATTTAAATTAGTTTTTCTTTGAATAGAAATAAATTAGTTTTTCTTTTTTCAAAGAATAATCTGTTTTTTTTACAGCCAAAGCCAGTCTACATCAATTACTCAATTTTAGGTAATAATAAAAAAAATTAATAATAATATTACTACCTATTTTGCAGTAGCAGGAAGGAATCATGCATATTATCTCGCCGATCGAGGAAACTTAATAATGATTGCACGTGATAGATAGAATCTTCATTTTTCTTAGAAAAAGGAAGGAAAAATAAAAGTAAATAATAAATAAATAAATAAACAAAAAAGATCATTTTTTCGAGTAGTTTGATATCAATTGGTGCTGGCTGGCTGGCTGGCTGGCTTTCTTTATATATTATATATAAGAACAATAAACATAGATTATTAGATAGACATAGCCTTTGAAAACGTGTTTGGGAACTTTGAACGGCGCATTTGCTACCCATGTCTTTCTCTTCCGCTAATTCGAAGGACAATAATTATTATTATCCTTTACCTTCAGAAACTGATCTCCAAACAAAGCCAACTCTATGGCGCAAGGAAAATCATTCCCAGACATTCAAAACATCAGAAGAAGGACATTCTGTTAATAGAAAACCACTCCTGATCAACAAATATGTACTCTGTGGTGCCATTCTCGCTTCTACCAACTCTATTCTCCTCGGCTATGGTGAGTCATTTTTGGATCCTTTCAACAATTTTTCAATCAACTTTGATAATTAATTTCATTCCTTGTTTTTAATTAATTAGATATTGGGGTTATGAGTGGTGCTGTGCTTTACATTAGGGAGGACCTTAACATCACATCAACACAAGTTGAAATCTTGGTTGGTTCATTAAATGTTTGTTCCTTAATTGGATCCCTAGCCTCAGGTAAGACCTCAGATATGATTGGAAGGCGATACACAATTGTTTTAGCAGCAGCAACTTTTCTAATTGGCGCACTCTTAATGGGTCTGGCACCATCATTCCTATTCCTTATGTCTGGAAGAGTTTTAGCTGGAATTGGTGTTGGGTATTCACTTATGATTGCTCCAGTTTATGTAGCAGAACTCTCTCCAGCCCTTAGTAGAGGTTTTCTTACATCACTCCCTGAGGTTTTCATCAATTTTGGAATTCTTCTTGGTTACATTTCTAACTATGCTCTGTCTAGTCTCCCTCAGGACATAAACTGGAGACTCATGCTTGGTTTAGCAGCAATTCCAGCTCTTGCTGTGGCATTGGGAGTTTTAGCAATGCCTGAGTCACCAAGATGGTTGGTCATGAGAGGTAGACTTGGTGATGCAAAACAAGTTTTAATAAGAACTTCCGAAACCAAAGAGGAAGCTGAGTTAAGACTCTCAGAGATATCAAAAGCTGCAGAAATTGTTCATGGCACTTCTTCAAGCAAATGGGTTACAGATGGGGTATGGAAAGAGTTGTTATTCAGCCCATCTAGGCCTGTTAGGAGAATTCTTGTTGCTGCAATTGGGGTTAATTTTTTTATGCAAGCCTCTGGAAATGATGCTGTTGTTTATTATAGTCCTGAGGTGTTTAAGGAAGCTGGAATTCAGAACAAGAAACAGCTTGTGGGTGTCACAATCATAATGGGAATTGCTAAGACTTTTTTTGTGTTGGTATCAGCTTTATTTTTGGATCGGTTTGGAAGAAGGCCTTTATTGTTGTTGGGCTCAGCTGGTATGGCAATTTCACTAGCTGGGTTGGGCCTGGGCTCTAAGTTTCTTGTGTATTCAAGTGTAAAGCCAGAATGGGCTGTAGCATTGTGTGTGGTGGCTGTATGTGCTGCAGTTTCATTCTTTTCTATTGGGCTTGGGCCCATAACGTGGGTGTACTCGTCAGAGATATTTCCTTTAAGATTAAGGGCCCAAGGTACAAGCTTGGCAATTTCAGTGAATAGGTTGGTGAGTGGGGTGGTATCTATGACATTTCTTAGCGCAGCTAGTGCGATATCATTTGGAGGATTGTTTTTTGCTCTGGCAGGAATTATGGTAGTGGCTACTGTTTTCTTTTACTTTTTTATGCCTGAAACTAAGGGTAGGAGCTTAGAAGAGATTGGAGCTTTATTTGAGGATGAAGTTAATAATGAGTGAAACTGCCTGTAAATCTTGAATAAAAGTATTCAAAATCTAAAAAATATCAATTTGAGGAAAACTATTGAAGTATTTTCTTCTCTATGGTTGTTTCTTTCATTGGCATTACCATTATCATCTGCCCTTTGATCTTTCAAACCGTCACTTCTTGAAATTTACTTTTTGATTATTCCTTGGTTGGAGGATTTGAATAAGAAAATATCTGGGGAGTTATCAAACTTTTGGTTGCTTTTTGAACATTAATTCAATAGTATTCTAGAAGTTTTTATTTTTATTTTTTATGATTATGGCTTTAGTTTAACTCATAATTCATAATTATCATTATGTTCATTCTTAAATTTTTTTATTACACCATAATTGAGGGTGGATGATATTTTCTTTATTTGATTGTTTTATTAGTGAGATTTTTCTTAATTGAGTAAGTTGTAGATGCAATGTTACGAAAAAAAAAATGATTGAAAAGATATTTTGCATATAATATAATATAATATGGGTATTGATATATGATTGAATAAGTTTATATTAACTTTTCAGTTTAAAAAAAAATAGAAAATTTAAGTGTGAAAGAAATCAATAATTATTATAATAAATGCATACAATAAGTTGTATGAAAAAAATTCATTAATAACATAATTAAATGGTTATAATTGTTGTATGCAAAAATTAATTATTAACATAATTAAATGGCTATAATTATTAACTAATAGACAATTATTGTCTATATTTGGTTCATTACAAAGATTAAGTTTTTTTATTAGTTAAATATCTTTTGCAAATGAAAAATTCATTTATTTTTTAAAGAAAATTCAGATATCTAGTACAATATTATTAAGTTTGGTGTAAACGTGCGTATTAGCATTTTCCTACACAACGACTGATACAGTATTTATTTACAAAAAGTTATTTTTTTAAGAAATATTTTCACTAATTAAAAGTATAATTAATTTATTATATTAATTTTAATTAGTATAAAAATATTTTAGATAAAATAAGAATTTTTTTAAATATATAATTTATATTTTTTAAGTATGTTATTTTTATATATATATTTTTATTGTTTGATATAAATGCACTCTGTATCAGTCTTTTATTCTGCTACAACGGCTCAAGGTTCAAGCTCAGTACCTAGATCTTTGTGATTCGTTGGGTTAATGGTTTAGTCTCGTTGACATTTCTGAATTTTGACCATTTCAAATAAAATAACGTTTCGGGGAACTTTTTGTGCTTGCGGGAATAACGGTGGTGGCTACTGTATATTAGTAAGGGTATAAAATGTGTCATATTAGTTATATTTATATTATGTTTGTTCGTATTCGTATTATTTGTATTATATTTTCGTGTTACTTGACACATTAAAAATTTACTTGAATTTTTTTTGTGTTATTTATAATAGTAAAAAATAACAAAATCTTTAAGAACATAAAAAAATTATTGATCAATTCTTACTAAAAAAATTTGTGTCGTATCGTGTTCGAATCGTACTATTATATCGTGTCAGAAATTGTCACCCTTAAATATTAGTGTATCGCCTATACTTTTTTCTTGTGCTTCTTTTTGCTGTGGAGATAGAGGAATGACCTTTAAAGACAAGTATCAAAATATCAATATTTATAAAAATAAAAAAATATAATTTTGTAAAAACATAGAAGATAACAACGTCGAAAGTTTGTTTTTTTTTTGTTTGTTTTGTAAAATTTATTAAAACTATATTTTTGTTGTTGAAAATATGGACGAAATTAGTGAATTTGATTCAATCTATGTTAATAGGTTAGAGTAACTTCTTTTGGTTGCTAAAAAAAAAAGGGTACAAACTAATAGTGGATATGCTTGAGGTTACTCAAACTAATGTTTGAGGTTTTCTATTTTATGTTATAATTACGGTGGTTTAGACAGAAATGTATGTATTTTAATCACTCTTAAGTAGAGGTTATGTTACTCCTAAATTTTAAAATTAAACGATAGTTTGATTATTTTCATGTCATGGGTCCTTATGTATATAATAGTGAAAATATTTACTTTTTAAGGACCGGATTGAATATCAAATTAAATTGGGGGCACGGGGAGCTTCATCAGTACTGGACAGGGTTGCAACTCTAGTAAATATTTTTTTAAAAAATTTAATTACACGTATATTTTTAATATTAAATAAATATTTTAGTTATAGTAATATATTTTGTATAATTTTTATATACATATTTTTATATATATTAACAAGATTTAAAAAATATGTAGATAAAAAAAATAAATTATAAATAAAGTGGTTAAATTTATACTCATTTTTTCATGTATTTAATAACTATTAGTAAAAGAAATAATTTTGTAGTCATATATTATATAAAATTGTACTTAAATGTGATAATCCAAAAAATATATATATATTTAACTTTAGACTCAATGTTATAAAATAAAAATTAAAAAAAAAGTATACGATAATCTTCAGACTAAAACATTTAAGTTTATATGTTTCTCATATTTTATTTTAATCTAAATTTTAATTTTATCTAATATTATTTTATTTGACATTTTATTTTAAAAATCTTTTAGAGTTTATTTAAAAATAATTTATATAAAAAATTTATTATTTATTATTTTTATTAGTCAATGTTATATTATTTATCAACATATATTTTGAAAAATAAGCTTAAAATTTTAAATCATATTTTACTTTTTATATTTTCATATGTTTCTTTTAGTTTTAGTTTTAGCAACTATAAATTTTAAAGTGTTTGATTGAGTTTCTTACTTGTTTAGATTTTTTAGTTAATAAGTTTAATTTATACATGAACGATACTAATACTTATTAACATGTTATATTTTTGTTTAATTTTTGTTATAAGTTAATTATAATATATTAACTCTATTTTTTTAATACTAACTCTATTATAATGTGATATAAAAAATTCAGTATTTAATTGAATATAATCTATATAGCTCATACTAAATTTCTACTTTAGATAAAAAAAGATTAAATTTCAATCCCCTTAAAAAAAAAATATTTCTAGCTATGCCGGGGGCATTTTATTTTAAAATGCTTTATATGTTCGGAGTTTAATATGGTACCCCTATAAACGAATAAGCTAGACAACATGAACTTGAAAGATTGTGTATGCAATTTTTTGAGAAGAAATATTATATTTAAACAATGGAAGCCTATGATAAAAAGACAAAAATGGCTTGCAGGTCACGGACTCACGGGTCCTGAATCACGATGAAGTTGTAGTTGTTGCAGACAGGGACGTACCCAGAAATATTTTTTTAGGAGGGCTGATGTATGTTAAAAAATTTCTCTAATTTTTTTCGAAATATGTGAATTATCATCAACAAGTAGTTCTTAAGATTGCTTACTTTTTTGATTGGTAGCTTCAATAGAAGTGTTTTTGGTTGATTGTTGATCATCTATTTTCTTAAAGAATGAATGAAAAGTTTTAAATGATTTAGAACTTTGGTGAGGTTTATCCATTATAACCTACGATAAAAGTATTTAATGCAATTACAAACACCTAACAACAAACAAACAAAAAATTAAAATAATTAAACAATTAACGAATCAATAAATAAGTTATATGCCTAATCATTTTTTTACCTATTAATAGTAATTGATAAGTATAGAAATTTAAAATAAATTGCATGTTCTAATATAACAATGAGATAATATATATTTTAAAATAAAGAACACGAATTAATAATTTAAAGAATGAAAAAATAACATATTTAATGAAATAATGGTAAATTGTTATAAAAAAATGAGTGCTAAATATATATAAATTTATACTTAAATAAGTACTTAAATTAATAATTATACAATATTTATCGATCAAAAGTTTAAAAACTATAATTTTTAGGAATATAATATATAATTATTGATATAAATATAAATTAAAATATAAATATTTTAAGTATTTAATATTTTTAAAGAAGAATACATAACTATAATAATTTTACTTTTTTTTTTTAAAGAAAAATAAAAAGAAGATATCAAATATGTAGTAGCATTGTAGAGCCAAAAAATAAAACAACAAGCCAACGATCAACAACAGAAGAGAGCAAAATGAAAAGAAATATTTTATAATTAAAATTTTAATTAATATAATATATTAGATTATATTTATATTATTAAAATTTATTAAAAAAAAATTAAAAAAACTGTCCGGGCTGAAGCCCGGTACAGCCCTCTACATCGTTCCGTCATTGGTTGCAGAGATATGCTAAGCAGAGGAATGGATTTCATTTGACTAATTAAATACATATATGGTTTGCTTCTTTCTACTTATATTAAAAAGAGTTTCATTTGTAAGCGGATTCAGAAGAACGCAGGTTCAATACTTTCCTTCTTTATTTGAAGAGAGCACTTTTGATATAAAAAAAATATGGTTGGACCTAAATCTTTGTTCTGTAAAAAACGCTTCTAAGATTTTAATAAAGAGAACATATATTTTTTGACGACCATGTGTAGTAATAGTGTCCGAATTGGAACACATCATAATCTATTCTCTTGATTTGAAAAGATCGGATAATTAGAGATTACAAAACTGCATAACTTGGCTAGCCAAAAAAATTAATAAAATAATACACACTTCGGGATAGTCGAGTTAAGAAACTAAATTAGCTACACGCGAAATGTGTTGGATACCTTTTGGAAGAGAGGTTAACAGTTTGAGTTCTAGCGAACGACCAGCTTTTATTACTGAATTACTAACTTTTCGGTGTAAATTGTCAAACAACTTTATCCGCTAGCCTGAAGTTAGTACCTTAATTTAGATATGGTCAATAATTTTCGATAATTCAAGAGGGATATATCGATATGCTTTCCATAACTTTATAACAAAGAAGGATTGGATCTTCAGATGATTTTTCATCTATCTATTTTTGTTTGTGTTTAAATCTTAATTATTTATTTTTATATTTAATATATGGTGTGAATTTGAAAGTATTAGTAAAATTAATATTTAACTCTTATATTAAAAATATATGAGATAAATAAAAATAATAATAAATTAGAATATCCAAATTCAAAGAATAAAAAGGCTATTAATGATTTCAAGTGCCTTCTTACAAATTTTTGTTTATTGCTATTGTCCTCTTCTCTAAACATAATATTCCTCTCTTTTTAGTGTCACAGGCGTATATTTTCACCTTAGTTCAAGGTCCAAAATATGCTACTTGGTTTAATTCTCGAGTAAGCTAAGTCATTGTAAAAGACAAAAACCTTCAGGATTGAAAGTAAAGTCAAAATATTAATTATATTACGAAACAATCATATTCCTCTTAATTAAACTAATTGATATTGAATTTCTTGTTTCAAAACAGGGGCGGAGAAATTTTTTTTTTGAGGGGGGTGGGGGGCTAATTTAAAAAATTAATAAAAATTATAATAAATTATACTCAATTCAATACTAAAAAGTAATTTAATTTCTTGTTTCAAAACAGGGGCGGAGAAATTTTTTTTTTGAGGGGGGTGGGGGGGCTAATTTAAAAAATTAATAAAAATTATAATAAATTATACTCAATTCAATACTTTTTAAAAAATTAATAAAAATTATACTCAATTCAATACTAAATTTTTTTTATGTCATATTATAATAGAGACATACAGTTAATATATTATAATTAACTTATAACGAAAATTAAATAAAAATATAACAAGTCAATAAATATTAGTATCGTTCATGAATAAAATAAATTTATTCACTAAAAAATCTAAGCAAATAAAAAGCTTAATCAAATACACTAAGATTTATAAACATTAAAACTAAAATAAACATATGAAAATGTAAAAAGTAAAAAGTAAAAAGTAAAATATAATTTATAATTTTAAGCTTGAGACTATATTTAAAAATATATGTTTATAAACAATATAAGAATGATTAATAATAATAATAAAAATAATAAAATTTTTATATAAATTTTTTTTAAATAAATTCTAAAAAATTGTTAAAATAAAATATCAAATAATATAATATTAGATAAAGTTAAAATTTAGATCGAAATAAAATATAATAAACATAAATTTAAAAAACTTTAATAGAAAGCTTACCATATACTTATTTTTTTAATGTTGAGTTTAAAAATATTTAAATATTATTTGGATTCTTATATTTAAAAAGAATTTTTTGTAGTATACTACTCTAATTTTATTTTGTTACTAATAGTTACCAAATACATAAAAAAGTATATATTTAACCACTTTATTTACAATTTATATTATTTTTATCCACGTATTTGTTAAATATTGTTAATATATATTAAAATATGTACATAAAAATTAGAAATAATATATTACTATAAATAAAATATTTATTTAATTTTAAAAATATACACATAATTAATTTTTTGTAAAAAAATTGGTCGGAATTGAACCCCCTACTAAGATCCGCGCCTGTTTCAAAAGCTAATAAAGTAAACATTTTTTTTTTTGAAACTCTATAAAAACTTGGGTTATATGTTGTGACAATTTTATATCAGTAAAAATTTATATATAATTTTCTACATTTGACTTTTTGTACATTATAATAAAAATATATTTAATTTTTATCGACTAATTATGATAAATTTTAATTGAACACTTATCTAATTTAATTAATTAAAATTAAACAATTATTCAATTGATCAAAATTTAGTCGACCGACAGCTTAACCAACCTAAATCAAATTGAATACATGTTCTTCTAAAATTGTGCTTCCCAATAAAATTACATGCTCTTGTAAAATTTTTAAAAGTATTTTTATCTTAAATCATTCTAACTTCATGTTTGATTCTTAGAATGCAAAGCAATAAGAATGAGAATAGTAATAAAAATGTAATTCAATGAAAATAATATTACTATTATTATGTTTATTTGAGCAGTTATAATCATAATAATGATAAATATTAAATTAATATTTATAAAATTATAAATAAAGTAAAATTAGATAATATTTTTTAATTTTTAAATAAGAAAAAATAATAAATAATTATACAAATATATGAAAAAAAAAATACAACATTTCAATGTATTCTTGAAGGTACTGGATAAATGAATATTTCTAATACTGTCATAATACTTTACATTTAATTTTAAATTAATAATTAAATAAAATCTAAAAATAGATTAAATTATTTTCATTTTTATTTGTATTACTATCAACTAAAAAACCATTTTAAAAAAACATTCACAATCAACCGACCTATATTGAGTTTTAAAAGTAATTTGAGAGGCTTTGGATCGTAATAATGACATAGGCAACATCACATAGTGAAGTTTTAAAAGCTTGGTTTAGGAAATTCATGTGAAATTGAATACGATTGAAAAATATGAACCAATTAAATTTGAGTTTAATTTAGATCAGTTTAAATAACACAAAAAAATTAGAGTTAAATTAGAGTCAATTCGATAACACGAAAATAAAAATTAATTATAATTATTATTATATGTTATTACTATTTTTTTTTTACAAGTTGAATCTGTTAATTCATATTATAGAAAATTTGCTACATTTTTCTTACTAATAATATGCAAATATATTATGTTATCACTAATCACAATTCTATGAAATTTAAGTTTAAAATATTCATTTAATTTAATTTTAGGTAATTATGACTTTAAAACTTTTAATTCTGTAAAAACTTGTAATTTTTATTTGTACATTTAATGTTATTATAATGCATTAAATTTAGTTTAAATCTTTTATTATTTTAATTAGATTAAAAATTATAAAAAAAATTATAATATTTTTAATTAGTTAAAAAAAAGACTAATTAATACATGTAAATAAAAGTTTGAATTGGCCCAAATTTTTTTGGTTTAGATTAGTGTTGGTAGTTCATAACAAGAATTAAATTCAGATAAGTTTAAACTTGTCCAACACGCACAAATTATCACTCCTAATTGTCAGCAAATCATGACAAAATTAGGAATTCTCTTCCTATACTCCATCCATAATTTTAACTTTATTCTTCATTTTTACTTAAAATGAGACATATCTAGAACCCTTAATGAAAAATAGGAACTCTAAATAGGTTAGGTTAATTAAGTAATATTAAAAATTACTAATTTTTTAATTTCTTAATAATTTTTTATTTGTATATAAAAGAAAAATTGCAAAAAAAATATATTCAATAGTAAATATTTTATGATGAGAAGAAATTTTTTTTGAACTAATAAATAATATTATATGATAAGAAGAAAAAAGAAAATATTTAACAATAAATACATCATCTTTTTTATAATAAATTATATTGATAAAATTTTGTTACGAACTAGATTGAAATAATAAGAATAAATTATATAATTTTAGATTTTTTGAATGTAAGTAAATAGTTTATATAATTTTTATAAAAATATTATTGATGTTTTAAAATAATAAAAATATAATTTAAAAATAAAATATATAATATATAATGTATTACTTAGGATTAATTTGATTTCTAAGTAATTAAATTTATAAAAAATAGAAAAAATATATAAATTTATATATTCATTAAAATGAGGTATATAGTTTTGGGGAACAAGACTGTGAATGAAATCTCCATTTCTCGTTCCACATTTCTTCATTTTGTTATTTTCATCATTGCCTCCAATCGAATAATCCTGAAGGGATTTGTTCCATAAGGGAAAAAAAAAAAATGGAAACCTTAGATATAGCTTAATGGGTGTGTATGGATTAAATGCACCTTCTAGTTTTTATATAAATTCTTTATTCAATTTGTTTCAAAAATGATATGCACCCTTACTACCTTGTTCTTTTTTAATATATGAAACATTTATATTTTTTGATAAATAACATATATTCTTTTTGAGTAGACAATACATATGATACTAGTATGTGAAATGGAGACTTAGGACTTGGTGTCTCCTTCAAAGAGCAAAGCAACTAAAACTCTTTGTTTTGTATAAATAGCACATTAAATTGGGACAAACAAAATATATATAAAAAAGGTGTTTGTTTTAGAGATAAATAAATTAAATAAATAAACTAACAAATCATTTTAACTATAATATAATTTAAATTAATGATATGGATGTTATTAAATTTTAAATTTAATAAATAACTCATACAATAAAGAAAAAGGTTAAATTAAACAAAAAGATATATTCATTATTAAATAGACTTAAATCAATAATTGTAAATAATTTGTTAAAATATTTGTATGAGGAACGATCACTTTAAAAAAAATTGTATAAAGTAGAAGAGAAGTGAAAGTTACCTTACGCGAAAGACCTAATAACAATTAAAAATAAAGCTGTAGGGTGGGTTTTGGGTCAATTTTGTATAATCTTGATCAAGATTCAACATAATTATTAAACATATAAAAATTACAACTTTGAAGCAACCTTTTTAATAAATGAGTTAATATATTTAATTTATTTAATCTTTTTAATTGTATCAAGTAATATAAATTATAATTTATAATGTAAGGCAAAAGTTGATGTATTGTATCAAATATCAACAATGTCAATAAAATAAATTTTACTCAAACCCTATAAACCTAAATTAATTAAAGCTTTAATTCATATTAAAAGATTAGTTAATATAAAACAAAAACAATGTCAATAAAAATAAGTATCATTATACATCAAAGTCAAAGTATTAAAATCTCAAATAAAAAATTAATTATACCAAAAATATATAAATATCAAAAAAAAAAAAATTACAAGTAAAAACTTGTTTAAATTTAAAATAAACAATCAATAAGGAAGCACACAAAATTAAAATAAACTACACATGAAAATAAAATATAGAAGAAATTTAAACATCATTCCAATAATACTTAAAATTTTAATCTCAAAAAGTAATTAAATTAGAAACAATTACTTACATACTTTAATGATTTTAGTTATTTATATAGTTTGCTTATATAGATCATCAATTATCTAAGTTGACTTGATATGACTTGATTTTTAAATAAATTAAACAAGTAGATCATCAATTGTAGTTATTTATATGGTTTGTTTATATAGGTTGTCCATTATAAGAATTGATTTATTATGATTTGATTTTTTTAAATAAATTAAATAAGTCGTATTTTTATCTCAATCCGTATAAGCCCAACTCACACTTGATTTTCTTTGCGGGTGTGTCGTGTCAAAAATTTAGGGCTTAATTTGGAAAAAAAAACTAATAAAAAGCATTAATCACTTCCATTCCAGGCATAAATAAGATAAATAGCCAATGCATGGACTTCATCGACACGTCCAACCTAAATTCTTTCACTTTAATTTGAATTTCTAATGACTTCAATTCCAAGGGTATAGCTTCATAAAAATTTTGATTTTTGACAATGACATTTTTGAACGGGATTTTAATTAAGTTGTATTTGATTAGGATTTTATATTTTGATTTTTTAGTATGTGTTTTATAATAATTTTAATTTTTGATTTTTTTAAGTGATTTTTAATCAGACATGTTTACTAACAATTTTTTATTTTAGTTTTCACATTTTTTAAGAATTACTACTAAAATATAAGATAATTTATAAATCTTTAAAAAATATATTTTTTCATTAGATTTATGATTTCTTATTTTTTTTTTATTTTCAACAAATATTTTTTTAAAGAATAAATCAAGTTTTATGACTTTTGAATATATAAATATTGAAAAAAAATATTAAAAATAAAAATTTGTAAATAATAACCAACATTGCCTTTATTTTTTAAGAATTTTTTTTTAAATAGGAAGCATTATCAAACAAAAGAATCAAAAATTATAAATTAATAATTTAATCATAAATCATAGCAATTATCAAACATGGTCTCAATAAATCACTCACAAAATCTAGAATGATTCATTAATCTTAAAAAAAAAAAATTGTAAATGAATTTTTTTTTTTCCTTTCAATTTTCACTCAATATTTTCTTAAAAATAAATATTAGGGAAAAATCGATTAAAACAAATTTGTAAACAGTAACAAAAATTTCTTAATTTTTTTACATTTTTATAAAATAAAAATCATGTAACATTAGTACACAAGTCATAGATATTTGTTTTTTAAATTACTTAAGTATAATTGTTAGGAAGAAACGCATATTATTTTTGACAAAAATGTACTTTAAATTCATATCTATTTAGGAGGGTATTACAAGCACATTTCTTTTAAAAAAGAGCAAGTAAATAATAACAAAAATTCATTATATAATGCAACAGAAGTCCATTACTCTTACAAAAGGGTCGTAAAAGTCCACTTATAAAAGTAATGTATTTTTACTTCTAAATATGGGTATAAAATATACTTTTATTGAAAATAGTTGATTTTGACTATCTTTTTTTCTTTTTATTAAATACATTAATAATTAATAAAAAATAACAAAAATAACATCTTTATAACACGTGACAACAAAAATAACACCTCTTTTAGATTATACATTTCACTCATTATTTTATATTAAAAGTCATCTAATTGGACGTTATTCAAATTAAATTACACTTTTAAACTCGTTAAATATTGAACAGTATTGAATTTTGTTTTATTATTGAATGTTATTTTTGTTGTTATAAATTTTATGGTATAATTTTTTTATATTTTTTCTAAATTATTACCATATATCAAACATCACATTAAATATATAATATTGCCCATGTTTTTCACTCTAAAATGTATGATTTATTTTTCTTTTTCTTTTTGTCAGAAAAAATCTTACTAAAGAAAATGGTCGTGACTTTTTTGCAAACACATCGATATATTTCTTAAATTGTCAAAGATTATTAGTTGTATTTGAATTAGGGTATTCACTTCCCTAAAAGGTAGCAACTCAACAGAGAGAGTTATGCATTTCTCAAAATTTTACCCCACTGCAGAGGGAGCATCACTATTTATGCACTGAATAAACGTGTTGATTTACATTAAGAATTCCAGTTGTAAAAGTTATTCTATACAATTTGCAAAATATATATCAAATCAATAAAAATGTCTTGATGCAATTGATCACTACAAATTATAATGTTGCTTGTTGGTTGTCTGTTTTCAATTAGCATGAAGACAAAAGGGAAAGGGAAGTTTGTAACTTTACCGCTATGTTGAATTTATTTGAATAATTTAAACCAAACAAAATCAAATTTATTAATATAGTAGGAATTAAAACTAATATATAGATTAATGTTGAAGTAGTGAACGATGCACCGTATAGGTGCAGCATATTTTGAGCAGCCTTCGTACTTTAAGTTTTAAAATATGATCAATTTCAAAAATAATTAATTAATTAAATGAAGGTTTTAAGGCCTTCATGTCTGACATATGAGAAAATAACTTGATTGGATAATTTATTGGCAAACACTCTCAATTCTCTTCATGACATAGAAAATAATATGAAATATATTACTTTATTTATTATTGAATGCACTCTTTTAACTATTTTTTTTTTAATAGAGGTTTTCAAATCTCTTTTTTTTTTTTTTATTAATAAAAAAAATATACTAATATATTCAAATGAGATTTGAACTTAAATTTTTGATAAAAAATTAAGAGTGTTATCACCTAAATTACAAAAAAAAAAATTTCACCTAAGCCTTCGTAATTTAAGTTTTAAAATATGATCCATTTTAATAATAATTAATTAATTAAATGAAGACTTTAAGGCCTTATGTGACATATGATAAAATAACTTGATTGGATAATTTATTGACATACACTCTCAATTCTCTTTATGACATAGCAAATAATATTAAATATATTATTTTATTTATTATTAAATTCATTTTTTTAACTAATTTTTTTTAAAAAATAAAAATAAATTTTTTTTTATTCTTTTTATTAATAAAAAAAAATATATTTATATATTTAAGTGAGATTCAAACTTAGGTTATTGGTTGGGGATTAAAAGTCTTATTACTTGAATCATAATAAATTTCTATTGTTTTTTTTTTTTAACAAAAAAAATTAATACCCAAACTTAAATTCTTGATATCTTTATGATTAAGTTATACAATTTTTTTTTAATTAATTATAAATTTAAAAATATTAACATTAATTCATCACTTTTTATAAGGTATTTAAGAATCTGCTTTAGGATAAGATTTTTTTTTTTTTTTTTTGGTTTTTTATAATTCAAGTTAGATACTTTAGAACTTATATTTTATGAAGATTAATATATAATTCATTTTGAATTTTAAATTGTGAAAATTGACTTTTTTGTGATTCAAGATTAGTACCCTAATTGATATATTGAACATTTTTATGTTCAACGGGTTAATGAGGTATTTGTTTGTTTCTCAAGCATTTTGGTTTGGCATGAAAAAAATTATATTAGGTTTACACATATAAGAGACAAAAGAATCTTGATATAAATAGCTTAAGATATGCCGTGAAATAATTTAAACAATTAAAAAAATATAATTTGTGAAAAAAAAAGTTAATAATTTTCTTTAATATAAGAAACAAAAATAATAATCTTAATATAAATAGCTTAAGACGTGTTCTCAAATAATTTTTAAAAAATTATTCATAAAAATGTTTAATATAGAAAGACAAAAGTATACTTTTAAAAATAATAAATTGATATTAATATTTTAAAGTTTATAATTAATTAAAAAATTTGTATATTTAGCTATAAAAAAAAAAGTACTGGTGACTAAAAATTTGATTATTTAAAAAATTATAGTTAAAATTATAATTATTTATAATATGAGAATAATATTAGGATACTGCAAATATATCGAAGTCGTGCTTAGTTCAACAAAATGTTCAAATTTAGAACTAACTCATGAAAATGTAGTATAAGATAACAATAATTAAGGGCTACTTTTAATATACCGATAATTTATTAATTAACTATTGAGCCTTACCCCCACTATGGATAAAACAGCTCTAATATAATGTAGGGTAAATAGCTAGTCTAAAGTTTATAACGTCATTCTAATATTCTATGAATATGTCAATAATATCATTATTATATATAAATTGTAAATACATGTAGACTCAAGACAGCTTTCTACAAATTTGAATTTCAAATGCATTAACCCCAAAATACCCTCAACATATCATCCAATTTTCATGGTTTCCCTACCATTTCATAACTATATACGGCTTTTAAGCATTAATTTTCTTTTTAGATTTTAAGCATTTATTTAACCATACTTATATGAGTAGTGTTATATGCATATATCAAGTTATTGTATGTATCAAATGATATATCAGTTATTAATTTAATGTAAACTTTGAGATGTAAAATATTAAAGTAATTGTGAGGTTACTTATTAACAGAGACTAATTAAATTGTAATATATTAATTAATGTATGTATTAAATTTTAATAAAAAATATCTCTATACTTATATAATTAAATTACATTTCCGACATTTTGCAGCTATTTGTTGTACATATTTATTCTTCGTTTCCTACAAATTTTTATTTATTTATGAAGAGCTCTCTTAAATGCTCATAGTACTAAACTAAAACAAGAGCAATAGAGGATCATTCTTTGAAAATTCTTTCTTAATAATGTAGCGTATGTTAGTAACCGAGGGATTAGCCGTTTAGGGTTCATAATATACGAAACAATATAGGATTTGAATTCAAAAAGTTACGGTTGGCATTTGAATTTACTCTGCCCAAGTATTTTCAACCAATTATCCAACAATGTTATGGTTACTTAAAAAATTTCGCTCTTTTTTTTTTTTTTTTATTATTATCTTTAAATTACAATATTTGCAAAGAGGACAATGAAAGAAAGGGCAAAGGTTTGAAGAAAAGAATTTTTTTTTATATAGAAATAAAATAGTATTTAATGGGATTCAATTTAAAAAAATAAAAATAAAAAGTTGAAATAACTAGATGAATCTGGAATTATATATATAAAAAAAAAAAAAAAAAAATGTGTAGGAGAATGATATTGGCGTTTGACGCAAAGAATAGTATCCGTAAAAGTTTGTTTCGTACTCTACAAAGAAACATTAAATATAATATTAGCTATTTATAACATAATTTTAAATTTTGTTTTCTGCCGAGTTACCTTCAAACAATACGTGGACAAATCACAACTTTTTGTTTTCTTTTTTCTCCCGCAAAGAAATACGAGAAACGTAATGTAAAGGAAGGAGACTCGGTGCGCTTATTTATTTATTTATTTATTTAGTGAAATAATAAATTTAACATCTTAAATGTATTAATCTAACACTAATTAATATTTTTGCAAATTTTAAAAATTGTGTTTATTTAAAATAATTTTCCTTTTCTTTTTTCTTTTTTATTTAAAAAAAGGCTCTAAAATATTTTTTTTATTAATAAAGATAATATACTCATATGTTCAAATAAAATTCGAACTTAAATTTATGATATGAGAATTAAGAATTTTATCACTTGAACTATAATAACTTTTCAAAATAAGATTTGTGGGATGAAATAATTTTCCTTTTCTTTTCTTACTTCAGCTAGTAAAATCATAAGATGAAACAAAGCTCAACACTGTAGCAATAACGCTTAAATGTTAAAAATATATAAATTTATATTTGAATTTACACTTATATTACTTATAGTATGATAAGTGGCTAAATAATTTTAATAATTGAAAAAATTATTCATTCTAAGCATGGATCATATTATAATTAATATAAATATAAATATAGATATAAATTTAAGTTATTTGCTTGTTTGATAAGATTTTAATTTTTAATTAGTTTTTTAATCATATATGTTTGGTAATGATTTCTGATTTTATTTTTAAAAATTTTAAGAAATCACTATCAAAATATGTAGTGATTCATAGATTTTTAAAAATAATATTTTTGAATCAAATTTGTGATTTTAATTTTTTTCTTTTTGACAAAATATTTTTTCTAGAGAGTAAATCAAGTCTTATAAATTTTATATGTATAAATATTGAAAGAAAATGATTAAAAAAGTTAAAATTTGTAAAAAAAATAACTAATTTTTTTATTTATTTTAAAATTATATATATATATATATATATATATATATATATATATATATATATATATATATAAGTATTATCAAAAAATTTGGAGATAATTTTTGATTTTTTTAAAAATAACTAAGTATAAATTTTTATCAAACATATTGATGATTATTTTTATAAAAGAATAAAAATCACAAATCATTTATTTAATCATAAATCAAAATAGTTATAATAGCATTAGCATTTTAAAAGAGAGCTCGATGCGCCTAATTGAGCCTTTGAATGAGGGTAGGTGATGAATACTATTTTAACATATATTTTGTTATATTTTTAAGCATTCATTATATATTTTATTTTATTATTTTTGTATTTTGGAATGTATTTATGTATCTTGTAGCTTTTTGGACTCTTAGAAGAATATTAGATTGAAATAACTCAAAAAAAGTGAAAATAGAGTAACAAAAGCCAAATAATGTAAGTATTACATTAGGAGTCAACAATTATGTAAGGGTTACATATATGGCAAGCATAATAAGGCGCGCCGCGGTAAAGAAATTTGTGTGCCTCGGCAGAATGCCCTCAAGTTTCTATTATGGAGCCATTTTCAAATGCGCGCCACAGTAGGAAGAAATGCGCACCACAGCGGGACAGCCCCTATTTGCCCAGAAAATTAAGGCACGCCCCAGCAGGAGAAAATGTGTCCCGTGGCCTGGATACCAAAATTGCCTAGAAACCCTAACACACGTGTACCACTTCACTCCTCCTATAAATACCACATTATATCTCTACCAAACACAAGTTTTCATAACCAATTTATTCCCCACCTTAGCTACTATTGCAGCAAGGGTTTTCACCCAAAAAATTCACTCAAAATCAAGAGAATACCCTCCATTTATGAAGCTACTCTAAGGAATTGAGAAAGGGGATCAATCAACTTTAAGCCATTTGAGCTAGGATATCATTTGGGGTATTTTTATTGTAATATTTTTTTCTTCTCTTTGATTTTGTGTTTGTCTTTTATGACTAAATTGATTGACACCAATTTAGTTATGATTGACTAAATTATGTTTGTGGGATATTAGTATTATTTCCAATGATTGGAAGAATAGTTTTGTAATTTAATGATATTTGAGTTTTGAATTTATTTCTTGTTCATGTTCTTAATATTTTTGATTATAAATTAATAATAGGCTAAATCTTGATTTGTAGTTAGAGAGAATATGTTAGAATTTAAGCATTAAAAATGCTATTTTTGCTTGATTGTGCATTATGAATAAATGTCTAATTTGATTGTATTAATTTGTGTTAGATTAGGTGATTATAATATTTCCTTGAGCTAATTTCAATTAATTAGTTAATGATTTGGATCAAATACGTTAATTAATTAATTGTAGTGAAAATTACCATTGATTTGAAATTTTCTAAGTTTAACAAAAAAATCATTAAATCTGACTTTAAATTGAATTATTTAATTTGTTCTTTCCAAGAATAGATAGTGAACTTAGATTCTCATATACATCCATGATCCTCCCCTTGGTTGTGATTTCTTTTATTTGCATTTTATTTTAGTTATAGAATTAATTTAGAAATTTACAATCTTTTTTGCAACCAACAATTGTTAGAATGTATATAATTATTTGTTAGACTAAATAAGAAAATAAATAATGTTTTTAAACCATCGCAATTCCCTCAGAGATCGACCTTGGAGTTTGCTTATCACTTACTATAAGTGATTCGTACACTTATGAGTACTATAATTTGCACATCAGTAGGGGTGGTAATTTATGTCATAACTCGATTGACCGAATCGAATTTGAATCAGAGAACATGAATCAAATTAAATGTGAGCCAATTTTAAATAATTTATCATCTCTTTTAGTTTGAGCCAATTTTGGGCCAGCTCAAATAATCCGAAAAAATTAAGCTTGGTTACCCATTAGCTCGAAATGAAATAAATTTAAATTAAATTTTAAATAAAAAAAGATAAAATAAAAAAAGCTATATTAAAATTAAAATAATCTTTCATAGCTTTTAGTATTTATCTTTTATGATATATTAATTATTTTTCTTATATTTTCTTTTAAAAAATAAAATAAGAATGAATAAATAGTTGTAATTTATTCATTTTATCACATTATTATGTTATAGTTTTTGATATTAATGCTTTTAATATTTAAAAATACCAAACTCTTTAAATAAAAAAAAAATGTATTCATCTTTAATTTCAATTAGTTTTATAGAGTTTATATTTTAAATAGATTACATTGGTCTTTGTAGTAAAACTTTAAATATTTTATCAGTCTATATTGTATTATTTTATTTTCAACTAATCCATTGTCATGAGAATAATATATTATGTAATAGTTAAAGTTATATTATTGTGTAACATTTTAAGTTACTTGATCTGTTCTTATTTTAATAAATGTTTTTATTTAATCTTACCAATTTTTATTTTTTTTAATGACTAGAAAAAATTTTATTGAAACTTAAGAGTTTTTTATTTTAACTACAAGTTTCCATAAAAATACAATATTCTTTGACTTTTGCATGGAGAGGTTTGGTGACATTTATCTTTTCCTAATTAATTTAGAAATATACTTCTTACTTTAAAAATTTATTTATTTTTGTTATGTTTAAGTTTACTGTCTATTTTATTATTATTATTTTTAAGTTTTAATCATTAAATATATTTTTTTATTAAAAAATAAAGTCTTATTAATTTAAAAAATATATATATATAGTTGATATTTCGTGTTAATTTAAGATAATTTAAGTTAATTCGTCTGTATTCGATTTACACTAAAATTCATCTTAAATTAAATTAGTATCGGAATGATTTAAATTAGATTAATTTTAAGCTAGTTCAAACTAGCATACCTAATCTGTATGAATTGTCACTAAATGGGGCAATAAAAGGTCAAAAGAACTAATAAACAAATCCGAACTTCTCATGATCAGGACAAAAAGGACGACGAAGTGCAGCCAAAAAGTTTCTTCAAAACCTTTTCAATAATATTTGATTTAAAAAATTAATTATATTTGAATTAAAACAGTAAAACACATACCTCTCTCTATTGGTTTCTCTTGCATTTTTATACAAGTACCATCTCACTCTGTTTTTCAAATCTCACAAGCTCTCTTTATATTTCTCCATTCCCTTCGAAACTTCTACACTCTCTTTGTTTCCTAACTTCTAATGGAAAACAGACTTAAGTTGAGGCTCTCTCGTATATTCCGAAACATCGGGTCATGCAGTACCCGAAACTTACCTGACGTGATAAACAAAGCAGTTTTCTCACCTCCAATCAACCACAGTTTCCGCGTGATCGATTCTCATTTACCTCTTAAAGCTAGACCCTTTCCCTCTATCTGCAAACCCAATTGGTCCGAATCCTCTAATTCAATTGAAAACAACTGCATTTTGTCAACAATAGATGTAATGCTACCAAAGCCAAGAGTATCTGCAAAACTCTCGCTTTCTATAAATGGCAGAACTTGCCCTCCAGCATCCCCTATATTACCTATGAACCCCTTCTACGAGATACCAGATAAGTACAGTGCCAAACAGGGAAAGAAGAAAACTTTAAGATCAAACAACAAAGTTAAAAGCAAAAGAAAGACTACCCAGATAAATTTTTGTAGGAAAAGTGAGGTTTTTTCATTCAGTTCTTCTTCTCTGGACCGAAATACTGTTCATGGTTGCTGGTGGTTTAGTAGCGACGACGATGATGAAAGAGAAGACGAAACAGAGACCTTTTTCTCTTCTAAAACTGTGTCATCTGATTCGTCGGAGAGACGACGGAGAAATCACCGCCCTCTCCGGAACGGACAGAGGGATGGGAGAAGAAGAGCGAGGTCTGAAATGGGTGTGATTCCATTAAAGGAAGGAAAAGTGAAAAACAGCTTTGCAGTGGTGAAGAAATCAAATGACCCATACAACGATTTTAGATCATCCATGGTGGAGATGATTATTGAGAAACATATATTTGCAGTGAAGGATCTTGAGCAACTTTTGCAATGCTTTTTGTCTTTGAATTCTCATCGTCATCATAGAGTTATTATTGAGGTTTTCATAGAGATTTTGGAAGCTCTGTTTTCTACCTTGCAATATTGAAGAGAAAAAACTCTGTTTATTTGTATTTATTTATTTTCATTATTTAGAAATGTAACTTGGGTTAACTATTATTATTATATAAATTAATGGAATATATTATATTTTCTACTAACTAATAGCTACTTGTTTTAAACGGAGTCTGTTTAAATCTCTGTTTGGTCTTCGTCTTCATTCTGATTCAATTAACAGGGTTAAATTAAACTATGTTTTAAAAGGACGTTCTCTAAAGAACAAGAATTAGAATACCTCTTTAGACTACTATTATTGTATTAATCCATATATGAAAACAATTGTGGCAGCTTCTTTGATGCTTCTGAATTGGATTGCTTTTGGATGATTCCATAACTTTTGGCACCGAAATGAGACTTTCTTTAAGTTTAAAAGATGTAAAGAGCAAAAATTTGTCATAATTTCTATCATAGTTGGACTTTTCAAGTGTGCTTCTAGCATTTGAACCGCTATAAAAACACAAATATGAAAATGGGTAGTAGTCTACAATTTAAAAAAGTTATTAATAATTCATTTGTAGATACATATAAATTTAAGGTGAGTATACTTACACAACCTCAATTAAAATTAAAATGTATAAATACACTATTTTATTATTATAGTCGAATAAAATTATCATCAATAAAAAAATATGTCGAGTTATTATAATATTATTTTATTAAATTTATAAGATAATGCCAAATTAACAGTAGTTAATTCAAATAACTTAGAAGAAATAGATCTTCACTTTAAAATTTGAACTGCATGCTTTGAATATTATGACCAATGTAGTGAAGGCAGTTTCTTTATCAGTTGGAGCTCATGTCATTTTCCTTTTCTTTTGAATTATAATATATATTTGGATTTTCAAATTGCGGTGTTGAATTGATTAATACTTCAATTTTTTATGAGATTAATTATTTTATATTTTCAAAGAATAAACTTGGACGTGAATGTTATTACCTGTGATGCCAATACAAATGATAAACAAGTTGATAAAAGTACATATTTTTTTAAAGTCACTTTGCATCCTCTTTTAGAAATTTTTTTTTTCTCTCGTACATACATTTCATTCTCACAGTGGTCGGCTATACCATTACACTACAAAAACAACATTGATTACTTTGAGCAACTTTTGACCAGAGGTACAGAGTAGTATACCAAAAGTTACATAAAGGGAATTTTAATCGTTGTCCAGGGTCGATAATTTGAAAAACTTTGTTTAATTCTTGTTTTTTCAACACTTGGTAATTTTCCAAATATAGTTGAATAATTGAAATAATAAAGATGACGTGTATCATTATGTGTTTTGATTTGCCATTAATATAAAAACAATGCTAGCTGCTTCATAAATAGAATCATATAATTTGACGGTCATCACATCTATGAGCTAATTGATTTCCTCATTAAAGAATATCTAAATTAAAAAAAAGGACTGTGAATCAGAAAGAAGATGTATAACTAGGATGGTGTAGGCAGGTATGAGATTAATTGGCATGATGATATATTCTAGACAACGAAACCAATTAATTTTTCATTTTTGTAATTTTTCTGGTGCATATATAAAACAGACAAGTTGTAACATTTGTGTTAGCTGCGTTAACTTTTATTATTATTCATTTCCATTAGTTATAATTTATTTGTTTCCCACCAACCCTAACAATAACATTGAATGTAGAATTAGATTTGCAATTCTGAAACCTTTCTAATATAAATGCAACATTTTCTTTTTGATCTTAAAAAAAAAAAAAAAAAAAAGTATATTATTGGATTATCATGAATTCCATACCAAAAAATGATCTTGGAAAATGATTAATGATAAGTTACTTGTGAGAGGCTAAAAATGGCAACTGATAAGTCTGTGTCAAGCAGAACTGGGGCCAATATAGGTTTGTGTTGGTTCAATAACTGTAACGAAAATGAATACACAATGCATCGAGAAAGAAGATAAATAAACCACACAAGAAAGTTTTCAGAAAGAAGAAGGCTATAAACCAAAATGGTATTTTTTTTTTCAAATGTTTGCGAAAGAATGCTATAAACAAAAGGTTTAAATATTGCGGCTGTTAGTCGTGGTATTCTGTGTCCATTCAAATAAAAAACATGTTGCCTTGTCTATTTTGAATAATCATTTTTTGTGCTCCACGCATCTTATTCATGTTATGTAATTGAATTATTGACTTCATTTTTTTTTTTCATTTTAATATTTTAATCAAAATAACTTAAAACAAAATAAAAATTTAAATATAGTTTTGTATTGTCATGACATATAATATAAATAGACATTATAACTGTATAATATAACTCTCTTTATATATAATATTTCATTTCTAACTCGGAATAATTCATATGGTGCATATATATTTTTGCATGCGATGTATATATATATATTTTTGAGAAATTAAAAATGAAATCAATTAAATAATTTTGTTTATATATATAATTGAGTCAAATGGGTTTGAAGTCCATCTAATATTCTTAAGAAAATTTGATTCCAAAATAATGGTATAAAAATAATAAAATTGTGTTCTTTTGCATGAAGCCCAAATAACAAATTGTATTATTTTGTTAGTGTGTAATGTCGTATAGTGCCTTTAATATTTGAGTTGTACATGTGTTTGATAAGTACAAGTGGTTAATAGTGTTTTTTTTTTTTTCCTTTCCTTTCATGCTCGGTATACAATGGAATGGTTATTGTCTTATGGACGTATATGGGTCTGTTGTCTCAATGAGGTGGAAACACAGAGCCATTAGTCTAATAAAAGTAATATTAAGGATATATAAATTTGTATATATTTTTACATTTATATAAATTATATTGAGGTACGTAGTAAAATTATTTTAAAAAATAAATAAATAATTTAATTTTTTAAATAATTTGGTCAATTTTATTAATTAATATAGATATAAAAATATGACAAAGTAATTCTAAAATGGCAAGCAATTTAAAGAATGTTTGGATATCACAGTTTTGTTTAATTAGTTGGCTTTCCACTGCCCACAGTCACATGGCTATTTTACTTATCCTATAGGCTAATACCCATATTTTGGGTTCTTGAGCTCTATTACTTTTCAGTCTCTAGAGGCTCCAGCACATGTTTCTAAGAGAATTTTGAATTTTTGCTGTAATGTTGATGGGCTTCAATAGAGCCAATCTGTTTTTTAAAATGAAATCTGTACACCATTCTTTTTAATGCTAAAGTCTCTCTGCTAAACTATACGAAAGAAAAAGTTTATTATTAGTAAATATAATTGTGCACACAAAATTAATTCCATTGAAAAACCGTGAGGTCTATTGGAATTGTGTTACATTATGATATATGGCAGTGATTTATATGAAATTGTCTTTACTCTACCGTTTGTGGCTACCGCTTTACTCTACCATTCATGGCACTTAAGGATTATTATCCTAGCATAACCACGTAGTCTCGTTAAATTGTTTTTCTTGTAATACAGATAAAATATTCAATATTCACAAATGAAAAAGAAAAAACGACAAAGATAAGCTCTCAAGATGATTCAAAAAATGGGTAACTGTGTTTGGAAATAGATTTCATATGTACATGAATTGAGTTAGAATTTCAAAATCACATTAACTAACAAGCAAGGCAAACCAAACCAAATAAGTAATTGATTATATTATAGAAGCCCATGTCAAAGATAGGTAGTTCAAAGTAGTCATCCTGTCCTGTCTTGGTAAAGAGTAGTCGTTAAAATAGGAGTAGAGGTGCCGTCCCTTAAGGAGCAAGAGTCTTGAGCCGTGAAAACGCCGGCTATTAGCTATTGAGTTAGTGACTCTCCTCTTTCCACATTGATTGAGGCTGACTGTTTCCAACTCTCTATGACTTGTGGCATGCTGTTATAGGCCAAAACCACGTTAGCTTGCAACACCTAACCGTTTCTCAATCACCTTCAGCTCAGCTTAATATTCCTATAATTGTTTATTTATGTTTTATTACGTTACTCTCTCTCCCTCTCTCTTTAGCAGCTGTCAAAGCTGTGTGAAGGGATGAGGATTTTGTTTTATTATTTGGATTGGTGACCTACTTACGTTTCCTATTCACTTAAACTTAATTTTCACTTGAATGAATATATGATTTGAATTAAAATAAAATAAAAAATGCTTAACAACTAAATCATAACGTGAATAACTAATCTTAAGCCTTTGAAGTATAAAATAAAATAAAATTCATAAGCCTTTGAAGAACAAAAAACTATAGCATCATATGTAACAAATTCACCTATACTATTTTATGTGTCATTATTTTATCTTATTGTATTTAAAAATTATAACCAACTCTTTTTATTTATCTTAATATTTTTTGTTATTTTTTTTTTTTTTCAAATAAGTGATATAGTGCTACTTGATTGGTGGTACATAAAATAAAAAACAAAAATTGGAACAGAAGAATTTCTCTCAGCATCATGTATAACTACCGTGTCAATTACCAAGTTACAATTCGAGTGTTGCCTTCCATTTATAATGTTGTCACTACTTGTTTTTTTTTCCCCAAATCAAAACGTTAATTAATATAGTTGAAGCTATAATTTAAAGTAGAAAGAGAACGAGTGTTATATGCACCAAATCACTAATTAAGTGATTAACATAATCTTTTACTATTGTTTGAGTACACATTTTTCTATTGCAAAGTGATTCAAATAGTGAATACCATTGTTAAAATACGAATCGTCAATAGTGGAATTCCAACCATGGCGTGATTAGCGGTATAATTAATATTGGTAATTGAAAAAGCAAAAAGGATTAGACTAACAAAAGAATAAATTTCTATAAAATAAATAAATAAAATCACGTGCACTTGCAATTAGCAAAAAATGAAATTAAGATTCTCTAATTCGTTCCTTGTTTTTCCTTGCGTAATCTGATGAAATATATTTTATTTTAGTTGTTTACATGATTCAAACAAACTATAGAAATGTTTCATATAATCTATTTATAATCACAAACTTTAGTAGTTGCATTTAACAATCAGAGTTTTTAACATTATTTTATTAATTGACATACCCTCATCAACAATTAAATTTGATCAGTTAATGACGAAAATGATTTGTCATAATCTTTTCAAATTAACTTGTCACTGTGTTGTTAAGGATGCAGTGCATTTGGCCAAAGGTGCAGGTTCAAATACTAATTTCTACATTCTACTTTCGATAGTAATACCTATCATTTGAACTAAAAAAAAAAAAACTTGTCACTAACCTGATCGACTAATGAAATTGCTACTTTGTTAATCCAATCAAAATTATGTTTAAGAGCCAATAATTTAGTTGCCAATTATCATTAACGCAAATACATATGCTACTTATTCATCATGCAGGTTATAAGTAACTTGAGTTTGAGTTCGTAAGCATTTATTTTTAAAAAAATATTCACTATTATTTAGTAATTTGATTTGACGATTGTTGATAAGATTTAATTTTTTTTTAAATAACTATACAACTCATACACAAATAATTAATGCTCGAATTTTTGATCTTTTATTATTTAAGTGAATTATATGTCGTTAAACTACAAATTTATTGGCAATTTAATAATTATATAAAACATTATTTAATTATTTTGTTTTATTAGAAGTTGCGTTTAATTCACACATTTAACAACAACAACAACAACAACAACAACAACAACAAACATTCGGTCAACGGGCCGTAAAAAACCGCATCATTGAAAACAGGAATATCTTGTCTTTGCCAATATGTGAAAAGTTTAACAGCTTCATAGAAATGAAAAGTGCTGATAAGAGAGAAGTGATGTATTATACATTGAGATTGATTAGTACGTAGAATATTAACAATCAAAGGATAAAGCCAACCAAATGCAATATTTAGTTATGTCAATTTAGCCAAGAATTGAGACCCAATTATCAACCATCCGCTCCTTTCAATCCAAAAAAAAAAAAAAAAAAAAGATACCACCAACTCCAACATTCAAAAGTAAAAGCAACGAAACAATCATCACTAATTATTATATAGCCTAGAAATAGACAGTAGCTCCAACGTCTTCCATTTTCATTATGACAATTTTACATAAAAAGATTAAGATTCTATGTTTTGTGGGGGTACCCTTTATTGGAACCCAATAACAAAACACAAGAAGCAAATATAGGAGCGTCTTAAGTAATAAAGGCATAAAGCCAAATTAGATAGTTCATCAATTTGTCATCTGATTCTTCTTGTATAAAGTTCATTATATTCTCCAGAGAAGCCAAGCATCTGAACTACTACTGTCTTGGGATTTCGAAGACACATTAATCAACCCAACAACCACTCTGATCTATAGCTATATTTACCACAAATGCTGATCAGAAACTCAATTTCAAGCACCAAAAGGTTCTTCCAAAAGACCGTTGGAAATTTGAAGTCCTTTTTCACTGCAAGTCATTACCAAAAATTACCCAAATCTTCTCCCAATTACAACTCATTTTCCTTCTTTGCACAAGACATGAGCAACAATACCCAACAGAATTACAAGGACTTGGACAACTTGTATTTAGACTTTACTGACCAATTAGATTCTACTAGCAAGAAGGAGAAGAAGAAGATCATATCATCAACTCCGTCCAACACAGATGGTCAACGTGGTCAACAGGTAAGTCAAAGTTCTAGAAGCTTCAATAAACCAGCGCAATTATCTAGTAATAATGAGAAACAAAGAAAAGAAGCAAATAATTCAAACAATAAGAGGATGGTTGAAAACAGAGGTCTAGTGGCAAAGAAGCTTAAAGAATTGGCAATGATGGACATGAATAATTTGGATCATGTTTTGGACTTAGAAGAAGTTCTTCATTATTATTCAAGACTAACTTCTCCTGTTTATCTTGAAATTGTCGACAATTTCTTCATGGAATTGTATACTGAATTCTTTGGTTCAACTACCACTACATCAGCCTGCTACAATGGTAATAACGTTAAAGTAGACCCAAGAGTAGTAAGGACACGGTCTATAACTATGAGATCATCTAATTAAATTAATTAATTATTTGGTCTTACTAAATTCTTTTACTTCGTTGTGAACTTTTCATTCACTTCATTATTCATGTATTTTTCTCATCTCTCTTATTTTTTAACTTCACTTAATTTGTAGATGTACCCTCTCTTCTAGGATATGTCTTATTAATGGGTGTGCACGACCTCTGTTCTCGGTAATAAAATTTGTAAAGCTTAATGATTTATTTTTCTTCATTGATATATTTGGTTGATCATTTCTTTTTTTGTTCTTTTTTTTTTTGTTCACAAGAGAGAAATTTTATTAAAAGTAAATAAAGTAGGAACTAATGATTCAAACTTCAACTATACATAAAACATAGTTTAAAAAAAATACTAACCAAATGACTAGCAACACAGCTAGCATAAAATAGATGCCAAAATCAATAACAATTCTTCTCCCTAACAATCATACTAAATAACCCGAGAAAAAACTATCTAGCTTAAGAAACCAACACAAGTGACAAATAAAAAAAAACCTAAAACAAAAGATATAACATTCCTATCTTTCAAACTTCTTGTTCTCTAATTATAAGAGCCTTCTTGGATCTCACACCTTTCTACCATAATGAGCGATAATAATACACACACTTTCGATTTTGTCTCAAGCAAACAAAGTTGAGCAATCAAAGCAATTTTCTCTTCCTCAATGAAGACTCCAAAATTAATAGTCAAATCAAGATTATCAACCCTAGATTGTGAGTCTACAAACACCAAATATAATTCCAAAATTTCATTAAAGTTAGACAAACAAACCACCTCTCCTATAACCAATTTAGAGGACATAGCTTGATCTCTGAATCTTGATCACATAGAAAGAAATAAGCTCCAAAATCCAAAAGTAATGGAGGACAAAATCAGACGAAATGGCGCAGTTTGAAACCTAAGGAGTAATGTGCCCTCTACTCAAGCAGTGAAGCAGAATGGATGATACTGATCGTTGGATGGCGACAAGTTGAAGTAACGAAGAGATGGAATCGTCCAGAGGTTGTACTCAACAACTATTGTTCTTTCTCAATCTCAAAATTGCTATTCAATTATGATCAAGCCATTAAACCTTCAACAGAGCAAGAGAAAGTTTCACTGCTTCAACACTGTTATATGTGGCGGTGTTTGTGTTTAATTTGTTTGCTTTTTGCACTCACTAATGTTGCTGAGCAAAGGAGGAGTTCTATGGATCTCAACTTGGAATCTTAGAATCTTAGATCAACATTTTCTTCGATTGATTACAACAATAAATGTTAATTCTTGATGTCAAAAGTTCAGATCCAATCTCAAATTGAGCAAAAAAATGAGAAATCAACAAGATCCAACACAAAGTTGAGAGGCGAGTTCCAGAAAGCGATTTACGAGAGCTCTTGGAGAAATTTTTACAAATACAATGTTTGAAGGACTTGAATCAACACCGCATGTAAATAAATTGATTACTGTTAAATTCAAGAATATACTATTATTAAAAGTATAAAAAATTGCAGTAGAAAGAGATAAGAAGAGTAAGATCTTGATATGGTTGATAGAGAATTTTGTGCTTTGGTCGGCCAAGAAATCAAATATTGGAGAAGAAAATCAACAACCCGTTGTATCCGTTTTTTGTCAACCAACTAAATATGCATATACACTTGAAAAATCTTAAATTTCATGAGCTTGGTTGATCATTTCATGGATATATGGCTCTTGTATTTTGTTTCTAATGTTCATATTAAAACTCATAATTTCTCTAATTTGGCAAATCTTTGTCTCTTGGTTAGTGGCATATTGATCAAATTTTTCATTTTTCTAAGTTTTTTTTATAGATTTTTGACACAATAGTAGGTGTCAAAGAGGCTGGCTGACCTAGCTGTCAAATTAGTATGTCGTATCGACACGTGGCCCATTAACTACAGGTAGGGTTGTGCTTTCATTCTTGATCCTTGGGCTTTGTCGTATTGTGGCATGCCGTATCCAACCCATGACCCATTTATTTTGTTTTTATTATATACTTATTTATTTATTTAATTAAAATTTATTAATAATACTTTCAAAAAAGCTAAAAGTTGGAGTCAAATCCTAATATCTCATTTAATAGATAGTTAGGAACTCATTAGACTATGCCCAATTTAAAACAAAAAGAATTCGCTTGTTGGGTTGACCCAAATGGCAATGGATCGGATTCGATCTGATCTGCTAATGATCCGATCTAATCCGTTGTTTAAAAGATTTGATTTGATCTGATCTGTGGATTATATGGATCAGATTGGTTATTGATCCGTGGATTATATGAATATTCATGATCCAATCCAAATTGTTCCAATTTTTTTCTTTCCATTTTTTTTCTAATACATTATTTAATGTGGTATATTATATACTTTAAATTGATAAATAAAAATATAAATAAAAGAAAATTATAGATTTGTTGAAAAATATTTATTATTTAATTATAATTAATATATATTCAAATTTTTTATTAGTATTATAATTGATAAATAAAAAAAATGCTTTTGTAACAAAAAATTAACATTATTAACTTCATATCATCTAAAACTATAAAAGAATAATATTATAAATTTTTTTAAATAATAATTATAAAAATTTGGGAAGTATTTTTTGAATGTGTGACTTTTTTAGTACTAAAATTGTAATTTTAAAAATAATTAATTTTGGAACGATTCTTAAATCGATCTGTCTCAATTTAATCCGATCTGATCCGTTGATTTTATACGTGGATCATGATCCAACTCGATCCAAAAATAATCAATTTTTATCTTATCTAAAATGAATTATATGGAGCAGATATCTATGGAGCTCCAAACTGGTGGATCTTTTTGTCATCTTTAGACCCAATCCATTACAGACCATGGTGTCATGTTACTCTTTATAGCTAACAAGTCGTGCAGTACTGTATTGTGTTGATCCGATGAGCCAACAAGCTAAATATTTAATGAATTATTTCGTGTCAGTTCGTTTGATATTTCTATACAAATGATTTTTTTCCTTTTTAACAAATGCAAAAGTGTAAATCAATTGGAGTTGGGGTGTCAATTGATAATGTGCCTTGTCAATTTGCATCATGGTAAGTGTTGTGCCATGTCTATTTATCTATAAAGTACGTTTTATTCGTATTGCCTTCGATGTAAAAATATTCACATCTCTTTTACTCAAATGATTAGACAATCAAAATACATGATATTAAATTTATGACGTGTTATGGCCTACGTCCTTAGTGTGAACTGTTAAATAAAAAATATTTGTTAAACATGATGAATTGTGTGGTAGAAATCACATCATAATTGATCAAATTATTAAATAATTATGTATTCAATTAAAATCGTATAATATATAATAAATTTATTAAATAATTTATGCGTTACAAACTCTTTATAATATTTAACCAAGTTAGTGAACAATTTACGAGTGTTATGTCATAAATTGTTAATTTCATATTAATTTAGATTAAGTATATCTTATAATCTGATCATTGTGATAGGATTTCATTATTTTCCCCTTTCGTCCCACAGTCCCAAATCACAGCTTTTTTTTTTTTTTTTCTTCAAGTATTTACCTTTTGTTTTTTTCCTCCTTTCTTTTGCTTCTTCTTCTTCTTTTTTTTTTTTCCTTTTGTTTGAATTAATAAAAAAATATTTCCTCTATTTTTTGTATATTTAATGATATATTTTTATATTTAATTAAACATATATATATTTTTATTATAATTAAACATATGTATTTTTTTTGTTATAATTAAACATATGTATTTTTCTATATAATTCAACCATTTATATTTAATAAAAAGTGAATGTTGTTAAAAAAAAGACATATGTGTCATATAAAAGAAAACTCAAATGTTGCCTAATAGAAAAAAATATGATATTGTATGCACCAATTTAGAAAAAAAAAATATATGTATTATTTGACTAAAAAGAACATAATTATCATTTACCAAAAAAAAAAAAAAGTGTCATTCATCTAAAAAGAACAAAGGCAGAGTGGAGGGGTTATTTTTAAAATAAATTGAAAAAAAAAAAAACAGAGGGTATTAATTTTAATAAAATACCATTAACTTACTGGCAGTGAAAACTATACATGGATTGCGGGCCTTTGCTTCCCATCTCCGATTTAGCCCAGCGAGCTAACTCAAGGAATGAGAATTACAACTGATAATCCTTTAAATGTTGTCTTCACAGAATAATCATAAAAAATTTATGTTCTTATGTTTGGTTTTTCACTGCATCTAAAAGAATATAGATAATTTTTTTATTAAAAACAAAACTAAAAAAATTGATTACATCCAATCAAAAATTAATTAACTTTTGTGATTAATAAATTGATATTGGCTTCCATCTCTTTATTTGAAACATTTTAAATGTTAATTAACATTACTCCAATTTTATGACCAAAAAAACAACAGTTTAATGAATGCTACATCACAACAAAGTAATACAACGACAAAAAATACATACAAGAAAATGACAATTTAATAAACAAATATAAGAAAGAAAAAGTGATTAAAGCAATAAAGCTAAAAAATCATAAACAAATTAATACAACTAAATACCAATTATGGGTGGTTGTAATAGATAATATGAAAAGTTATAAAGTAGAACTTGAATTGAGCTTAAAAGGTAATATTATATATAGATATATGTTTTAAATTAAAAGGTTCTTTCAGTAAAAATTTATTAAATTATATGCAAACGAAAAATAATAGGAATACCAATTTCATTTTTGGGTCTAGTATCTCCTGTACCATAAGTGTAACAGATAATCTGCATCTCATTTTCTAAGGACATGCATGTTTAACTGTACCATCACTTGTCTATTTACCACAAGTTGTAGTAAGGCATTTGATATCACTCAGCCGCTGCATCATTTTCCGGAATATGATTTTCTTAATTTTATATATTTACTTATAAATTTAATTATTTTTCAATAATATATTATTTACAAAATTAAGTATTTAATTATGAAATATAATATTATATTACTATTTTAGGACTAGCAAAACAAATGAATTAAATTATATACACTTGATACCCTAAATTTCATATATATTAAACTTAATTGTAAATTATTTTATTATTCCCTATAAAAATTATTGTTTTAAATGATACAATTCATAAACAAACACAAGTTTTTATTTATTTATTTATTAATAGGAAGTCTCCTCTCTTACAAGTTCATCCTCTGCTTAATTATCCTTGCAAATATTTAATGTGGAGATGAAAATCTCATCCCGGCAACATTGATAAAACTTTGTCAATCTATGCTTTTGAAATTATAGTAGAGCATATGAAACGAAGAAAAAAAACCCAACAACATAACATATTTTTACAATATTGGGCTGATAGACTATTAGTTTGGGCTTTTCATAGTCTAAACGTTTAGTACCGATTTTTAGATACTACATTCTACATCTAGTTTTGCCCTCAACTCAAATGGCACCGAAGCTGGGACCTAATCTTCATCTGCAGCTTTGATTTCTTTGAGATATATGAGATGGACATACGTTTGGCAACTTAAAATTTCCGATAAAATGGTGTATTTTGTTTGACAAAGTTTGAATGATGCGTTGCCTATACGTGTAATAACATGATTAAAAAGGTGTACAAGTTTATTTGATATAGACTACTCTACACCTTTTTCTTGCAGGATCACAAGAAAAAAAATTCTTTCTTCGATCCAAGTTATAAGGCAGACAAAAGATTTATGTAGAAGCAATTTTTTGGATAGTTTCTACTCTTTTTTGGAGCATCTAAAAAGTAGAGATGATATTGACTTGCTATGATTATTTTCTTTTGGAGACAAATTTGGAAGGTTTGGAATGAGCGTGGCTTTCATAACAATAAAGTTAATCACGCTTTGTAAAAATTTTGGGGTGATCCCTGAACTTATGTTTTTATAATACTTTATTCCTTAAATTTTCAATTGGTATATTTAAGTCATACTATAAAGAAAAAAGTACAGAGTACTAAAGTATTTCATCTTAATAAAATTTAGATTAAAGTACCTAAAAATGTAATAATTTAGGGACTTATTTATGTCTTATTTTAATAAAATTTAGGAACTAAAGTTTTCAAAATGCAACATTTAAGGATTTATTTTTGTCTATTATATTTTAAATTGTTAAAATTTATAAACCAAAGTGTACTAAATAAAAATTTAAAGACTAAAATATTCAAAAGATATAAATTTAGAGAGCATGAGATATTTTTTCTTAATATTAATCCACCAAATTCGTTTGGTTTTGAATATGATGATTTCTATTGAATAATTTGAATCGAATAAAATTTTTATAATTTGTTGTGTTAATCGTATTGTGAATTTTTATTTTAAAATTCACCTAGTGCTCGATCCAAAATTATTGTTAATTTTAGAATAATATTCATCACATTTATTTACAAATATTTCATCACACTTTAATTACATAATACCACATACGATTATAATTTTTAAAAATAAAAAATATATTTTTAAATAACTGAAATCAATGGTTAAAAAAAACCAATCATTGTGCTTGTCGGTTCAAGAGAAACACATTTTTAATTTGACACCTTAAATTATGCTACTTTTTAATTGAAATTTTTTAAATACTCAAATTGTAATTATTAATACCTATTAAGATAAATTAAAAAATATTTCTAATTAATTGAATTTTTTTACAAAATTAATATCAATTCACTGATTTTAAAATGTATTTTTGTCTACCTATGTTTCTAATATTTTAGCTGAACAACGCTATAATTTCATAATTTTTTTTTTCTTAATATTTAGTTCTCTAATTTTTATAAATTATACAATTTAATTTTTTAACTTTTATTTTTAATATTTGATCTTATAAATTTTACTCTTTAGTTACCTAATTTTAATTTAAAAGTATAAAATTGAAAATTTTGGGTATTATTAAGGTTTTGTTTGAGAAGAAAAAACACTAAGAGTAAAATGGTGATTATCAAATGTTCATTTATTTAAAAATAATGTGACAAATACTTGATTCATTTTAACAACAAAATTAAAAAAGTAGGACATCAAATCTTTAAAAATAATAAATAAAAAAATAGAGAGAGGAAGAGACTAAAATGTAGAATTTATTAAATTAGAGACAAAATATTAAGAAAAAAATTTAAAAGACTAAAATGTAGAATATATATAGTTAAGGAATAATAGTGTTGTTTATGCTAATACTTTTATTAATTTTTTTACAAATAATTTTTTGGGAAGTTATCAAAAATAATATCTTTAAAACTTATAATAACAAAATTAACACCCTAATAATATTGAACGTTCAATTTGAATGTGAAATATTGAACGGATCTAAATTGTCATCGTTTAATTCTAATTTAATAGGTGTTAAAAAAATGACATATTAATCATTTTTTTTAATTATAAAAATATCAATTTAAATATAAGGAGTACTTATTATTATAAATTTTAGAGTGTTAATTTTGTTATTTTTTTTAATTTTTTATTATTATTTTAAGAGATCTTATTAAGTTATTTGAAAGATTCCTACTAAAATTGTAGTACCACCAGGTACTCTAAAAATACCAAATCCGTAAAATCCACTTACAATGGATAAAATTAAATCGGATATAATTAATATGAGATTTAATGAAAATAAATAAATTTCTAATCTGTTTTAATTAAAAGTGATAATCGTATCGTATTAGTCGTGTTCGTCTCGTATTATTTGTGTTTGTTTTATATTATTCATGTCGAATTTTCGTGTTAATTGATACATAAAAAAATTTATTCTATTTATTTTTGTATTATCTATTTATAATAATAAGAAATAATAATATCTTTAAAATTATAAAAAAATTATAGATTAATTTTTACTGAAAAATTTATGTGTGTCGTATCGATAGGAATGTGTCAAAAATTGCTGCCTTTGATTTTAATTGTCAAAAATTGTGCAAAATTCAGCTGGCACACACTTTACCTACTTTCTGTACCATTTTTGTTATATTAATTTATATACTAAAATTTTTAAATTGTTAAATAAAAAATAAATTTACTTAAAATATATATATGTGTGTGTGTGTGTGTGTGTGTTTTTTTTTTTTTTTTTTAAATATAAAAAAATTATATATTTACTAACAATTTATATATATATATATATATACATGACAAGGTGATCTGAAATCTTAAAACGCACGTCCTAATTGTTGAGAAGAAAAGCAGATCCTCAGTCGGCATTAAAAAAACAAAAACTCTCTTGTATATTAATTAATACAAAAAATAAAAAGGCAAGCAGCCAAGAACCCTATCGCACATGATTGGGAAAATGAAGGCTTTTTATTAATATGAGGATAAGTCTTTGGTTAGGTGTTGACTTTTCAATGTTTTAGTTAAGAACTCCGTAACTAATGAGATGTACTTCTCAAAAAAAAAACCCAACTGAGATGTCCATTGTTTTAGTTCTATATTCAATATGTATAATACAGATATTGGTCGTCTTCTTTAATCATAATCATCTTTACATATGTATTGTGGTCCTCACTCCTCATTGAATTTGTGGAAATGGGCTTGTAGTTAAAACTCTTGATTTTCTTCCCGACATTTTCTTCTTCATATTATATAATTATATATATATAGTTTAATTTTTCAAGAGGGGCATAAATGGTTTTTTAAAAAATAATTGACATAAAAGTCATATAATTATTGTGTCCGACACTAATAATCATGTTGTTATATAAAATGAGTACATTTAGTCTTATAATTATTAAAAATAAGCACTTAAAATCTCTTAATTATTCAAACTAATTAGTACTTATGGCACATTTTACGCTAAAATTCTTAATTTTTATAAATACTGGAATTAGAATTGCTTATCGTAAATTATGAGAGTAAATTGTCTATTTTTAATAACTGGATTTCTATGAACTTTTTTCCGTTAAAAATATTTGTTTTTACGTTATGAAAAAAATATATGTTTTTTTTTTAACGTTAAAAATAACATTTTTTGTCTTGTGGATTAAAGATAAAACTCCATATATGAAAGATGTTATACTATGCAATTAAATCATTATTTTTTTAAAAAATTATATAAAATAACAGCCAAAACTTATAACAACAAAAATTTCTAATAACAATGAATGGCGTTCATTTAGCTAGATTTAACATTCAATGAATCTAATTGACATTAATTTAACTTTAAAGGAATCCAACTAGATAGCAATAAATGTGAAATTTTGGCTTAAAATTATAGTTAAAATATATGAGTTGAACTCAGAGTGATATTTTTATTCTTATAAATTTTTAATATTTTTTCAAAATATTTTTCATAAAAAATCATATTTAATTTTCATATCAAGTTAAATATATGTACGATCATATTTGCTATTTTAAAACGAGATGTGTTTTATCATAATATCATAATAGAGTCTCTAAAGGTCGTGAACCAGATCTGTGTTAAATGGGATAATATTAAAATTGCTTTTTTGATTTGATTTTGTTTTCCTTTTACTCAAAAGTGTGTATGTAGTTACTTACAAAATTTGGACACATACATATACTTCATTTGTTTTTCATAACGACCTAAAGATTGCGACCTAAAATAAAAAGGGAAATTATCAAAAATAACACCCCTTAAAAATTATAATAATAAAATTAGCACCCCCTTGTGTTCAATTAGAATTGAACGTTTAATATTGAACGTTCAATATTCAATTTGAACCTAAAATATTGAACGTTCAATATTAAATATGTCTAATTATCGTCATTCAATTTTAATTGAACGGATAATATTGAACGTTCAATATTGAACGAGTCTAAATTATCGTCGTTCAATTTTAATTGAACACAGGAGTGCTAGTTTTGTTATTATAATTTTGGGGGTGTTAATTTTGTTATTTTTTCAAATAAAAACATATTTTTTTCGAGTTCCATCAACTTCATTCGCCTTGATTGATATGGAATGGAACTTTTTGGTCCTAACCCTGACTGATTTCGATTGACTGCGATAATATCAATGTCGTATTAGCTATTATCTTAATCATTGAGAGATTGATACCGTAATAATATCTAAATTAAATAAATAATATCTTTTTTTAACCATATTTAAAAAAAAAAAACAAAAAACAAAATTATTTATACATGTTTCATCGATTGATTTTAACCTTACAAAATTAAAACAGTAATTTTATTTAATTTATAAATTTTAACATGTACATAACACATAACAAAAAATCTATGATCAATTTTAATATTTAGTTTTTTTTTTTCCTCCCTCCCCTTTCCTTTATCTCCTTCGTTATTTTTTTTTCGTTCTTTCTTCATCCCCTTCCTTTTTTCTTCTTCATTTTTTCCGGCACCAATTTTCTTTCATCAATAAGCAACAATGGTGGCGTTGAGCAGTGGAAGGAAAGAAGAAGAATAATAACAGTGGAAGGAAAAAGGAGAAGAAAAAAAAAAGGAAAAAAAAAATTAAATGCCGAAATTGTTCTTGATTTTTTTTTCATATGCATGATATATGATAAAATTTTCAAATTAAATAAAATTACTATTTTAATTTTATAATGTTAAAACTAATTAATAAAATAGATATTAAATTAAATTTTTTTAAAAATATAGATAATAAAAATATAAATTGATTAAGTTAGTACCACTGCGATACCGAAATTGGAAAAATACCTTTACTACTTATGTATCACCAAGTTACTAAATACTAAGGTGATGACGAGATGCTGATTTTAGTATTAAAACAAAATGTAAATATGTACTGTCTAGATAATTTTTTTTATTACATATATATATGACTTATTTATTTATATAATTTTATTTTTAAAACTTTAATATATATATATATATATATATTTTCTATGTAAAATAACATATGTTTTATGTATTAAAAAAAACATATATTTTGAAGAAAAAAAAAATTAGTTTTCAGTAAAATATATGTTATTTTAGGTTTCAAGAAATATTTTTTTGAGAAAATTAAAATTTCATGTATGAAAATGATGATAACATGCAATTAAATTATATTTATATATATGCCACCGTTTCGAATACAATGAATTAATTAAATATTTTTTAATCATTAATTTAATTTAATCTAATAATAAATATATATTTTTATTTGATTTAATTTTATAAGTTTTAAAAAAAATATTATTCACATTATAACTATGATGATTTATTAATATTATTTATTAAAATTATTTATAATCTGTGTTTCTTTATACATATATATACATATATATATATATATATATATGAATGGTTAACAATAAAAGATAGCGGTGTCTGACAAAAAGCAGAAGAATAAGGAAACGATGCACTAATTAACAGAATCTTGGCAGATCTACACCAGCCAACTTGGTGGAACCCTTAGCGATCATCATCTCCTAACCTTTCTAACCGAGTGCGCAAATGGAAGTTGAGTAGCAAGAGACCTAAAAATGCTTAAAGGATCTTTGTAGTTTCGGACAAACCCATTATAGAAAACCAGCGAAGATTCCCTTTAGAAACCATTTTGATTCCAAAATGATTGGGATCATGAACAAAAATACCACGAGAAATAAAGTCGCTGCCTCAAGTGATGGCGTGGGCAGTCTCTACTTTGAGTTCTATGTTAATTTTACTTGCATGCTCTCTTCAAATTGAAAGTAGAGATTGAAAAGAGATCCTCTAATTTTTTATACCTAATTTGGTTGCATGTAAAAGCAGAAAAAATATTAAATATAATATGTTGTAGTATGTAACTCATTAATATTAATTGTTGATTTTGCTCTCAACTCTAATATCTTTTTATTTTAATAAAATAAATAATTTGAATTCATTGCACCACTGTCAATGTCCGGTAAATAAAAATCTTTCCCAAGATCAAGAAAGGATATCCAATAGTGAAAGTGAGAAGGAATGATGAGCTGTTTTGATTTTACTAGATACGTCGCTAGCTTTTATTATTATTTTTTTTTTTTTAGTAAAATGGTAATTAATATGATGACTTAATATAAAGAAAATTTGCATATATAATAATATAAATGAAAATAAAATTAGTAAAAAAAAAGATTATATTAAATTATTTTTCAAAATATAAATAATATCTATAGATTATTACAGAACCACTTCTATAATAACTTTGACATCATCCCTATCGTACACAAAATTTAATGAAAAAGGAACAACTACTTAATCATCTCTACTATTAATTAGACTGAGATCAAGGATATAATAATGGACATTTTATTGATATAATAACGAGTCACTAATAAACTATTTATACAAAATTTAAATGAATTATTAATAAAAATTAATATCCTATTTGTTCAGCAAATAAGTATCGAAGTTGAAATATTCGATGCAAGAATTCAGAGAAGCTTGCGAGTCACATACACTAGAATAATAAAAAAAAAAAAAAAACACGAGTGATGGATTGAATGAGACAAGTTGCAAATGGTGGTCCAAAATGTGTACGCAAAGTTAAAACAATATATTAGCTAACTATACAACCTTCAAATATGAATAAGTGCAGCTACAAAGCTAGCTACTAGGAATGTTACTCAAAAAAAAAACTTTGCAATTCACAAGTATCAGATTAATTAATGTATTTGTTTTAACGAAAGTAACAACTAATTATTGGTAATTTGTTCCCTATCGTGAATTAAAGTGAAGGATAAACATGTCATTTTGCCACCCAAAAACAGTGCATAAAATAAAATAAATTTTAAAAAGAGGAGGACAAAGAAGAGAGAGATGAGTGAGAAATGAGGGAAGAAAAACAGAGAAAATCATGATATATAATTAAAAGTTTTTTTTTTAAATCACATCTTAAAAAGAAGGGGAAAAAAAAAAAAAAGAATTGATAGATAGATAGATAGATAGCTAGTTAAGAATGAAAATTAAGTGATGATATCGATCGATCAGAAGTGTGCATCTTGAAAATTCCTTGCATGCTTGTGATTTGAGAAGATAAAAATACTAGCTAGCTAGCTAGCTGTTTCTCTGTTTATATAATTTGTTTTTATGGCCTTTATGTCTGACGATTCTCACAGGCATGCATGTCTTGCCCTTTTCACCTAACATAATAAAGTGTCACAAAGATATGCTTCCAACTATACATTCATTATTAATATTAATATTCTGAATCCCCCAATATATGAATATCTCCGACCATATTAAAATTAATTAATTAATTTTGTCTTGGTTTTGTATGCAATTTCTTGATCAATATTTTCTTAGTTGCTTAAGCCTGCAGATCTCAATCTAGTTGTTATTTATCTCTTAATATTGAAAATAAGTATTGCATTATGCGATTACTTAATAAGTTTAATTGTATAGCACAATTATAATTTATATATAAAATTTTATTTTTATTTTCGTATAAAAAAAATATATAAATTTATTTTTTTATAATATAAATAAATTTTTTTTTTATTGACCGGTGTTAAAAATAAAAATAATTAAATTATTTATGCATTAACATTTGAGTTTTAAAAATATATATTACAAATGAAAGTAATTAGTGAAAATAATAAATAAAATATTCTTATAATTTATAATAAAAAAATAATATATTTATTATTAAATGATGCTATTTTATATCTATTTAAATTTATAAAAATAATATTATTATTTTTTTATTAAAAATTTTATTTTAAATAAGTTTAGTCGAAGATGACAATGAGAAAATCTATAAGTACGTACTACATATATTAAAGTGTTATTTGATTCTAGCATCCATCACCTACACGGCTACACGTATTCCCTAGAAGGAAACTAAAGCACCGGCAACAAGAGTTTCATTAGTGTTATTCATGTCAGAGCCACAATTTATTTTACGAAGGAACGAGAAAAAGTTAAAAAGTCAAACTAGTGGAAAGATTTTATTTTGCAGAAAGATTTTATTTTGTGCTCCTAGTGGAAAAACAACTCAATGAACTTTGTGATTCTCTCCACTTAGTCTCTTTGTTTTTTTTTTTTTTTGCCTGTAACTTTCTGGCTTGTTTGTATCTAATTTTTTCATTTTGATATATTATGTAATATTGTATAAATGTTTATCGTACTTTGTTAAGTTTATACTATATTAAATTATAATTTCTTTTTTGTAATTTAATGAATTATCTATTATTCAAAAAAAAATTAAAAAAGTTAAAATTAAAAAAAAAAATTAAAAAAAATATTAATTATTTATTACTTGTTAATACTTAAGTTCAGTTTATTAATAGTAAATAAGTATGTGAGCGTGTTAATGTACAAAATTTTTTTTAAAAAATTAAAGAACATAAATTTTTTCAAAGATTTTAAACTTTACTCATATATATAATACTTTTAAAATTACAATTGTATTCCTTTTTGAATACCTAATATGCTTTCCCTAATCCTCTCTTCTCTTTTTCTTCATGTTCACTTTCGAAGCTTGCTTGCTTCTGCCTTTTGCGTGAGTCACCATTAGCTCTTGGTTTTGCAGTCATTGCTCCGCTGTTGAGTTCCTCCTAATTATGCTATCGTTGCTGCTTCTTTTGCACTACTTACCTACATTTTGCTCCTGTTTGAGTCACCTCTAGCTCCTGGTTCTATTATCGCTGCTCTGTTGCTGAGTTCTACCTCATTCTGCTGCCACTACCGCCTAGTTATTATAATGATTTATCCTCGTACTTCTTTCGATAACCAATTGCAAGCATTAATTTCACTTGAGAGTAAATGAATTACACTTGTTATCTTTCACTTTGGATTAAATCAAATAACCAGAAAGGAATACAAGGAAAAACAAAATTGGAAATAAATCTAATATAAAGTACTAAGACTCAAAACTAACTGCAAGCAAGTGTAGTACCATATTGATTATTTTCATCTTAAAACTATCATCTAATGGCCAAGGGGCGGAGCTATTTAGGAGGAGGCTGAGGGCTTAAGCCTTGTTTGATTTTTTTTTTTATTAAATATGAAATTACCATTTTATTCCCAAAAGCTAACCTAATATACTTACCCCATCCCTCGCTTTTCACTCACACGCTCATCGCCCAAATCTGAGATCCCCTCACCTCGCCTCTCATCACGTTGTCCTTGCCCAGCGCCAGCTTCCAACGTCCAGCTGCTCCTTCAGGGTGACTAGTTACGCCGACGACAACGCTTGACTGTGGTCTGTAGAGTGTGGCCTACCTTTGCTTCCAGGAAAAAGCCCAACACGAGCGAGACTTGACAAGCTAGCTGACAACTCCACCACACCAACCTAATTGCCTCTGCCTCCAATCGTCCACTACTCCACTTCATCCACTAAGTCCGACCACCATGCCACCAGCAGCAGCAACATGTAAGTTATTTTATTTATTATTTTTTCTTCTTTTTAGAAATTAGAATTAATAATCATACATTAATAAATTAATAATCATATATGTATTAATGCTTAATGCTTATTTGCTTAGTAATATTATTGTATTAATATTGTAAATTTTGGCCTAAAATTAATCATATATGTTTTAATGTTATGAAAAATCAGCCCTTCATTACCCTCTAGGATTTGTTTTTATTTTATGTAAAATTACAATTGTATTCCTTTTTGAATACCTAATATGCTTTCCCTAATCCTCTCTTCTCTTTTTCTTCATGTTCACTTTCGAAGCTTGCTTGCCTTTGCCTTTTGCGTGAGTGACTATTAGCTCTTGGTTTTGCAGTCACTACTCCGCTGTTGAGTTCCTCCTAATTATGGTATCGTTGCTGCTGCTTCTTTTGCACTGCTTGCCTACCTTCTGCTCCTGTTTGAGTCACCTCTAGCTCCTGGTTCTATTGTCGCTGCTCTGTTGCTGAGTTCTACCTGATTTTGCTGCCACTACCACCTAGTTATTATAATGATTTATCCTCGTGCAATTCCTTTCAATAACCAATTGCAAGCATTAATTTCACTTGAGAGTAAATGAGTTACACTTGTTATCTTTCACTTTGGATTAAATCAAATAACCAGAAAGGAATAGAAGGAAAAACAAAATTGGAAATAAATCTAATATAAAGGACTAAGACTCAAAACTAAATGCAAGCAAGTGTAGTCCCATATTCATCATTTCCATCTTAAAACTATTATCTAATGGCCAAGGGGCGGAGCTATTCAGGAGGCCGGGGGCTTAAGCCTTGTTTGATTTTTTTTATTAAATATGAAATTACTATTTTATTCCCAAAAGCTAACCTAATATACCTACCCCATCCCTCGCTTTTCACTCACACACTCACCGCCCAAATCTGAGATCCCCTCACCTCGCCTCTCATTGCGTTGTACATGCCCAGCGCCAGCGTCCAGCTGCTCCTTCTGGGTGACTAGTTAAGCCGACGACGACGACGACGCTTGACTGTGGTCTGTAGAGTGTGGCCTGCCTTTGCTTCCAGGAAAAAGCCCAACACGAGCGAGACTCGACAAGCCAGCTGACAACGCCACCACATCAACCTGATTGCCTCTGCCTCCAACCGTCCACTACTCCACTTCATCCACTAAGTCCGACCACCATGCCACCAGCAGCAGCAACATGTAAGTTATTTTATTTATTATTTTTTCTTCTTTTTAAAAATCAGAATTAATAATCATACATTAATAAATTAATAATCATATATGTTTTAATGCTTAATGCTTATTTGCTTAGTAATATTATTGTATTAATATTGTAAATTTTAGCCTAAAATTAATCATATATGTTTTAATGTTATGGAAAATCATCCCTTCATATAAAAATTTCAGCCTCCGCTCCTGCTAATGGCAAATGGTCCTGCACATAGTGAAGAGTGAAGAGGTAGAGATCTATATAACTCAATCAGACAGTTATCATAATAAAGATTATGGACCACGATTAATAAAATCAAATAAAATATTATACTAAGTCAAATAATTGGTATATGGACCAATTTCATTTATGATAATAAGTCATTTAACCTCTTAAGGTTGAGGGAAAGCTGCGCTAGCAAACTGTTATGACATGTAATGTCGGCATGGGTATCACGTGCTATCTGGACCATTTACAACAACGATATTTTGTTAGTTGACCAACACTACTTGATGACATTATGATAAACTTAGAGTGCTAAGAAAAAAAATGAAAGATTATTTTATACTTAAAAAAAGCTACCTATACTGGAAGTCTGGAACTTGGCTAACTTTGCTTTTCCCTCTCCAACATTTCAAAATACTTGAAAAGGCGAATTTTTTTTTTTTTTTTTTTGATGAAACAGGTTGACGTTAGAGCAAGTAACAAATCTTATTATTTGGCTAAATTACATGATTAATTCTTAAATTTTTAAAATGTATAATTTGATTTTTAAACTCTTAAAATTTTATATATAACTACCTAAATTTTTATATCATACATAATTTAGTTTCTAAATTTTTAATTTTTAACATAGGTCCTAAAATTTGATTGATAAATATGCATTTCAATTTTGGCTAAATTATATGATTAATTCTCAAATTTTTAAAATGTATAATTTAATTTTTAAACTCTTAAAATTTTATATATAGGTACTTAAATTTTTACATCATACATAATTTAGTCTCTAAATTTTTAATTTTTGGCATAGGTCCTAAAATTTGATTGATAAATATGCATTTCAATAGCCAAGCTAAGACAACACAACTATAAGAGGACGACGCTGAGTTCGGCTTTTGCCACAATATGGCGTTTTATCCGCGAAGCGAGTCTCTCAAACAGTGGTTGCATGCGAAATACTGTGGATGATCTATAGGTACTTAAGCGGCTTCGAATAACAGGCATCCCAAGACGGGCTCCAAGGATTATAGAGGTTAATTGGAAGGCTCCACCCTTAGGATGGATAAAGGTCAATACAGATGGTGCAGCTTTTGGAGCACCAGGATTATCTGGTTATGCAGGTGTTTTTCGAACTTCCAGATCATTTGTTAAGGGTTGTTTTTGTATTCTGCTTAGAGTATCATATGTTTTTGAAGCAGAACTAGCGGCAGCCATTTATGCGGTGAAGTATGCATACACATTTCAGTGGAGGCGTCTTTGGTTAGAATCAGACTCACGATGTGTTGTTGCTCTCTTTCAGACTCGGTCTTCTTCGATTCCTTGGAGATGGCATTCTGTTTGGACCGATTGTTTAGATAAAATTACACATATGGAGTTTCACTGCTCACATATTTATAGGGAGGGAAATGCTGCAGCTGATAGCTTAGCTTCTAAGGCTCCTAGTTTATGTACAACAACTTGGTGGTGAAATGTCCCACATTTCGCTAGCTCTTACATTTATTCAGATGCTAACAACAAACCTAATTACAGGTTTTGTTGAGAATTTTTATTTGTATGCTTCATTTTATTAATATTTAATAATATTAGTGGTCGAGTGGTTTAATGAAGAAGGTGTTAAGGAGGTGCCAACCTAGTTGGGATGTCCCGGTGCACCCATTGAAAACTGTTAGCCACAACCTTTTATAAAAAAAAAATAGCCAAGCTAAGACCTAAGTATGATTATTTAAAAATTTAGGGACTAAATTATAGAATTTAATAGTTTAGAGACTTGTATGTATAAATTTAAAAATTTAAAAATTAAATTGTATGATTTAAAATATAAATAATTTATATGTAAATTTGATCAAACTTTAAAGACTAATGAAGTAGTTAGACTTATTATTTTTTAAGATAGATTTAAGCTTAACTATTTCATTAGCTCTCAAATTTTGAGCAAGTTCTTACATGCATGTCTTAAAAAATTCCAACGCATTCCTAAAATGTGTAGAAGAAATAAGCATTTTGATACTTTTAGAATACTTTACCTTCTATTCTAAATTAACAGTTAAATCAAACATAAGAATTATTTAAATTATCATTCTTATTATTATATATCAAACATTATGTAAATGTTGCAAATACAACACAACCATATTTTTTTTCCGGATAAAACAAAGTTGCTCGTTAATAATCAATTCTTTTTATTTAATGAGGCGTTTTCAACTACTAAAAATTAATAAAAATAAAAATAGTATTCTTAAAAATTTATAATAATAAAAATAAATTTTTTTAATACATAAATCATATATTTTTATAATTAAAAAATACTTTTATATTATTATTTTTTTGAACTTTCGTTTAATTGAACGTCATTCAAATTAAATTATAGTAATTTAAATCTGTTTAATGTTAAACGTTAAATATTATATATTTAATGTTATTAGGGTGTTAATTTTATTATTATTAATTTTAAAAATATTATTTTTAATAATTTTTTAAAATCCATCCACTCAAGTAATCTTGTTCTTCTGACGATGCTAATTGTCTAACATATTTTCTTTGTATTGTGTTTACAAAAGAAAAATTATTTAATTACCTCAATTTTTCTCTACTAAAGTAAACTCTATAACATAGAAAGAACTTTAAAATAGGTATTTTGACATATTTATTATAATGTATTAAATAAATTTAATATAATTGTATTAAATTTTATTATAATTATTATGTATACTATTTAATGATAAACTGTATAATATAATGAGATAAAATTGACTATAAATATTTTAATAAAATAATTTTTATTTAAAACGATTTTTGATAAAATTTATTTAAATAGATATTTATTTTATTAAAATATTTTTGACTATATATTTTATATTTTTATTAAAATATTTATTTTATTTAAAACATTTTTTATATTTTTTAAAAATAAAAAATATTATTTTTTTATTTAAAATAAAAAAAATATTAAACTACATAATTTTATTATCAAAAATTCTATTTATAACAAATTATGGTAATGTCACATATGTGAGGTCTATTTATTTGTTAATAAAAATCGGGCACAGTTATCTTAACTCATAGATTGTTATTATATCAATTGTAACTTTACAACAAGTTGTTATAAATAAAAATATTGTTTTATAATTAAAAATTTAAATAAATTAAATTAAATATTGAATATAATTTAATATAATTATATTATTTTTATATTGTATAATTTTATAATTAATTATATGATTATATAAAAATTATATAATTATAATTTTTTAATATTATGTAATAAATATGTTGTTTAAATCATCAGTGATAAAATTAATATTCGAAGTAAAACTGATATTAAGATTCTGTATGAAAAAAAATTATATATTATTTTTGAATTAATTTTGGTATATTAGACGAGTTTAATAATAATTAAATATTAAAATATTAATAATAATAAAAAATAAATAATATTTTTAACTCCTTTTATTTTCGTAATAATCGAAGATTGTTCTGAATGTATAATTCCTGATTTACCAAAATAAATAACTTTCATCATTGATTGCCTTTATACATAAATAATAAATGTATAAATTTAAATGCACAGTTTAAATATTAGTTACGTTTTAAAATTACATTTTTGCATTTGCCTACAACTACAATATGAGTCCATTCTCAGTCGTGTTTACGCTTCACGTTCAGTTTCTTCTCAACGCCTCTCTCACGTTCAGCTTTTTTTCTCATGCTCATGCCTCACGCTCAGGGCTGAAGCAGCCTTCATTCCCTCCATCAGTCAAACTCGTTCCTCTTATAAAAACCTTAATCAGCGCAAACTAAAATTTAAATGTACAATTTACATGCAAAAATAAATGTAAATGTACGCATTATATTAAGAAATTTTAAGTCAACCTATTATAAAAATAACAGCAATAATCAATAATCAGAATAAAAAATTTGAATATATAGCTTACATAAAAAAATAAAGGTGAATGTATGCATTACATTAAGAAATTTTAAGTCAACCTACTATAATAACAAGAGTAGTAATTAGTAATCAATAACTAATAATCATAATAAAATAATACAGCAAAATTTGAATGTACAGTTTACATACAAAAATAAAATGTACATTAAGAAATTTTAAGTCAACCTACTATAAAAACAACAACAATAATTAGTAATCAGTAATCAGAATAAAAAAATACAACAAAATTTAAATGTATAGCTTACATGCAAAAATAAATGTAAATGTAAGCATTCCATTAAATTTTTTTAAGTCAACCTACTATAATAATAATAATAACAATAATTATTAATGCAAACATTACATAATAATACAACAAACATGTAACTAATATATACAAAAATTACCACATTTGAGATATAAACAATTACCTGAGCGTGTTGAGGAAAATCATGTAACTCAGTGCATGAGATGATGAAACAATGTAAGCTGAAGGAAAAATAACTTAACCACAAGCTAACGAAAATACTGGTTTAAGAAGTTAAGATAATAACAAAGTGATATAAATGATTTAGGGATAAAATTGTAAAATTAATATTAGTAAAATCCTGCAATTTAGTTATATAAGTTGAAAAATTAATTTATCCCACAACCATGCTAATTCGAGTAAATGATACATAATTCCTCCATTAATGACCTCTTTATAAAGTTAAGTTAGGCACACTTTTCGTTGGCCCGACCCCGACAGTATAGAATCTAATCACGTATGCGCGCGACTCCCAAAAGACTGGCATGAAAAATTGAAAAAAGTTGAGGCTAATAATCACATTACATATTAATTGAATTTAATTATTCCTTGATAATTGATATGCACGGAGGATGTATACGTAGGTTAGAGACACGTGCTTCTTACTTAATAAAAGATGTAAATTTTTTTTTTTTCACTTTTGTGAAAAAGCAGTGCTTTATGCTAAATTTAAACTATTAAATACGAGCTTGAATGTAAATAAAAAAAAAATAAATTAATTTAAATTAATTTAAATTATTGATAATTTTTTTATATAGATTATTAGATATAAATATTTATCAAAAAATAAAATATTCGAATAATTTAAAATATTATATGATAATACGACTTTGATTATTATATAATACATAATTTTTAAAATAATGTACTAATTAAAACGAGAATAACACAATAAATGCTAATAAAAAATTTAAAATTTTACAATAAAGGTTAATGCCTTGTCAGTTTAAAGATAAAAAACTTAATAATACTAATTAAAATTAAAGATGAATATATATTTTTTTGGCTTAAAGAGATAGATAGATTTGAATACTAAAAGCATACATATTAAATAATGTAATGTAATAATGTGAGAAAATAAATAAATTGTAATTATTTATTCCTTATATGTTTTTTTTAAAAGGAAAAATAATAATTAATATATCATAAAAGAGAAAGACTCAAAAGGATATAACATTATTTTAATTTCAATATAACCTTTTATTTTCTTTTTTTATTTAAATTAAATTTTATTTTATTTCATTTTTAGCTAATGGACTGGCCCTAACCTTGCTCAATTTTTTTGAATTATTTGAGTTGGCTCGAAATAAGACTAAATTTAATTCGATTTGTATTCAATTCAAATTTTTCAATTCGATCAATTGAATTACGACATAAATTGTCACTTTTATATATGCATCTCGTTGATGTATTAGTTATGAATTAAATATAAATTTAAGGATGTGACATTATGATGTGATTGCAATGCACTTACTAACAAGAAAGTAATTAAATTATACTATGTAGTATGTAGATTAAAGAGTTATTGTTTGTGAAAATAAAATTATATTGAAAAAACAATAAAATTAGTACCACTTAAACTTGTAATAACAAAATTAGCATCATTTGTATTCAAATTTACATTTTGATAATTAAAAAAAATGATTAATATCTCATTTTTTTGAACACCTATTCAATTAAAATTGAATGACGATAATTTAGACCCATTCAATATTGAATGTTCAATATTATTGGGGTGCTAATTTTGTTACTATAAGTTTTAAGGGTATTATTTTTGGTAAATTTTTAATTATATTTATATATAGTATTTACTCTCAATTTAAATTTTGAGCTTAAATATGTTATAATTAAAATTTATAAAATTAAAACAATTCTTAAATTTTATTACTTATTTGTTTAAAAAAATTTGATATCATATATTTAACTCTAATTTTCCAACTTCATTATATTATTGATTATTAATTAGCCTTCTTCAAATTTAAGATCTAGATTTATCACCACTGATGGTATGAATTTAAAACTATAAATAAATTGATAACCAGTAGCTAAGGAGAGAGGAGATAAAAGTGTTTTTTTTTTTTTTTTAAGAGGAATTAAAAGGGTTGTTTTCATTGCAGTTAAAGAATTATTAATAAAGAATGAATGAAAATAAAAAAGCGGATCGGATAGGTAATGGCAATAATTAGTAGGACACTAGATCTCTCTGGTCCCTGAAGAATGAAGATAGAGATTTTCGAAGTAGAAACCTTCCTCAAATCACATGTCGATAGTCATAGTTTGTCTAAAAGTTCAAAATATCGATGTCGAATAAAACACTAAAATTTAAATTTTGTAGATATATTAAAGATATTTTTGTTGTTAATATAAATAAATAAAATTATAAATTTTTTAATAATTTTTAAAATTATCAAAACAATTTATTTATTATTTTTTAAATTAATTATCTTATTTAATATATATAAATATAAATATATATTATATTTATTTTAACAAAAAAAATCAAAATTTATACAATAAGTAATTAAAATGTTTAAAATAATTATTTAAACTGAAAAATTTTATGATTAATAAAACTAAATAAAAATATTTTATAATAAATTATTTAAAAAAATAAATAAAATTAATCATAAATAATAATATTTACTAATATTATTCGATATTATTGTTAATAATATCTATATTATCAATCGATATTTTATTAATATTTTTTACGCATCACATTTCGTCGGTATTATTACAGACAATATACTTTGATATCAAGACTTCTACAACTCTACGGTATTGAAAATATTTTCAACTTGATGTTCTCCCTCTATATATCGCTTGCATTGCTGTCACTTTTTGTAGGACCTGAAAGATTCCCTTTTGTATTTGCTTCTTCAATTCAGTCGGTCGGAATAAAACCCGCGATCCATCAACTTTATCAACCAACCTCCTTAATTAATTTTCATCTATATATTTCCCAATATTAAATAAAATATAATATCTCAAAATTTTAAACTAACATTAATAAAAAAAAAAAAATGAGTTATTTGAAAATCAGTTATAATTTTAAGACAAAATTATAAGTCTAAAGAAACTCTTTAAAGATAAAACAGAAAGTATGTTTGGATTAGTTGTAAACATTATATTGAACTCTTATTTAATTAAAAGATAATTATAATAATAATTAAAGAATTCTTAATTAGATTAGGTTTCTATACACATATAAACTCTTTATTAGACCAAAGTATATAAATTCTCTACTAGACCAAAGTAGAAACAAAAAAAAACCCTACGTCTATGATTCTCTTATATGTCTCTCACAACAACAACCATAAGAGAATACAACTTTACGAAGTAAACTAGGTAAACTTATTAATTACTTTCCCTCACTTTATTAGTTTTGATTTAAAAGTTTATGGTTAATGTTTAGGAATTTTTATAAGACAATTATTTGCAAAATCTATGTTGAAAATGAAAATAAATTATTTCAGAACCTTTATACTCATCAAATAATTTTTTAAATAATTTTTATAACAAACTATACTTCTTGACGAGTCTAAAGAATATTTATTCTTTAAAATATCATTTTTATTGAATTTATTATGAATTTTTGAAGTTTGTATTTTGAATATGTCAATTTTTGAACAACTTGTATTTTATGGTTATTTAATATAGGTTCCGATTTTGATTTGAAGATAAGAATTTTATCTTTGAAACTAGACAGAAAAATAAAACTTTTGGCTTTAGAATCATTATAAAAATATGTTTATTTAATTTTATATAATTTTTTGAAAGTTAAAATTTTCTGGAAACAGGAAACTTGAAGGATTAAAACAAAAAGTTCAGAATTAATTTATGGTGTTATAGATATTAAAAATATATGAAAATTTTTATAGTATGTTATATGTGTCTTGTTTATTATTTGGTAAAATTTTATGATTTTTATATCAGACATAAATATTTTTTTTATATGTTCGCTGCTAAAAACATTTATAGCAGATTTTATGAATTAGATTCAAAACCTGTTTTAGCCATGAAAATAGATTCCAAAATATTTGAAAATTTATATATATGTTCATATTTAAGTTATAGAGGTACTGTAAAAATTTTAATTTAAGATAGTTTATCGATATTTTTCTAAAAATGTTTAACTTTAGTAGGGTCGCTAATTTTCTTATACGGACAGCTTTAAAAGTTAGCGAACAAAAATTGTTTTTTTTTGTAATTATCAAGCATTCGGTTTTTCCTAAACAATTTACTGGACATTCTACTATACCCCTATAAAAATTTGGTAAAATGTTGTAATTTTATGACACCAATTAAGTAATTAGGTTAAGTTTTAAGTGAACTAGTTGGTGATTTTAGCTATGTTACTTATTCGTATCAGGTAAGTAGACTAATCATACTTGTAATATTAAGTATTGTTTGCTTTGTTTTGTTCTGCTCTGTTTGATGTATGAATATTTTCATGGTTGTTTTTTACATATATGTCTTGTTTGATGACTGTATGACTAAATAGTTTATGTGATCTCGTTTTAGTATGTATATATGGTATGTGCTAGGTGAATATTCTTGTGTCATGATTATGTGATATATGATATTATGCTTATCTGAATGGATTAGGTATGTTTACAATTATATGGTCATTAATGGCATGACATATGCATCATCATTGAATCATGATATTTCAAACAAGTTTTGAAAGTATTTTTTTTATTCTAAGCTTTTGAGAGATGATAAGTTTTGTGCAAGATTTAAAGCAATAAGTTTTATATGATATTTTTATTGATACTTGAACCATCATTATGAAATTCTATGTTTTGGAGCAATATGATAAGTTAAGTGTACTATAATAAGTTAAGGGCCATATGCGAGAAGTGTCTCTCGTGTTAGTTAGAGTACCCGGGGACTAAAGAATCCTTACCTTTGGTTTGGACGTATGTGTGCATGTGAGCATTATGTATGAAATTCTAATTTTGCTAAGTTATAAGTTAAGTTTCACTTGCATATGCCTTTCACACATGTCAGTCGCTGACGGGGTGACTTATGTAAGGCTCCGCCATGATAAGTTTTTAAGTGGATGATTCAGGTTATATAATTATGATAAGATTTTGATATATTCTTTCTAAAACATGTGCATTGCAAGTACTATTTCAAAAGCATAAGCATAAATATGTCGTAATTAAGTATGTCATATTTACTTGTCGTTTTTAAGTGTGTACATATACCGTGTGTGCTTAATGTTCTAAGTAAGGTACGTTTGTTTACTGAGTGATTTTCACTCACCCCAAGTTTCCCTTCACTCTCTGAGGAACACGATGATGAGGATTTGGCAATGTTTAAGGATTGTTATTGGTTCTTTAGGATTTAAATTCCTTTTTTTTATATCTAATAAATTGTAAACTTTAATAAGTGCTAAAAAAAATTTCAAGTTTTTGTTTGTAAGGTTTTTAGCTATAAAATATTTTTGTATTTAAAGTCATAATCAATTATATCAAAATTTTCAATCAAAAAAATATTTAAATAATGCATTTATTTGTATGAAAAATATCGAAACGTTGCATAAAATAATCTATTTTTATGTCTCATGTTTAAACCAATTTTTCTCTCTTCCATTGTTTACGAGCAAAAATAAATTGAAAAATCTTAGGGACATTAAAATATTTTGCTAATTTTCCTTTTTGTACATTTTCTACACAAAAAATGCCTTTCATCTTTTTTTTTTTAAATCAAAGAATAATTGGAGTGGTTGGTATAAATTTTGTAGAGCCATCAACACAAATATGCTAATGTTAATTTAACGGGTGAGACATTAATTTTCATTTCTATGAACATATCTTATCTCCAGAGTATCAAGTAAATCATATCTCCATCCTCTTTTCATATTAAGCTTTATAGACTTCAAATGAACTAGCTAAGTACTCCTTTCAAGATATAAATTTAAATCACCTCAAATGTAATTAAAAAAAATTATCAATAATAAAAAAAAAGAAAATGAACTAAGGAGTATTAGCTACCAATAATCCAGCATCAATACAACGGCATATTTAAAATAAACAAAAATTACCCCAAAACTAAAAACTAAAATTTTATCTTGCCAGTAGAGTTATACGCATACATTTGTGGGCTCAAGTCTTCATTGCTTGTCCCTATCTCATATACAAATTGAGACATAATAACAATACCTTAATATTATTTTTATTTGTCCTTATCATAAAAACAATTGGAATGATCATAATGGGTTAGTGTACTAACTAGCTAGCAATAGTATTTATTTTAAATAATATTTTTGCGGGACAGTATAAAATTATGTTGATTTTATGAATCTGTTTAAAGCATTTCAAGCTATAATATTATTGAAAATTGAGAAATAATATGGTGGAGGCCTGTTATGATACAAAAGATTTAATTAGTTATTTATTTCCTTTTGTTTTCTCAGATAAAGTAAACTAATTAATTAAGGTTCCCATTAAGAAACATAATCAATCCTTTTCAGCTCTTCTAGCTCAATGTATGAGTGTGGGACTTTGATAGATTTTGAACCTCTTCTTCACACATTAAATTCAATATCGATTCCATCCAATGAAGAGTTGACGGATCAAAGTTGGGAGAGTGGATTTTCTAAATAAGCGTTCAACAAATTATAATGGTGGTCCGAGAAATTGATGAGGATATAAAGGCTAAAACGACAGAGGTCAATATTATATAAGATAACAAATAAATAATTACAATTATTCATATATATATATATATATATATATATATATATATATAAAGCACCACAGGAATAAATTAATTTTATTTAAAAAAAGAACACATAAAATATATGAATTTTTTTTGTATTTTAGGTGGTAAAACTCCAATTCTTCCATTAATAACCCAAGTTTAAATCTTATCCGAGTGTATAAGTATATTTTCTCTTTATTAATAAAAAAAAGAGACTTTAAAACTTTTTTTTTATAAATAAATAAAAAAAAAAGCACAAAATATATTAAAAAAACAACAAATTTTAAATATCAATCTGATAATAATATCTAAACCATAAATGCTAAAACTAAACCATAAACTTGAAAAGTTAAACCCTAAAATAGATTCTCATGATTTAAACAAGTGACTATTTTATTAGTTTGGTGCTCACTTGATAATATATATGTATATAATTAAAAAGGGTAAACAATGTAGAAGAGAACCTGAGAGGCTGAGACCACTTTCTTTCTTTTTGAATCGCTTGTGGGGCTTTATTTTCTTTTTTCCTCACATTATGATTTTTGATATATGGTCCCCAAGCTAGGTCTAAGTTCATGATCTGATATTAATCTATATCAGCAAAATATTACTTTTTAATCAAACGATAATCTATCAAGTATCAACTAGTAATATTAATGGACAGCCAAAATACACGAGGTCAAATAGATGTATTTAAATAACATTATTAAAATTCCATATACACACCAAAATTTTCAAAACTCCTTACCAATTTTGTTTGTACAACTCCAGCTAGCTTGCTAGTATCATCCCCAAACATTATGACGTTCTAAAATTTATCGACAATAATTTAAAAAACCGAAAACACATTACACTCGATGAAGGCACCTAATTATCAAATATGATAATGTACATGATCAGCTAATTAACTTAATATAATAGTTAGTATATCGGAAAAGCTAAAGTGCATTTGCAATCCTTTGCTTTGTACAAAGAAACACTTTAACTATATAACTTTTAACTAGAGTGTTGTAGTCCCGTACAGTTATAAAAATGCTCTAGTTAAAAGCTATAAAACTAAAATGTTCATTTCACCAAAGCAATGGATACCCTAAACAAAACATATATCATGCCCACTAGCAATTTTTTTTTTTACTTTTTCTCATAAATGTTGATGATTAACGTGTTGTGGGCTAGGCTTTCCAGGTTTGATGAATATCTTCAGCAATTCTCTTGGCATCAATAGACACACCAAACAATCCTCGTTGAGTAAATCCCACTGCATATAATCCATGTTCTCCTTTCCATCCGTTTGGAAATTGTTTTCTTGGCATTCCATCTTTTTCAGAAAACATACTTGTATCCTGATCACCACAACATTATAAAATATTAAAATTAATTAATTTGAACAACAATTTTACTTAGTTAAAATATTTAAGATAAGGAAAAATAGCTCCAGAAATCTACTAATTATAACTAAAAGATACAAAAGTCCACAAACTTTTAACTAAGGTATTAGAAGTCCAATAACTATTAAAAAATGTACTTTAAGTCCAAAGTTTTTAAAATCATTATAAATTTGCCCACGTAGGATGCAATGGGATGCGTCACATAGACAAAATTATGATAATTTTAAAAGTTTCAAACTTTTAATACATTTTTTAATAATTATTAAATTTATAATATCTCACTCAATAATTAAATAATAAGTTTTTGATGCCTTTCATTCTTTAAGATAAAGTAAGTAATTTACCTTCAACCAAGACATAACGTTACTTTTATAACCAGTAGCAAAAATGATGGCGTCAAAGTCGTATACTTTATCGTCAATGAACTCCACAGAATGGTACTTTAGTCTCTTTATGGCCTTGCATACCTACACAGTTAATTTTATCGTATAAATTAAAATTATATAAATGGTACTAATTTCTAGTTAATATTATTAAATATAGATCATTAATTTTCATATTTATAAGATTTTTTTTTATATAATTAATTTTAAAAAAAGAATTACCTTGATATGACCAGTTTTGATCTTAGAAAGAGTACCAATATCCAAAACAGGGGTTTTGCCAGAGAGGTTCTTAAGCTGAAGTGGCCCAAGTTGAGGACGTTTAAGTCCAAAACGAGAAGTGTCACCAAGCAACAATCGGGAAACAAGAAGCAAAAACTGATCAACAATCCGAATGGGCAACCACTTTGCCAAACACATTGACATTTCAAACGTCGATTTTCCCATCATCTCTTGCGGTAAAACGTGTACCTGCATCATCCCATTTATTTATTTTTAATTCTTCATTTTTCCAAAATAAATTTAAGAAATAAATGGGCTTTTTTATTTTTCTAAATACATATATACAATTAATTCAAAAGGCCTTAGCAAGTCAGTGATTGTGTGTTTCATATTCTCTTCTCTAAAAATTAAAATATCTTTTTATTACGGACTCTTTTCATTATTTTGCTTTGCAGTGAGAAAAATTGCATGCAGAGAAAGCGGCCGGGCACAGACTCTCTCTGTATATTACTAATGGTAAATGTTACATTTTACAGTTTTGGGCTTGCGCATGCCTACGAATTCCAATAAAGTATATATTCTGCGTACAAGATTTTTTCTCTTAGAGTACGTCATTTAGTAACTGTTGGCGTAAAAATAAAATATTCTTAAATGGTGAAAAAATATGCGTTTTTTTTTTATAAAATTAAAAAAAAAATTATATATATATATATATTAACATTTCTCATATCTAACTAATTTATTTATTTTCTTCTTACTCTCTAAATTTTTTTATTAAGACTTATTCATTGCGTCTATAAACCTTCAAATAAGTTGAAAAGCTGAAACTAGAGAATAACTTTTCAATAATTAACTTGCCTAATTATACAACAAACAACAAGAGGAAAATAAATTATTCAATTTTTTTTAAATAAATAATAATGTGGTACTTTAAATCAATAAAATATAAGATTAATACAATTATTTTTTTAAAAATAAAACTAGCTTAATAAAGAGATTAACCCATGAAATTAATCAAAAGTATACTTTTAAGTGTAATAAATTACACCTCCAAGAGGAATATCAACGGCATTATTATATTTTCTAAACTATTCTACGTACCATCATTAGTGTATGCAAAAGGACGAGCAAATTTTATGCTTTTACACCCATATGACAATTGGTATATATGCATTTCAAATCTTTCCTTTTGAAATGGTGAATCTTACTTTTCTCTCATGAATAGTATAAAAATAAGATAACAGATTGTCATAGTGAGGATCTATAATCTATTACTAGGCTCTCACTCTCTCGTTATTTGACACGCTTGGAAAATGAACCAAACATTGCTCTTTTGTGAAACTCTATACATCTATTTTGTTAAAATATAACAAAGAAATTAGAAAAGAAAATAGTGGGTTAGAGAGTTAGAGTAATGTGCTCACCGAATCTCTAACAACAAGGGAAGGACGAGCATTATAGTTACACAGATCCAAGCAAACCTCCATTCCTGAATTACCACAACCAACAACCAAAACATTCTTCTCTCGAAACAAGTCACCACTTTTATACGAACTAGTATGAAGAATTGTCCCACCAAAATCATTAATTCCTTCAATATTTTTTGGCACCACTTCCTCTGCATTTTCTCCTGTTGCTACAATCAACCACCGACTAACATACTCTATCTCTTCCTTTCTCAACCCAATTGTCTTAATCCTCCAAAGTTCACATCTTTCATCGTACATAGCACTCACAACTGTCTTATTAAAAACTGGTTTTATATCAAAATGGTTTGCATAGTCTTTTAAGTAGGAAACAAACTGTTGTTTTGTTGGGTATATTGGAAAATTTGCAGGGAATGACTTAAAAGGTAGTTCACAGAATTGCTTTGGAAGATGAAGTTTGAGACGATCATATGTTTTATATTGCCACAATGAACCTATGCAATTAGACCTTTCAAGTATCAAACTTGGAACTCCTTTTTTCTTTAAACAAGCTGAAGCTGCTAAACCAGAAGGTCCAGCTCCAACTATTACTGGTCCTGGAGCCAAAATCAGTCTTCTTGATGAAGATGTTAAAGCCATTTTTGCCTCAAAATGATCATGGACTTGTTTGCCTTCCACTTCCTTTAAATAGTCCATGAACAATAAGATCTATACTATAAAAAATAAAAACCTTTTCAGTAAAACTCAGAATTGATCAACTGGGTTGTTCAGAGATTATGAGATAAAAACTAGGATAACAATTACATGAAATAGAAACTGAGGTAACCTGGAACGGAGATTTTGAAACAGAGGATTATGAAACAGGGTACTAATTCTGATAAAGAAGGAATTAGAGGGAGAACTGAGAAGGTACAAGAAGTTTAAGGCCTAGTACAAAATAAGCTTCAAGATTGCAAAACAAAGTAAGCTAGAAAGAGATATCAATTGGAGTTGGGAACGATACAACATGCGCTAATATATAAATGCGTGGGAGGCTCTGTGGCAGAGGATGTAATTTAAGCACATGAGTTATAGAGTTCGTAATAACTGCCATTAACCAACAACCACCATTTGTAATTTGATGAGTGTTAAGACAGAAAAATGATGGAAACAAACAAGTAATGTAATTTTTATATCCACCTTATTTATATTGTATTATATATTAATATAATATTATCTAAAAAATTAATTACTTTTTTAATTTTTAAAATGATTTTAACACGTCATAAAACAAGCTATGAGTACAAAAAAATATATATGATATTTACATTTCTTCGTTACTATTTACTCAACTTCACAACAAATAAAAAAAAATTGTATCATTCAGGATCATGAAAATATTACATCTTCTTAATTTTCAATATGCTTCAAATATATAAATTAAAATGATTAAAAATATAAATTATTATTATATAAATATAATATTTTTATATATATATTTATTAAATTTTGATAGCATATAAAAAAAAGGTTTAGAAAAATAACAAAATTAGCATCTTTAAAATTTATAACAAACAAAACTAGTATCCTTGTGTTCAAATTTATATTTTCACAATTAAAAAAATAACTAATATGTCATTTTTTTTAATATCCATTCAATTAGAATTGAACAATAATAATTTAGATCATTTTAATATTGAACGTTCAATATTTTACGTTTAATATTATTAAAAGTGTTAATTTTATTACTATAAATTTTAAAAGTGTCATTTTTAATAATTTTTTAAAAAGTTACAAAAATTACTGATTATCTTCATCTATTAGCCGTCAGAATTTTAGGGGTTTCTTAGACGGACACCTCATTCTTTTTTCAATTTTTTTTTAGCTTGTGCAAAACAACTCATGCCCCCCTTTTTTACGAAAATTGCCTTGTCACGAACACCGCGTCACCGGATATTAAGTACTGACCCAGTTATTTGGAACAGAAGATCGTATTATCTCTTCCCTAGATGCCGTATTATTTTGAAGAATCTGTTCATCTCTTATCGTTCATTTTTAATTTTGGAAATAAAACCAACTGTTAGAATGTAAACTAAAGTCGTCCTCAATAAAAAGATTACTACATTCAACTTAAGAGCAAAGAGGCCATAGCACATCTAATTGTCACTAGAACTGGGCAGATTCGGATTGACGTCGTATGTACGAAGTGATTATGATAGGAAAACCAAGCAGCCTCGTATTGATGAAGTGATTATGAGAGGAAAACCAAGCAGCCTCGTATTGATGAAGTGGCAGCCTCGTATTGATGAAGTGGTTATTTAGCGACCTACCAAAATAAGAGATTCCATACCTACGAAGTGATCCAACATCGTCTTCGTCGCCTAAAGAAACAAACAAGACATCGCACTTGTTGTACCGAACGGCCTTGTACTCACGAGGTCATCAAACGTCATACAGTCTAAATTTTATGACGTCGTACGTACGAAGTGGAACATCATCAACATAAGTGCTTCCACAAATACTTAGCTAGTCACCATCATTGACGCGACTTCTGACAGAACCTGACATGTCATAGTGCCAGTCTGCATACCTATTAAAAGGGGACAACTGTAAATCTTCAATGTCTATATATATATGTGTACATTTGTTGTTTAGGGGAGGTCTGAATCAATATAAGTCATTCTAGTGATTTTTAGTGTGAGAAAATTCTTAAAAATAATTGGCGCCCACCGTGGGGTTTCAAGCTCTTTAACTCTTGCTATTTTCGTTTGAGACCTTAAAACTAGTTCGTGAACTGATGAGTGCTCGAAAAGCACTAATATTTCGTGATTAATTGTGCTTAATTGTTTGATATATAGATTTATTATTATTGTTTATTCAATTAATTTCATAAATCTATCCATTCGGAGTCACGGGTATATTTTAGTGTATTTCAGGTGTTTTTATCGTCAAATGAGTCAAATAATGAAAACACGCAAAGACGGAACACTTACGGCGCTCGAATCACGAGTTACGAGCTAAATGAGACAAATATGTAAGCCTTACATAACGAGCCATCACATATGTAAGGGGGTACATGTGAAGAAACTAAAGACAAAGCGCGCCGCGGCGAGGAAAAGTCATGCCGCGGCGGGGAGCTCTCGGGTTTTTACCAATTTCCAGAATTTGTGTTGCGCCGCGGCGGGGAAAATGCATGCCGCGGCGCGCCTATTCCTAATGCAATCAGGAATCCCTTACATTTATAAATACCCCCTTAGACCCCCTTTACAACAGAACTCGACCAATTCGTACACAACTCTTAGATTTCACAATTTTGCTACCAAACACTACATTCAATCAGTTTTGAGAGCGTTGCCACACTCTAACGAAGCGAGAGACACTATTCTAAGGATTCAAGGAAGCCAACGACGATCGAAGATAAAGCTTACGGAGAAGAACGCTATCCAATCCATAAGCGATATTTAGATCTAGGATTTTCTTGTTGTTATAGAATTAATTCTTCTTCTCTTTTTGTTAAAGTGTATGATCATATTTTATTTGTCTATGAATATTAATATGAACATGTCTGGCTAATTTTATTATGGATGTTTAGTTTGTGTTGCCATGTTTGCTAGAATTGTGTATGGTGTATTTTATTTGGAATAAACGAATTACTTTTTGATTAAGAGCATGTTTAGATATTTGATTATGAATTATCATGGGCCCATTTGATGTTCGTAGTTAGGTTGAAAAATCTGAGAATTTAGTTATAGGAACGTCACCTTAACTTTATTCCGAAACACTTAATCAAAGCTTCAATTTAGTGACTTAGTCATAGCATTAATTTGATTGGCATGTTTTCCTTGAGCATAATTTGATTGCTATTTGATTTACCCCCGCCAAAGGCAGTTAATTAGTTAATCAATAAAGAGATTTACCCCCGCCAAAGGCAGTCTCGTAAATAAAAGGAAAGCCGGTAGTTTTGTTTATATAGGACGTTCATGTTATCTCACCATACCTTTTCGATGCAAGCATGGTCAACCAAGCTAAACGTCCATACATTCTCCATTGATATTTGATTTAATTGAATTGATTGTTTACTTGCGATCTTGTTTTCTTTTAATTGTCGTATGATTGTTCTCGTTACAAAACAAACAACCTTTTTACAGTTTTACTAGCTTTAGGATTCTAGTTTCTTAGAGTTTTAGTTTCACTAGAACTCTATTTAATTAGTGTTTTATTTTCATTAGAACTCTATTTAGATTAAAAAGTTAGTTATTTAGAACCACTGCAATTCCTTGAGAGACCGACCTTGGAAGTTGCTTATCACTTTACTACGAGTGATTCATACACTTGCGAGTACACATTTTAACACATCATGAACTAAGAGAATCAGATCACACTATAGAGAATCTAGTTCATTACACCATGTCGAGAATTGATCCCAATAACTTACCGATAACAAATCGTACACCCAATGCTGTGGATGAGGATTTAGGCCTCACAAGGGAATCTGCACCGATCCATGATCAGATCACTCGACCTTTATCTGAACACTCTGACTCTTCAGAACACTCAAGTCCCCCTCAAGGGGACAACGCTCTATCGCTCCTTCTACAACAACAACTATCGGAGTTACAACGAGCCTTCTTGCAAAGTCAAAAAGATAATCTTGAACTAAGAAATCACTTGGCTAATGCCCGTAATTTTAGATTGGATCCGCAAGAATATTTGCATCATGATGCTGAGAGTTCACACGGAGTGCATAATTCACCTCTTCATCATACTCCAACTCCAGAGATTTCTCCTCCCGTAGTTCTTCGTGAACCCAAGTCGCAAATAGATCAAGAATGGGAAGAAAGAATGAAGAAAATGGAAGAGCGGATTAAACAACAAGGAGTGGGAAGGACTCAGTATGATATTGACAAAGTTTGTGATCAGCTGAATGTTTCCCCATTTTCTGATCAAATTGAGTTTACCATACCTCCTTAGAAGTTTTCTTCCCATAGATGTCCCGCCTATAGGGGAACCAGAGATCCAGTCTCCCATGTCATGCAGTTTAAAACCATAATGTCGCCAGTCTGTCTTCCAATTGAGAAAAAAGACACAATGATGTGCAAGATTTTTGCTTCCACTTTGCAGGATTCTGCTAAAAAATGGTTCAATGGGTTGACTCCAAGGAGTGTTACTTGCTTTGGGGAATTCGTGAAGATATTTATTACCAATTACGCGAGTAACAAACCAATAAGGAAAGAAGCTCATCACCTCTTTACAATAGTACAAGAGCCATCATAAACTATCGAAGCCTATCTCAAACACTTTAAAATCGAAAAACTTGAGATCATGGATTGTCCTGAATCCTTGGCAATTGAGGCTTTTCGAATGGGAATTAAAAGAAGTTCCGCTCTTTTTATCGAACTAACAAAAATCACCCCGAGGTCATTAGAAGCGGTATATGATGAAGCTCACAAGTTTGTAAACGTTGAAAGGGAAATGACTTCAGCCAAGTTATCAACTACAAAAGCTGGAAATGATGGAGGAAAACTTTCATACGACAAAAAGCTCAATACAAAGAGACCATATCAAGGCATCAAACCATATTCTTCAAAATTCCGACCTAACAATGCTTCACCTCAACATGCTCAAACTTGGGGAAGATCTTTATCTCCCTTTAGAGGACCACCTCTTCGCGTTTTAGTAAGTGAAGCAGTTCGACACATGGAGAAAACCCAACAAGTTCGTTGGCCCGCCCAGATGAGGGCTGTTCAACGCAACCCCAACAAATATTGTGCTTTCCATAAAGATACAGGACATTGGACACATGATTGTCGACACCTGAAGTGGGAAATTGAGCAACTCTTATCTAAAGGATTGTTGCGGGAACTGGTTGATGATAGCGCATTGGAACCCCATAGAGAACGAAAAAATTTCACTTCAGAATCCGCGCAAAACCTCCCCCCCAGAGACAATCCTCCCAAGCAAGGACAATCGTCTCATGTGAGAATAATTCATACCATCCATGGAGGCCCAACCTTGTCTAGTTTCTTGCATAATTCAAGGAAAAGATATGCTAGAGAAGCTCGTGACGTAAACAGATCTGCTTATTCAGTAAGAGAATCAGACCCTGGTTACTCAATAAGTTTTGAGGAAAGTGAAGCACCACCATTTCATGACGATCCATTACTGATAACTGTGAAGATCGCTCATTGTGAAGTTAGAAGGGCCCTAGTTGATAACGGCAGTTCATCCGATTTGATGTATCTAACCACATTATTGGACATGTGAATCGATCCTAATGAGATCACCTGGAAAGAAATGCCGCTGGTAGGATTCAATGGCAGCACCACCATGTCAATTGGGACGATAAGGCTACCTGTCTCAGTCGTTGGTTCTATCATTTTTACAAATTTTGTTGTACTAAACACTCCAACGTCATACAATATTATATTGGGACGAAGTTGGTTACACAAAATGAGAGCAGTCCCATCTACTTACCATCAACTGCTGAAATACCCCACACAAGAAGGGATCAAAGAAATAAGAGGAGAATAGGAGAGGGCTAGAAGCTGTTATCACTCGACTATGAAGAATGTTGAGACACAATAGCAATCAAAGTTTAGGTCACTTCACAAGGAGTTAGACTGCCCAAGAATTCCTAAACACGTCTTAATAGCTTCATTGGATGACTATGAACTCATACCTATAGGAAATGAAGAGGAAGCAAAATTCTTAAGAGTCAACGCCTCGCTCCCTGATAAAGTGCGAAATACCATAATTACTTTTCTTAAGGCAAATATGGACATCTTTGCCTGGAAATCAGAAGATATGCAAGGTATAAGCCCTGAAGTCAGCCAACATAAGCTCAATATTGATCATACGAGAACTCCAATACAACAAAAGAAAAGAAAGTTCGCACGAGAGAAGAACATGATCATCAAAAAACAAGTCGACTCCCTCAAACAAGTCGGTTGGGTAAGAGAAGTAAACTACCCTACTTGGTTATCAAATGTGGTTTTGGTCAAAAAAATAGGAAGAGAACCCCGCATGTGTGTGGATTTCAAAGACGTCAATACAACTACTCCTAAAGATTGTTTCCCTCTGCCTAGTATTGACCAGCTAGTGGATGCAATCGCCGGTTGTGAGATTATGAGCTTCATGGATGCGTACTCGGGCTATCATCAGATTCAAATGGCACCCCAAGATGAAGAAAAAATAGCTTTCATCACGGAAGAAGGGACTTTTTGTTACACACGTATGCCGTTTGGTTTGAAAAATGCTGGCGCTACATACCAGAGAATGGTTAATAAGATGTTTGAGAAACAACTTGGTAAAAGTGTGGAGGCTTATGTCAATGACATGGTGGTCAAAACAAAGGGCACAGAGAATCATATCGTAAATCTCCAGGAAGTTTTTTCAATCATCCGTCTCCATAATATGAAGTTGAACCCTAAGAAATGTGTCTTTGGTGTGTCCTCGGGAAAATTTTTAGGGTATCTAGTATCAGTTCGTGGCATCGAAGCTAATCCTGACAAGATCAAAGCATTAGCCAGCATGCGATCCCCACAGTGTGTTAAAGAAGTTCAACAGTTGAATGGTCGAATTGCAGCTCTTAATCGATTTATATCTAAGAGCACGAAAAAATGTCTTCCATTTTTTCAACTCTTGAAGAAAAATACAGATTATAAATGGGACCAAAACTGTAAAGACGCTTTTCAAAGTATTAAGCAATACCTGGGACAACCTCCCATCCTAGTCAGCCCTTTCACTCAAGAAACCCTATATTTATACATGGCCATTACGGCAATTGCAGTGAGTGCTGTTTTGATGGTCAATCGAGATTCCATTCAAAAATCCATTTATTATGTTAGTCAATCATTGACGGGAGCTCAACAGCGATACCCCGATCTAGACAAAGCTGCTTTCACTCTGAGGATGGCAGCAAGAAAACTGCGCCATTACTTTAGTGGACACACTATCGTTGTTATCACTTCATTTCCCTTGAAAAAGGTGCTAGGCAAACTTGAAGCATCTGGAAGACTATCACAAATTGCGATCGAATTAAGTGAATTTGAAATCCGATACCAATCACCCACAGCAATTAAAGGCCAAGCTGTCGCTGAATTTGTAGCTGAATGGATGGAAATGCCGCAAGAAATGGAAGTTGCCACAATTGAAGAAACTCAATCCCCATTATGGAAGGTACATGTTGATGGAGCAAGTAATTCTAAAGGAGCAGGTGTTGGAATTGTCATTTTTACACCAACTGGGGATATGATCGAACAATGTATTCGATTAAATTTTCAAGTAACCAACAATGTCGCTGAATATGAAGCAGTACTTTTGGCAGTCCGACAATTGAATGATTTGGGAGCAAAAAAGGTGATTATGAGCAGTGATTCTCGGTTAATTGTGAACCAAGTTAACAATGTTTTTGATGCTAAAGAAGAACGAATGGTGCAATATTTAAAATTGGTTCAGGTAGAAATTTCTAAAATAGAAAATTTTGTTTTGATCCAAGTACCACGCAGTAATAACAACCACGCCGACTCTCTAGCCAGTTTGGCCTCGGCTGTAGTGGCCAACACGAAGAGAACAATTCCTGTCACATGTCTTACTTTGCCAAGCATATCCTCCGAGAAAAAAGCACAAGAAGAAAGGTTGACGATGGGAAACAATGTGGAAGAAACATGGGTCACTCCTTATGAGCGTTATTTGAGACAAGGGATTCTACCTCAAGACAAAGAAGAAGCGCGCAAACTGAGAACTAAGTCTCAAAGTTACATATTATATGAGGACTCTTTGTATCGAAAGAATAATGGAGGTCCTTGGTTGAAGTGTTTAAACGGTGCCGATGCCCAATTAGTTGTTGCTGAATTACATGAAGGACATTGCGGAGCCCACTCAGGCGGGACAGCTTTAGCGCAACGAATCATACGACAAGGTTATTACTGGCCAACTTTGAGAAAGGATTGTATGGTTTATTCCCAACAATGTGATCGTTGCCAAAAGTACGCTAGTTTGACACATCAACCAACTAGTGAATTGAAGTCAATCGTTAGTCCCTGGCCTTTTCAAAAATGGGGACTGGATATTGTAGGTCCCCTGCCAGTTGCTTTGGCTCAAAAAAAGATTCTGATTGTAGCCACTGATTACTTCTCAAAATGGGTTGAAGCAGAACCACTGGCAAGAATTCAAGAAAGGGACGTCCTGCGTTTTGTTTGGAAGAATAATGTATGTCGTTTTGGTCTACCAAGAGAGTTGGTGACAGATAATGGGAAACAATTCACAGGTCAGAAGGTCGTCACCTTTTGTAAAGATTTACAAATCAAGCTCTCTCATTCCACTCCGTATCAACCACAAGCAAATGGCCAAGCCGAATCCTCAAACAAAATTTTGATCAACATCTTGAAGAAAAGGTTGGAAGGAGCGAAAGGAAAGTGGATTGACGAATTGCATGGTGTATTGTGGGCTACACGAACAACACCAAGATCAGCCACAGGACAAACCCCCTTCTCCTTGGTATATGGTATTGAAGCAGTCATATCATCAGAGTTACAAGAACCAACATTACGGTCAAAATTGTCACATGAAGATCATGATGATCTGAGAAGAGTAGACCTCACACTATCGGAAGAATTGAGAGAATCAGCATTGATCAGAATTGAAGCTCAGAAAAGATTGATCCAGAGAACTTACAATAAAAATGTTAAAACAAAAATTTTTAGTATTAGAGAATGGGTGTTGCGTAAAGTAGTTGGAAATAAAGTACAAGCTGAACATGGCAAGTTCGCAGCCACCTGGGAAGGACCCTAGGAAATCATTAATGTTACTCCAGGGGGAGCCTACCACATCCAATCAAGGGGAGGTGAACCAGAACCTTTAAGCTGGAACGCTGAGCAGCTTAAATTATATTACTTCTAAACAAGGTACCCTATGCGTCAAAATTTGTAAATTTTTTGTTTGTAAATTACTAATATACAGGACGTTTATCTTATTATCCTTACAAGATGATATCGCGAGTTACATCGCGAAGAGTTCCCAAATGGAGAACCTATTCCTAGAGGATCAACATAATGACGACAGATTCAGATTGGTCATTTGTCCCTCATCACGAATAAAATAACGTGATATCGCGAATTACATCGCGAAGAGTTCCCAAATGGAGAACCTATTCCTAAAGGATCAACATAATGACGACAGACTCAGATCGGTCATTTGTCCCTCATCACGAATAAAATAACGTGATATCGCGAATTACATCGCGAAGAGTTCCCAAACAGCGAACCTCTTCCTAAAAAAAGGCATTAAGATAAGCGCAAATAAAACTCACAAAAACGTATTCATAATAAAAATAAATGTGAAAGGTACATAAACATCGAAGCATGTTTTGTCATATAAATTACAATTTTGGATCGTTTACAGTAGATAACGACTGATAATACAAATCTTTCCAATATTCCACCTCTTGAGATAATTTTTTCTTGTCTTCTTCAAGAACGGCATTCTTTTGCTTTAAAACATTACACTCTACCAAGATTTGATTTTTTGATGCAATTAGGTCTTGATTTTCTGCAAACTTCATATCTTTGAGTTGACACAGTTTTTCTACATCTTCAACTACTTCATTAAAATCTTTAGCAGTCTCGTAGTACAAATGCATTCTTTTGTCATAATCTTTTTTCAATGCTAAAGCTGAATCATACAAATCAGACGCTTCCCTCTCACTATCAAATGTCAATGATATAGCCTAAAAAAAAAACGATGTGAATAAAAGTGATGCATGTACGATGTGAATAAAAGAGATGCATGTACGATGTGATGTAAGTAAAAGATGTACGATGTAAACGTAAAAACGCATGTACGATGTGAACGATATGAATAAAAGATGTACGATATTAACGGATACATGTACGATGTGAATAAAAGAGATGCATGTACGATGTGATGTAAGTCAAAGATGTACGATGTAAACGTAAAAACGCATGTATGATGTGAATGATATGAATAGAAGATGTACGATATTAACGGATACATGTACGATGTGAAGTAAGTAAAAGATATACGAGGTGAATGAAAGTGATGCATGTACGATGTGAACGAAAGTGATGCATGTACGATGTGAATAAAAGTGATGCATGTACGATGTGAATAAGAGAGACGCATGCCAACTTATTTTTACCTCAAGCACACGACGACTTGCCATATGCCAAAGAGACATGTTCTCCTTTTTCTTGCTTTCAGCAATTGCCATACGATCTTCTTCATGACCCAAATGGTGGTATAGGTCATCTTGTGCAGATCTATTTCCAAATAATCCAGTCTCAAAAAGTTGTGGGAGCTGTGTATCCTTACATACTGGACAAGGGACTCCGCCATCATCTGATTCCGAAGACATTACATAAATAGAGTGATCATCAATCCTCTCATCTTTGGGATCAGAATCCTCAGGTTCGTAAGCTCGTCTTAGTACAAGATCTCCTTCCACGTCACTTGAATTATCATTTCCAAAGGACTCCGCCATCATCTGATTCCGAAGACATTACATAAATAGAGTGATCATCAATCCTCTCATCTTTGGGATCAGAATCCTCAGGTTCGTAAGCTCGTCTTAGTACAAGATCTCCTTCCACGTCACTTGAATTATCATTTCCAAAGGACATAAGGATGTCCCTGACATCAACCTGAGAAAAATCCATTTCTAAAAAAGACTATACGATCTTAAAAAACTCCAATATACGATCTACTTTTCCCACCTTAGAACTAAAATTCTCCAAAATATTTAGACTACTTTTCCCTGACATCAACTTGAAAAAAAGGTGTGTTATAAGTTAAACCCCTCGTTCTACATATATATATATACATATATATATATCACTAAAAATATATATATATATATATCACTAAAAAAAAAAAAATATATATATATATATATATATATAATAAATAAAGTACAAAAATACATATATATATTCGTACTTAAATATAATATGTATATTTTATATTTGGGTAACATCAAAAACCCATACACAAAAATCCAAAGTTAAGACCTTTTCTATTCATTTTTTTTTTAACATAGTGCTTACATCGTTGTCAAAATAGAAGAGATTACAAAAATCAATCTCCAAATGAGACAAGAAAACTAAAAAAGACTGAAGTCTTCGAACTTCACTTCTGAGGAGACGATGCTATATCTTCATCATGAACATCTTCTTGTGCCCCAGTCACACTTTGAATAGGAGAGTTGATCTTCTCCTTTGTCGGCTGAGACGAGCTTCCACCTGTTTGTGTAGCTCGTACTAGGCTTGAAAAGACACTAGTCATATTTAACCTCGAGGCTTGAGTTTTTAAATTTGACATCAACCAAGACACCCCTTCACGATAGCCTCGAGTGCAATCTTCTTTCAGCTTGCTCACCAAGTCACGAAGTGAACTCGCCTCGGCACGAAGTAAGTTTACCTCATCTCGAAGCTTCGCTGTTTCTTCCTTTGAAGCTTTCAGTTCCTCCTCAGCCTTGTCAGCTCGTGCTGTTTGATCCATAGCCGCATTTTCGGCTATCTTCAACTTCTCTACACGATCTAAAAGCTCAGTCCCAAGGTCGTTTATCTTTAGACGAAGACGACCTATTGTAGCATCTTTCTTGTTGATAGCCTGTTCGTACTCAGACAATAAAGACTCCGCCTCTTGAGTCCTCTGGCGATAAGCCTGGTTCGCGATCTCTCCCTCGCGAACAATTGATAAAGCCTACAAACACAACACATTTATTAATCGATCTTAAACATTTTCAAAATAAAACACGTCGTATGAAGGTGTTACCTCCATTAATCTTTGAGCAACCATTTCCCCATGGGTCAATCCTTCTACTTTGCAAGCTGATTGGACACGAGCTCGTTCTCTAGCACTACCAAAATGCTGGTAGAGATCGAGCTGTAAATCCTTTTTCCCAAAAATCCCCTCGTCAAAGTAGGTCACGGAGGTGTTCACATACTTGACGTTTTTTAGGTAGACATCGTTGAGTTCCACTGTCTCAGGATTCAAGATACGAACTGGCGAAGATATTTCATCAGACTGGATCGCCTTCATTTTTCTTTTCTTGGAGGGTTGAGGATCAGACTTCGTATGTGACGAACTGGCCTGAAAAAGAGATTTGTCCACCCCAGTTGAAAGCCCAAGGTCGTCCTCTGCTCCAGTTCGTACCTCAAATGCCTGAGTACTCTTTTCCACCTTGACATCAGCCAATAAATCCGAGCAATCAACTCCTGAGTAATCCATATCTGCAATGTACAATATTAAAAATTAGTATTATTGATTTAAAGATCGTAAAAAGTACCTCGTCGTTCACAAAACATACGACCTTTTCGTCGTACGACTACACTGCTCCAGACACCTGATTCCATCATCTTTTTTGGCGTCAATATACTCCTGAATGAGTGGTACTCGGAGTTTTTTAATTTGATCCTTCGATGTTTGTCTCTCTTTTCGGACGTCAGTCTATAAAGGACCTCGTCCCCCTTTGGAAGATCGTTGACAAAATTATGATTCCAGTTAGCTCGGACGGTGCGACCCCTATCTAACTCCCATAAATCACCTCGTATAAGGAGGTATTTGTCCTTCTAGGTATGTTGACTGTCTGGAAGATTCAAGATAAGCCCCTTTTGTTGAATAGGAGATATATACGATCTCCATATGTCCTTCCCATTCTTCTTCACAGTATATATCGAACGAATTAATTTTTCTTCGATCTCCATATTCAGCTCCCCACTAAGAACTGCGAGACATAACAAAATCCTCCAGCCATTAGGATTCAGTTGAGCAGGACTGATGTCGTACATACCAAGAAACCTGGTAATAATACGAGGTGCTGGAAATCGAAGTCCTATCTTCAAAGTCTCTTCGTGAAGCACATACCACCCCTCTGGAGGATCGTCATTATCACGCAAATGAGAAGGAACTAGCTGCAAATCAATCTCAGGAGAAATATGATACACCGACCTTATCCTCCCCAGATCGGATACCGCCAATTTACTCGGTAGCTTTGAGATCGTATCCCTACGATTCCTTGTTGGCCCCCGACTCTTTTCTGGTAACTTCATACCAGACTTTTTCTTTCTCGGCTCTTGAGCTTTTACATTGGGGATGTGAATCTTTGGTGGAAGACCTAATGAAGACGACCCAACATGTGACGATGTGGGGACATATTTACTGGCAACTGGAAGAGCCAAGACCCTTTCCTTTTTTAGGACCGCATGTTCCGAAATTTCATTCCCCGTCGACGAAGTGCCCCTCTCTTCTTTATTTTGATCCTTCGATGCCAACGATGTACGACCTGAAGGAAAAACCACTTCTGCATGTTTCCCTGTTTGATCCGTACTAATCTTAAAAGTAATTTTCCTCCCTTTTTCTGGTTCAGATACCTTGGGAGATGGCCCAGCGTCTTCTAAACGATCTGAAGGTATGACCTCTTTTGGGGAACCTACTTCGGGTTGTACTCTTTCTTCGCTCGAAGTCATATTCAAAGTAGAAAACTAAGATTAAAAACGAGAAAGCAAAATCAAGATCGAACGAAATTTTACCTGTAAAATCCAAAGAGTGAAAAAAGCTCCTGGTTGGAAAAATACTAGTTTGCCAAGAAAGACGACCTTGTTCCCCAATATTTCACGAACTGATTTTCCTTTCAGACACACTCACGAAGTTGTTCTCCCCACATACGATCTTGTTTTCTCTGTTTTATCAAAACTTGAAATCCCTTCTTATAACTTACAATTCGAAACGTTGCAACCTCGGGAAGTGGAAGAGACTAATAAAAAGAATTTAAATAAAAGTATAAGAGACAACAATTATAACCAATGAATTCCTTAATTACGATAATAAATATGATTACAGGAAGGTTATGGGGGTAGGTATCTTTGAAGAAAACATTCTTTCACTTCGTCTCAAAGTTCAAGAATGGGGGACTTGATGTTAGAATGTAAACTAAAGTCGTCCTCGGTAAAAATATTACTACATTCAACTTAAGAGCAAAGAGGCCATAGCACATCTAATTGTCACCAGAACTGGGCAGATTCGGATTGACGTCGTATGTACGAAGTGATTATGAGAGGAAAACCAAGCAGCCTCGTATTGATGAAGTGATTATGAGAGGAAAACCAAGCAGCCTCGTATTGATGAAGTGGCAGCCTCGTATCGATGAAGTGGTTATTTAGCGACATACCAAAATAAGAGATTCCATACCTACGAAGTGATCCAACATTGTCTTCGTCGCCTAAAGAAACAAACAAGACATCGCACCTGTTGTACCGAACGGCCTTGTACTCACGAGGTCATCAAACGTCATACAGTCTAAATTTTATGATGTCGTACGTACGAAGTGGAACATCATCAACATAAGTGCTTCCACAAATACTTAGCTAGTCACCATCATTGACGCGACTTCTGATAGAACCTGGCATGTCATAGTGCCAGTCTGCATACCTATTAAAAGAGGACAACTGTAAATCTTCAATGTCTATATATATATGTGTACATTTGTTGTTTAGGGGAGGTCTGAATCAATATAAGTCATTCTAGTGATTTTTAGTGTGAGAAAATTCTTAAAAACACCAACCTAGTAATAAATAGTATCTTAAGTTTTTTCCAATATTCTTTCCTTAATTGATGATTTCACTTTCACTTTTATATTAGACATTTTTGTAATTTATGTGTTGGACACCCCTTAATTTCCGTTAAATGTTTATACTAAAAATACATTTGATGGAAAAATTGATTATCGTTCAGACTAATTAAAGATCTTCTTAACAATTTTACATTTAAATTGCTCTAAAATATATATATTTTTTATTTTAATAAAAGAAAATATTGTTTGGGGCTGAATTCTTATATTTTACTCTATTAGTATTTGGAAAAAAAAATTTCTTGTATTGTCTTTGATATAAAATTTAATCTAAAAAAAGGTCCAAATGATTTCATAATTTTTATCAAATGAAAATATTAGTCTCGTAATTATTGTGTTAAATACTAGAGATTCAATAATTTTTTTAAAATGAGTACTTTAATCCCTTAATTTATAAGTTAAGTAATATAAGTTTTATTATTATGAAAAAGTAAGCAATCAGTAATGAGCACTTTTTAGTTCAATAAAAGTATTAAATTTAAGAATTTATAATGCCTAATTTTCATAAATAATTACGAAATCTCTAATATTCAGCTTTTAAATGATCGGACTATACGTATTTAAATTTCATAAATGACCGGACTATAGGTACCTAACTCAAAGATTATAAGACTAAAATGCTCATTTATACATAGTAATATGACTATTTTGACATTTTTTTTCAAATATTATGGGACCTCTATTACCAAATATAATAATTACGAAATTAAATTATTTAAATTAAATAATTACAAAATTTTTAATATCCAGCTTCTAAATTTAATTGGCATCATCATCAAATATTTTGAAATATGTCAAATGTATTATTACATGTGTAAGTGTAATAATTCTTACAAGTATAAATAGTATATGTTGATTTTCAAAATAATATTATTTAGTATTGTTTAATAAAAATAAGTTTTTTACATGCAAATAAATAAGCATTGAATGAAAAAAATATTTATATCATCAAACTTTCTCGACTCAATAGAGAGGAGTTGACCTGATGATTGATGCATGAGGAAGTGATTGAAGGTTTCTTAGTTACTACCACAGTAGCACTCACTCATCAAACATTTCAGACCATTGTTTGTTGGGCACTGTCATATTTTTGTTTACCTTTGTACCTACACTAAAATATCTCTGTAGAACAGAGCATCGCAGTCGAGCAACTCTCAAGATACATAGAATATTCCATAATTTTCAACTCAAATAGTTACAAAATTATTTCACACTAATAATTATTACTTTTTGTTGTATAAATAATTCAATTATTTATCTGATTTTATTTTTAATCATTTTAATAAAAATATATATGTTTATTTTCTTCTAATACTAAAAAAAATATATATTTTAAAAAATAAATTTTTTTAATAATAAAAGAGATTATATAATATAATTAAATCTAATTATTATTGTTATTTATATGGCTTCAAAACATGAGTTAAATAAAAGGGCATTTTTATAATTACAATTTTATCTTAATATTACTCCCACAAAACCTAGTACATTATATCTATATATATTAGTTTATGCTCTGTCGAAAGAGATGTTTTTTTGTTTTTGGAATCCAATTACCATTTGAAACTAAAGGAGAAGAAAAAGGAATTGCCGAACAGCTTCACCACTTTTGAAGAACAGCAAACTCACTTTGCTGATTACTTAATATACATATCCCTTTTGTTGATTACTCAATATACATATACTTCATTTGTCTTCTTTGGGAATCGTGAGCTTCAGCAAAATTCTCTTCCTATTTGTTCAGCAACAACAAGTAATATTATTTAATTTTTGCAAAATCTTATAGTTCTTATTTTTCCGATTACTGTTTTGTCATTGGAAGAATATGTGAGTGTATTTAGGGATTTGATATTTTGTGTGGTTATTGAATATTGGTGTTTGTATTCTCCATTTGGATCTGATAGTGGATTTTCCTCGGTGTGCCGTCGTCAGTGGAGTAGAATTTTCACATTGAAAGGTTGAACCACTTAAATCATTGTGTGCCATTTATTTTTCTTATTGCTTATTATTTTGCCGTTATCCATAATTAATTATTTGTGCAACTAAATTGGACCCAAACTACGCTTCCGCTAGCGCTAATTTATAACAAAGTGATATCAGAGCTTTGGGTTATTCTGTTAATTATTGGAACTGATCAAGTTTGCTCTTTTGGATTTATTTTGAGCTTTTTGGTTATTTGGTTGGTTTCATATTTTTGGGTTGTGCTTCTATTAATTTAATTTTGGGTTTTCTGTCATGGCGGCAAAATACGAAATTGAGAAATTTAATGGTAGGAATGATTTTAGTCTTTGGCGAATGAAGATGCGAGCTATATTGGTTAAAGTGGGGCTCGTTAAGACACTTGAAGGCAATGATAAATTATCAGAAAAATTGACTGAGGAAGAAAAAGATGCATTGATGGAAAATGCCCTCAGTTCAATTCAGCTATCCTTGTCTGATGAGGTACTACGCGAGGTTGGTGATGAGAGATCTCCTGCTGGATTATGGCTTAAATTGGAGGGTGTGTATATGACCAAGTCTTTGACAAGTCGGTTATATTTGAAGCAGCGCTTGTACACTTTCAGAATGTTAGAAGGTACGCCTTTGCACGATCACCTTGATGAATTTACTAAAATCATTCGTGATCTGAAAAATGTTGGTGTTAAGGTTGATGATGAGGATCAGGCCTTAGTTTTGTTATGTTCTTTACCTCATTCGTTTGAACATTTTGTTGATACCATGCTATATGGGAGAGACACTATTTCTTTGGAAGATGTCAAAGCAGCTTTGAATTCCAGAGAGTTGAAGAAAAAGGTGTCTACAGGTAATAACGATAGTAGCAGTGGTTTGTTTGTCAGAGGTAGAACGCAAGATAAATGATCAAGCAATAATAGAGGCAAGTCTAGATCAAAATCTAGAAAGAGAAAAGACAAATGTAATTATTGCCGTCAGGAAGGGCATTGGAAAATTAACTGTCCAAAACTCAAAGGTAAAGGAAAATTTACCACAACATCTTCTGGTACTAATGATGTTGCTGGTGTTGCAGATAGTTCTAGATCCGAAGGTGATAATGTTCTGTCAGTATCTATTAGTTCTTCAAGAGATGTTTGGATTCTTGATTCGGATTGCACTTACCATATGTGCCCCAATAGGGATTGGTTTGTTTCTTATCAGTCCATTGATGGGGGTGTTGTCTTGATGGGAAATAATGTGTCCTGTAAGGTTGTTGGTATTGGTACTATCCGGATTAAGATGCATGATGGTATTGTCAGGACTTTGAAAGATGTTCGCCATGTTCCAGATTTGAAAAAGAACCTGATATCTTTGGGTACTCTTGACTCACAGGGCTATAGGTACATAGCTGAAGGTGGAGTTTTGAAAGTTATTAAGGGTGCTCTGATGCACAAAAACTTGATAACCAAATTTTGTAATTTATAAAAGCTCGCAAGTGCACGAGTCACTTGTAGTAAGCGACAAGTATACTCCCAAGATCGTCTCTCAAAGGAATTGCTGTGGTTTTTAAAATAGCTAAATGTAGTCTAAAACGTAACAATAAAATAAATCCTAGACACTCTAATCAAAGTTTGGGTTGTAAATTGTTTCTAAAATCATAAAAATACTAAAACAATAAAAGTAAGTGCGTGAAAGTTTTGTTGAAACGATGAGATGAATGAGTGTGGGAAGTTGGTTAGTAAACTAATCATGGATGACTTGATTTATGTGGTTTTGACAATTAAGCACGAAAAAGTAGAATTTAATGATTATTTTCTCTAACTCTAGAAAATCCCAAATCAATGGTGATTTTTCCTTAATTAACTAATTAGTTTCTTTGATCCAGTCCGTTAATTAGTTAATTAGTCTTAAATCCAGGAAAATAGTTTAATGACCTAATTCAAGACAAATCAATGCACTTAAACTAGGTTCATGCTCAAGAGTACATAATTGAATTCAGATGGCGTTTCTAAAACTCAACCCTAAAATATTTCATACATTCACAAATCAAATTGATCAGAAATAATTGATGAACATACGTATTAAGAACAATGACCATGAATCAAATTACTTAATCATAAAATTATCCACACAATCAATCATCCAATCATAGTGACATTACCAAAATCCCACACATAAATAGTTTAGCTACTCATAATGAAATCCAAATCAATATTTTTCATTACAAATAACATTCTCTGAGTTTTTAAAGAGAAAAGAGATTACAAATAATAAATTACCCCACTTCCACTTTTCAAACAAGCCCTTGATGTTGGATGATCACCTTCTTCAAGATTTGTCAATGGTGCTTCAATGGAGGAGCGTTAATTGAATAATTTTCTCTCTAAAGGGTGTGGAGAAGAAGAAGAAAAATAATGTTTAAGAGTTGGTGGAGGCTCAAAGTTATATCAAGCTTGGAGGCTGAATGATGTATATATAGAGGATGGAAAGATCATGTGTCCTATTTAGGTTTTCCTTTTTTGTAAGGGTTTCCATAAAGAATTCGTGCGTGTGTGGCTGCTGGGATTACAATCTGCGCGCGCGCGCTGCGGCGCGCCTTTTTTCATGCCGCGGCGCAGCATGTGAAACTGATTTACGAATAAAAACAGAAACCTTCTCGCCGCGGCGCACAATACTCATGCCGCGGCGCGCAATGTTTTTCAGAATTGCGAACCAAAACAGAAAGTCCCTCGCCGCGGCGCAACTTATTCATGCCGCGGCGCACAATGTTTTCTTGATTTCCTAGGATGCAACCCGAGAGCCTCTCGCCGCGGCATATGTTTTCTTCGCCGCGGCGCGCAATGTTGTTGGTGCCATGTAAATGTCCTTACATAATTTGCTGATTCTTGATGTAAGGGCTTACGTTCTTAAACTCTTGTTGGTCCCCCTTACATAGTAAATTGCACCCACTGTAAGGCTTACAGTCTTTAACACATTTTACTTCATTTTTGCTCTCTTTGACCACATTTCTTCCCAAACCCACTTTGACCTACAAAACAATAAAATACCCTCCATGGCAAGATTATATTGAGATTAAATGTAAAATAGATGCTTAAAAATATAACAAATAGTAGGTCAAAATAGTGTTCATCATGCTCTGGTGGTTATTAAAGGGCAATTGTTTCGTGGTCTCTATGTGCTTCAGGGTAGCACTGTCATTGGCAGTGTTTCAGTTTCATCCTCATCAGATCAAGATTCAGATACGACTCGCTTGTGGCATATGCGATTGGGGCATATGAGTGAGGCAGGGATGTTTATTTTGAGCAAGTGGGTTTTACTTGGTGGTCATAAAACTGGAAAGCTTGATTTCTGTGAGCATTGTGTCTATGGAAAGCATCGCAGAGTTAAGTTCAGTACAGCCATCCATAAAACAAAAGGTATTGTTGATTATATTCATTCAGATCTTTGGGGTCCTTCTCGTGTTGCTTCCAAGGGTGGTGCCCGGTATATGTTGACTTTTATTGATGACTTCTCTCGTCACGTTTGGGTATATTTTTTAAAAAATAAGAATGATGTGTTTTCAAGATTTGTTACATTTAAGGCTTGTATTGAAAATCAAACTGGCAAGAAGATCAAGCGTTTGAGAACTGACAATGGTTTGGAATTTTGTGAGAGTTAGTTTAATGAGTTCTGTGAAAGGAATGGCATAGTGAGACATCGTACTGTGCGTAATACACCACAATAGAATGGAGTTGTAGAACGTATGAATAGAACTCTTTTGGAAAGAGCTCGTTGTATGCTCTTTCAAGCTGGTTTGGATAAATCTTTTTGGGCTGAAGCTTGTAACCATGCCTGCTATTTGGTGAATCGGTCTCCATCAACTGCAATTGAGTTGAAGACTCCGGTTGAGGTATTTTCTGGTACTCCTGCTAATTATTCTGATTTAAAAGTTTTTGGTTGTCCTTCTTATGCTCATGTTAATGATGGTAAGCTTGAGCCTAGGGCATTGAAATGCATATTTTTGGGGTATCCTTCTGGGGTGAAGGGTTATAGACTATGGTGTGTTGAACCCAAGTCACATAAATTTTTAATTAGCAGAGATGTTAAATTTGATGAGTTTTCATGTTGGAAAAGAAAAAGGAATCTGTTGTTGCAGGTAAAGACCACGGTGTCAGTGAACAGGTGGAGCTTGAGAGTGGAGCTCCTAGTCAAGTGCAAGAGAGCACTTCAGATCAGCCATTTGTGGATGAGGTAGATGATTCTGCTCCTGATGTAGCAGAACAGCAACAAGAGCAACCATACAGTATCGCTAAGGGTAAAGGAACAAGAGAGATTCGACGACCTCAGAGGTATGCAGATGCAAATTTAGTTTCTTATGCATTGTCTGTGGCAGAGACTATTGGGGTGAATGAACCTACTAGTTATCGTGAAGCTGTCACTTGTAATGAGTCTGCTCAGTGGTTAGTTGCTATGAATGAAGAGATTGAGTCACTTCATAAGAATCATACTTGGGAATTAATAAAATCGCCTAAGGGCCAGAAGATTGTTGGAAACAAATGGGTCTTCAAGAAAAACGAAGGTATACCTGAGGTTGAAGCAGCTAGGTTCAAGGCACGTGTTGTTGCTGATGTGTTAAAATGTGTACTCGCAAGTGTACGAATCACTCGTAGTAAAGTGACAAGCAACTTCCAAGGTCGGTCTCTCAAGGAATTGCAGTGGTTTTAAATAACTAACTTTTAACTTAAACAGAGTTCTAATGAAAACAAAACACTAATTAAATAGAGTTCTAGTGAAACTAAAACTCTAAGTAACTAGAATCCTAACGCTAATAAAACTGTAAAAAGGTTGTTTGTTTTTGGTAACGAGAACAATCATACGACACTCAAACGAAAACAAAATCACAATCAAACAATCAATTCAATTAAATCAAATATCAATAGAGGATGTATGGACGTTTAGCTTGGTTGACCATGCTTGCATCGAAAAGGTATGATGAGATAACATGAACGTCCTATATAAACAAAACTACCGGCTTTCCTTTTAATTACGAAACTCCTTTTGGCGGGGGTAGGTCTCTTTGTTGATTAACTAATTTACTGCCTTTGGCGGGGGTAAATTAAATAGCAATCAAATTATGCGCAAGGAAAACATGCCAATCAAATTAATGCTATGACTAAGTCACTAACTTGAAGCTTTGATTAAGTGTTTCGGAATAAAGTTAAGGTGACGTTCCTATAACTAAATTCTCAGATTTTTCAACTTAACTACGAACATCAAATGGGCCCATGATTATTCATAATCAAATATCTAAACATGCTCTTAATCAAAAAGTAATTTATTCATAAATCAATAAAATACACCATACACAGTTCTAGCAAACATGGCAACACAAACTAAACATCCATAATTAGACTAGCCGCTCATGTTCATATTATTATTCATAGACAAATAAAATATGATTATACACTTTAACAAATAGAGAAGAGGAATTAATTCTATAACAACAAGAAACTCCTAGATCTAAATACCGCTTATGGATTGGATGACGTTCTTCTCCGTAAGCTTTATCTTCGATCGTCGTTGGCTTCCTTGAATCCTTAGAATATTGTCTCTCGCTTCGTTAGAGTGTGGCAACGCTCTCAAAACTGATTGAATGTAGTGTTTGGGTCGCAAAATTGAGAAGAATAAGAGTTGTGTACGAATTGGTCGAGTTCTGTAAGGGGGACTCTAAGGGGGTATTTATAGATGTAAGGGTTTACACGAATCCTATGTGCCATAGGAATAGGCGCGCTGCGGCATGCATTTTCCCCGCCGCGGCGCAACACAAATTCTGAAAAATATGCAAAAACCCGAGAGCTCCCCGCCGCGGCATGCAATTATCCCGCCGCGGCGCGCAATGTTTCTATGTTTTCCAGGATTCAACCCGAGAGCCTCTCGCCGCGGCATGTATTTCCCTCGCCGCGGCGCGCAATGTCTTCCTTCTTTTCATGTCCCCCCTTACATATGTGATGGCATTTTATGTAAGGCTTACATATTTGTCTTGTTTAGCCCATAACTCGTGATCCGAGCGCCGTAGGTGTCCCGTCTTTGCGTGTTTTCATCATTTGACTCATTTGACGCTAAAAACACCTGAAATGCACTAAAATATACCCGTGACTCCGAATGGATAGATTTATGAAAATAATCGAAATAATAATCATAATAAATCTATATATCAATCAATTAAGCACAATTAATCACAAAATATTAGTGCTTTTCGAGCACTCATCAGTTGCAAAGGGCTATTCTCAGAAAAAGGGTATCGACTTCAATGAAGTATTTTCACCCGTTGTGAAACATAGCTCCATACGTGTATTGCTTGCTATGGTTGCGCTGTTTGACTTGGAATTAGAACAACTTGATGTCAAGACAGCTTTCTTACATGGTGAGCTTGAGGAACAAATTTACATGTATCAGCCAGAGGGGTTTGTTATTTCAGGAAAGGAAGATCATGTTTGTTTATTGAAAAAGTCATTATATGGTTTGAAGCAATCTCCCAGGCAGTGGTATAAACGGTTTGATTCTTTTATGATTGATCATGGTTACTCTAGGAGTGATTATGATAGTTGTGTTTATCATAAAAGGTTCTCTGATGGTTCAATTGTCTATTTATTGTTATATGTTGATGACATGCTTATTGCTTCTAAGAATAAGTTTGAGATTCAGAAATTAAAGTCTCAACTTAGTGGTGAGTTTGAGATGAAAGATTTGGGTGCAGCAAAGAAAATTTTGGGCATGGAAATTTACAGGAATAGACAAGCGGGCAAGCTTTATTTGTCTCAGAAAAGTTACATTGAAAAAGTTCTTGAACGTTTTGGTATGAAAGAGTCTAAACCTGTGAGTACGCCACTAGCTGCGCATTTTAGGCTTTCTTTAGATTTGTCGCCACAGTCAGAAGAAGAAGAGAAGTACATGTCTCAGGTTCCATATGCTAGTGCCGTTGGTAGTTTGATGTACGCTATGGTTTGTACTCGTCCAGATATTTCCCATGCAGTTAGTGTTGTTAGTAGATACATGGGTAACCCTGGAAAGGGTCATTGGCAAGCAGTGAAATGGATACTTTGATATTTGAGAGGCACTTCTAGTTTTGGTTTGGTATATGATGGGAGTTCTAATACTGGTTGCAGTGTTATTGGTTATGTAGACTCCAATTATGCTGGAGATTTGGATAAGAGAAGATCTCTGACAGGTTATGTTTTCACTCTTTCTCATTGTGCCATTAGTTGGAAGGCTACTTTACAGTCTACAGTTGCTTTGTCCACTACAGAGGCAGAGTATATGGCAGCAGCAGAAGCAGTGAAAAAAGCCATCTAGCTTAGAGGTTTGGTTTGTGATTTGGGTTTACAGCAGAATACTTCTGTTGTATTTTGTGATAGTCAGAGTGCAATACACTTGACCAAGAATACTATGTTTCATGAGAGGACCAAACATATTGATGTTAGATATCACTTCGTTCGTGACATTGTGTCTCAGGGTACTATTATTATTAATAAGATAGCTACTGTAGAGAATCCAGCTGATATGTTGACCAAGCCAATTCCAGTTAACAAGTTCAAGCATTGCTTGGGCTTGGTTGGTGTTTGTAGTAAGTGATCGCCCTTTGGGGCTTTTGGACGACGGCCACTTGGTATTTTTGAGGAATCCTAAATTTGAAGAACTTGGTTCCGTTTTGAGCCAAGGTGGAGATTTGTTATTTATATGGCTTCAAAACATGAGTTAAATAAAAGGGCATTTTTGTAATTGCAATTTTATCTTAATATTGCTCCCACAAAACCCTAGTACATCATATCTATATATATTAGTTTATGCTCTGTCGACAGAGATGTTTTTTTGTTTTTGGAATCCAATTACCATTTGAAACTAAAGGAGAAGAAAAAGGAATTGCCGAACAGCTTCACCACTTTTGAAGAACAGCAAACTCACTTTGCTGATTACTTAATATACATATCCCTTTTGTTGATTACTCAATATACATATACTTCATTTGTCTTCTTTGGGAATCGTGAGCTTCAGCAAAATTCTCTTCCTATTTGTTCAGCAACAACAAGTAATATTATTTAACTTTTGCAAGATCTTATAGTTCTTGTTTTTCCGATTACTGTTTTGCTATTGGAAGAATATGTGAGTGTATTTAAAGATTTGGTATTTTGTGTGGCTATTGAATATTAGTGTTTGTATTCACCATTTGGATCTGATAGTGGATTTTTCTCGGTGTGCCGTCGTCAGTAGAGTAGACTTTTCACATTAAAAGGTTAAATCACTTAAATCATTGTGTGCCATTTATTTTTCTTATTACTTATTATTTTGCTGTTATCCATAATTAATTATTTGTGCAACTAAATTAGACCCGAACTACGCTTCCGCTAGCCCCAATTTATAACAATTATTGTTGAAATTGATTGGACTTTACCTTATAAATTGATTGAATCATGTGATATGAATGTTAGAAAATGCAAATATATATATATATATATATGTATGTATATATATTTAATAAAGTTGTCAAAATTTAACATTAAATAGATTTTAGTGGCAAGAATTTAACTTGAATAATTTTAATATAAAATTTTTGGCCTGAAGTTTTTTTTAATAGAAAAATATATAAGTTACTAATTTTATAATTATAAATTTTGAGATACATTATAAACAATGTTTTCCAAGATAATTTAGTGAGAATGGACAAGTTTATATTGAATACGTACGATATTGACATGAGTGGCTCTATTGCATGCCATAGGGAAAAAAAAATGTCAAAGCAGATGTTTTATTTAATAATATTATTTTGTTAAAATAAAATTTAAAATTAATATAATATTATTGTTTTTACAATAGTAATCACATTTGATAATTCATACACAATAAACATAACCAATAAACCAACCGTTAAAGACTTGCTTTATAGAAAAATAAAACAAAATTAAATGCTTGCTTATAATTTAATTGAAAGGGTCACACGCCCGACGCTAACCCAAGTAGCTAGATGCATTGTATTGATAAGGATTAGTCAACTTCTTTGCATTATTATTAAAAAGAAGTATTATCATTATCACAATATAAAAACCTAAATATATCCTCATAGAACTATAAATCCATTGGGTTTTTAGAGCATCATCTTTCTTCTCTGATATTTTCCCATTGAGTATTATAGTATTTTGTAAGGATCACAATCTTTTCTAGAATGCAACTTTAATTCTAAATTATAATAATTATAGGACTTGCCTTTTTCTAGTATAGAAATTAGAATATGAGCTACACTACTTAACAAGTGAAAAGCCTATAGACTTGGTTAATTCAAGCTGCAAAAAAAAAAAAACCAATAGTTTTCTTAGAAGAAAAATAGATTTTTATTAAGGAACAATTTACTACACCTTCATAAAGTAGCAAAGACTATGTAAACAAACATTCTCAATCCCAGTGGAGCTCAGATTTTTGTCATGAGTGAATAACTTCGTGGATTGGTATTATAACATAGGGAGCAGGGTCGTAAAGACATTTAAATTATGTTATTTGTATTATTTAATCTCTTAGATTATAAGTAGTACCATTATTAGTAGAACTATGTTGTAGACCAGACCAAGTTTGAGTCCAATTTAACTTTTTATCCAAAATAACTTATTAGCAACTAGCTCACATGTAAATCTTCTTCTCCTCATGTTTCTAATAAAAATTAGGAAAATTAATTAACATGTAATAAAAATGTTCAAGAATTATGAAGTGACTTTTCTCATTTTGCAGCAAAATTAGTTTTTTAATATAGAATTGTAGTTTATTTTTTCTTTAAATTTGTAAAATATAATAATTATAGTTTTTAAATTATTAAATTATTTTAATTCTAAAAATTAAAAAATATCTCATAATTTAAATAATAGATACACGGTGAATATTAAAACAATTTATACAACCAAATATGATTTGAATACGTATTCTATTTTCCTTCAAAATTATTTTAATTCACAAAACCTCTTACTCTTAATTACTAAATTTTAATTTACTTATCTATTATTACATCTAATAATATTCATCTTCATAAAAAAGATAATAACTTTATTAATAATTATATTAAAAAGTTCTATCAAATGTACAATTATGAATAAAATAATAACAATAACTTGTCTATTTATTATCGATTATAATTATAGTTACGCTTTAAATAAGTATGAATTATGTTTATAATAATATTTGGGGTTTTTATACAACTCCACTCATATACTTTTAAATGAGACTTAATTTTAGATTTTTAATATGTTCAAATAAGTTTTATGTTATTGAATTACAGTTCGGTGTCTCTAATTTGTGGTCTTATATTTAATATTTGATAAAACTAAAACATGCACGGCCTATTCCCATAAGAGAATATTTCATGAATTTGCCATGGGGTGTTATTTAGTTCTTTAGCTTTAGAAAATGAGTTAACTAAGGACAAAATATATTATTTTAATGATTTTTAATTAAAATATTAAAATAATATAATTTTTCTTAATTAACTGTTTAAAAAAATATTTTAATGAAAAATTATTAAAATAATACATTTTATCTTTAATTGAATCTTTTTTTTTTACTGACCCTATTTATAGTTGAATGCGTGCATGACATATAAAAGTTCTACATATATATGTAGTCTGTCCATTCTAGCTGCCATAATATGATACCATGTAATTCAGATGACTCATAATTTTAATTACTAAATTAATTTGCTAAACTATTAATTTCATCAAAACTTATATATTAAGTTATATTTTAGAAGAATTTTTAATAAAACTAACGTATATGTTTATTTATTTTCTTTTCTTCATTGTTGGACGACGTACACTTTAGGAAAAATTGAAAGATTTCTGGTTGGAGAAATTAACTTACTACAACTTGATTAGATATATAAATCATCACAATATATTTTCGCCAGGATATTATACTATATATTATTACATCACTTTAATTTGGTGAATGATTAAGTTCATTATTTCAGTAATCACTTGCTAGTTTAGTCTTTGAGAATACCATATGTTAAAAGAAATGAAAAAAAATTATATGCCTTAGTCAATTCCATATTGGTTAAAAAATAGATTTGGTTCATGTTTGATTGAAAATAATATGAATAGTATGTTATAATATATTTAATTTGATTATTAATTTATAATAAAATATAAAATATTACAGCAGTATCAATAATCTATCTTTCATTCCACATCCATCATAATTTGCTATAATGTAGATTTTTCACACATTTGTTTGATTATTTATGAATTTTTGCTCATTTTATTTCATTTGAAAATTAAAAATATATATATTTTTTAATTTTACTTCATCTATAATTTTATAAATTTTATTTTAATATAATTTTTTATTTCAATTACACTACTTAATTCATTCAATTCAATTTTTATTACTATTACATTTTATTCTCTGTAACAAATATTACTTATTTGTTCTATTATCCACTTGTCTTTTTATATAATATATGAATTCATCAAAGTTGACTAAATTATGGTTAACTAACAAGTAGAGTGTTCAACTTATATTAAACATAATATAATGGGTCTAACTCTGCTTATTTTATTTATTAAAAAAAAAAAAAGGTTAGGCATCAATTCCTCCCCCACACGATAATTAAGAATTTAAGATAGTGAAGCATCTAGATTTGACCCAAATTAACAAACAAAACTATAGTGCTGAACAGAAGGAATACATAAATAATTATAAATTATTGCTTAAATATACCTTCAAACTAATTGAGCAATCAGCAAAGTAGAATATTATATGCTGATCATATGTACTTGCAGCCATGAAATTTGGGAATAAGTAATATATATTAAGTCCTTGGACTAGATTCTCAATCAGATGGTATGTTTGGCTCCATAATTAATTTGACCTAATTAGATAATTAAAATAATTAAATATAATAAATAATCTCAAAAAAATGGTAATATTGCGCAACCTAAATTGTTGATGTCATGATAATACTTTATTAATAAAATTTTTATTCAATAATAATGATATTAAAATGTATTAATAGTATAATAAAAAGAACATTTCATGCAATTTTATTGTGATACTAATAAAATTAATTGTGACAATATTATTACTCTTAAAAAAGAAAGTGCTATTTTTAAAGGAAAAAAAAAATACTAATATTAAAATAATTTAAAATTTTACTTCATAATTTAATATTTTAATATTTTTAAAAATAAAAATATTATTTTGACATTAATATTTTATGTTTTAAAAATATGACTACCTCACACATAACAAGGATGCAGGACTTAAGCGCTGTATCTTTTTTTGATTTATATAATTCTTTTTCATCAGCGCACGCTTACACACAGTAATTCCAATTCCGAAAAACCATTAATGTGACTAAACTCCTTTATATTTGCTAATCAGATTTTTCTTTTATGATAAACTATTCACTATTTTTAAAATGCCAAAAGAGGATTAGGTAGAAAAAAATTATTTCGGTGAACTTTAGTCATGAGCTTTAAAAATGTGTTATTAGTTTTCTAATTTATAAAACATTAATTAATTTGAAAAGGATGAAAAAAAATAAACACACAAGTGGGGCAATTAATTAATTATTAATTTTTTTACTATTAAATTACTTTATGTTGTCCAAACTTATCCAATTAGCACATATTTGTTAAATTCTAAAAACTTAGGTACTTATGATTCAAAATAAATAATTTTGTGATACACATTTATTAATTTTATCAAAGTTTAATTATCTTGAACGCAACTTAGTAATAAAAATACATCATTGCTCTTATCACAATGTGTTTATTTTTTTATACTTTTTAAATCAATTCATTTTCAAATTACATTGTTCGCACTAATTTTCTAAGCAAATGGACTTCTAATGTACCTTGGGATCAAATCTATACCGAACCTGCCAAAAGAAATGGAGTGTTTTTATTTATTTATTTTGTACCTATTTTTCTTATTAAAAAAAAGTACAAAGTTTATTTCATGTTTCTCTCTCTCTCTTGTCCTCAATATTTTTTTTATAACAAAAGAATAACTTCATTGAATATATGAAAAAGTTACAATTTAAAGCAAAATTTAAGATATTAAATATATAATATATTCAAAAATGAAATCAAAACTTGCAAGTTGTGTGATAATTTTAAAATATACGTGAATAAATATATATGAATATTAAATAATAATTTTATATTATAATTTACTTTAATATTTGATTGTAGTAATTGAAACAATAAATCTTGATAATGATAAAGATTAACATTTAAAAATAATATTTTACAATATAATCAAGAGACTCTTTTAAGAGCCTCTTAGAGGCATAATAACAAATATTTTAACCTCAATAATAATCAAAACAACTAAATTACTTACAAGGTTTTAAATAAATTAGAGCTTCTTAGAGGCATAATAACAAACATTTTAACCTTGATAATAATAAAAAATAATCAAATTACTTACAAGATTTTAAATAAATTAAAAATTATTGGACAAAAATAAGGACAACAACACCCAGAATTTATACAAAACTGACCACAATATCTACAAATTCTTAAACCTCGATTTTGAGCAGAGCGGCGCCACTCACAAGCACCAGAGAAAACCACCCACCCAATAACCACAGACAAAAGAAGGACCAGCATGAGGCAACCTGAAAAATGATGGTGAGCAAGCGATGGCATGAGCAATCGAAAAACTAACGACAACTAGAAAACTGACGGTAGGACATACTGTAATTCTGTTGAAGATGGTAAAAATTACATCGTTAAGTGATAAGAAATTAGATATCTAACTATGAAATTGATTTAAAAACAGCGTCGTTTTCAGGAAACAAAGATTACTTGTGAACCAATCACAACTATGTCCAAGACAGTACTTTATATTTTTTACCCTTAGGAGATTTCCTAGTTAGCTTCAGATTAAAGTTCCAAGAACAACTTCAGAGGTCCAAAAAAGATTTCAAATGCCAATGAAATGGATTAAGTTTTATGTACATATCCTATAATTAATCAAAATATAAACTTTAGTTATATATATTTCTTTTAGGTTATATAGATGAAGTCCTCTAAATTTTTTTTAAATGGCTCTAAAGTCCCATTATTTTTTATTAATAAAGAGAAAATACACTCACACAAACCACAAAACATTCTCATTTTTTTTTAATCTAAAAAAAAACCTCTAAAATCTCCTCTCTCTCTTTTTTTTATTAATGAAGAAAAAATAACAAGAATTTTTTCTTTGAAAAAAATTTAATGAAAAAGAACATTTATGCTACATAAACTTAATATTCAATCCTGTTCATTTATTGAACTTCAAATGATCCTTTTTAAGGTAAGCTCAGAAAACAAAAATTTGAGCGGAGATGCTAATGATTAAAAATATTTGAATTTTTAAAAACACAAAATTGTAAATACAAAAATGGTGCAATTCATTGAAAAAAAAAAAAAAACAGTATAAACTAATTTTTTTTTTCTTTTTAAAATTCTAAATTTTTACAGAATTCCATCATAGGTCATAGATTCATTGCTAAGTGGACGTACTTAATCAAGTTATAAAATGATATGCTAATTTAATAAAAGTAGTGCTACATGCATCAAATTTTAATATGTATTAAATAATATATTAGTTGTTGATTAAATATAAAATTAAAATGTGAAATAAAAAAATAACTGTGTAATTTTTTATTAATAAGTGACTAATTAAATTATGCTATATAAATTACTGTATAAATTAAATTGTGTTATAAAATATTTTTGATTTAATAATCAAAGATTGGCATACAGATAATAGATTTAGCTATATTTTTGTCCACCTATAAAATATACATTCCTGATTTCCAGTTATAACTAGCCAGGCAAATTCGAAAAGGTTTACACTTGGATATTTCGTGCTTGTTCTTATTGTAGTATTTGTAGAAACACCATTTTCAATGCTATTGGAGTGTTTGCAATGATAGTCTCAAGGTCTAATCTTAACGGGACTTGGTACAATTTTTCACAAAAAGTGTGAGAATTATTTTTCGTAGATTAATATAATTTTTTACGGTTTTAAATTATATTAAATAATTTATAAAATATATTAAAATAAAATTAATTTAATAAGATAAATTTAAATAAGCGTTGTATTTATGTCTATAATAAAATGAACTAAATATAATTTGTATTATGTGATGAGTTCACCCACGAGCCTAAATCAACCTATTAGATTTAGGGTGTAGAGATTGTATTATAATAAAACAATTATGAATCAGAATAAGCCATAAATAGTTGGATATGATAAAATATAATCGTATTAAATTTTATACATGTTTGATAAGTTTTCGTATTAAGTGGTCGGATAAGTTGTATATGGATATCTTGCTAAAAATTAACTGATTCTAAAAGTCTGAAGTTTAAACTCATGAATGGAGAAGGTGCAATAAACCAAAACTCTGATTTTTGATCAAGAAAATAATAGATTGGGGAGAAACAAATTTAGATTTATTCAGAAGTCAAACCTAAAAGCATCAAGTTTAGATTCAGATGAACAAAAGTTGATTGTTTGTAAATCAAAATATTTCTTCTTGCCTTGGTCAATAAATCATCCAAATCCACACTTGTAATTTTAAGAAACCCATTTAGTTTAGACTTCTCATATTATCGACGTAACAACAAAATCTAAGAGAAAATTAAACAATTTCAATCCTTTATATTTCAAACGTCTAGAATTTTTTATTAAATTTCCAAAGAAGAAAAAAATATAGAAAATGGTATTCACCAGGAGATTAGCTTGAGGAGAACAGAATCGCGATACTCTTCGTAGATTAATACTAAATGTATATGAGGTAAATCCACCCTTCGGTTTGAGTTTAACGTCCTTTGTTGTCTATTTGCCCACCAGACACTCATATTGTCCGCCACACTAAACGAAGGCTATAACTATATAACTAGAGCTCTAATTAATTATATTTTATATTAAGATAATTATTTAGTGATCAAATATTTTAACAGGTATATCCCGAATTCTTAAAATGGTAAAGATTTTACCTATTATCGAAAATTTATTAATTTTCGTATTCAAAGTATTATTTGCTCTAAGAAAACTATCGAAAAAAAAATATATATATATACATATATATATATATATATATATATATATATATATTTATTTGTAGATTTTTTTTTTTTTTTTATCTAAGAAAACTAGCATAATTTTTTTATTTCTTCTTTATTGTAAGTTCAGATGCCTACATAATTTATCCTGCTGTAGTGTCAATGTCAATAATGTGCTTTCAATAGCATGCTCTACCAAAATTAAAGAAATTATTATAGCATGCCTTGACTCTCATAATGACGTTCATTTTTCAGATGAAAGTGCATTATAAATACAAAAGCACTACACTGATAATTATAATAAAACAAAAAAAATAAAAAGAAGAAGAAGCTTATATGCGAACGAGTTATCTCAAATTTAAAAAAAAAAAAAAAAAAAAAAATGGGAGAAAACTGTTATATGTAATTACGTATTGAACCTTCTACAGCAATTCAAGTTATTTATATTTGTTCAATATTATTTTATTAATATTTTAATTATTATAAAATTTTGGAGTTTTATTTAAAGAACTTTACAACTTTTTTTCAAAATAAATAAATAAATAAAAGTTTCATAGTTCAAATGCCTCGAATATTTTCAACTGGACATACAAATAGCTCATTTGTATAAGCAATTTATTGAAAATGGTATATGGGCTCTGGATATATTGAATACCACTAAAACCAAAATCATATTGAGCTATGTAGGGTGCATTAAAATGTGAGAGCTTCTAAATAAGCCCCACATATTTGTTAAATGCAACCACCTTTTCATTTTCAAGAAGTCTTAGTTTGTAAAGAAAGCCTCCTTCATTCCAACATACTTCTAAGTTCTACCATAGCTATTGTTTAACTGCTCGACCCTTTCCACCCTTTGGTGTTACCTTTTATTTACTAATTTCCCCTCCATTTTATTCTATATCTTCTTCTCTGTCGGTCCTATAGGATTAGCAATTTTCTATATTCACTACAAGAAAATAAACACTTTTTAGGTGCGGCCTTTGGCCATATCTAAAATGTTACAGGTATAGTCATTTTTCAGATTTATAATCGTACAAATAACTTCTGTCATCATAGATCTCACCTTTAAATACGGTCAACAATTACAACTAACATTTATGGTGCAGTTAACAACTGTGCCAAAAATATGTAATTGTAAACTGTACCAAAAATATGTAATTGTACTTAATTGTACCGTAAATATTTTAAATACAATCAATGACCATACCTAAAATAAAGATAACTTAAAATATTTTAAATAAAATTGAAATATTTTATTTTTAAATTATTTGAAGTACAATTATTGACTATCTAAAAAAAAAAAAGCAAAATAATAATAATTTTTTATAAATCATTTTAAGAAATACCATATTATCCAATATTTATATTTTAGCTTTAATTCTGCATTATATATATGTGTGTGTGCGCGCGCGGGGGCGTGTGGATTATCCAAACAAGTACATATATTAAAATATGAAATATGAAAAAAGAAATAAGTTGATGCATACCAACTTAATTAATAATTATACAAACAATGTGTGTTTAACAATTAAAAGGAAAATGCATCAAGTAATGTACATGTCTCTAACTAAATAGCTAAATAAGAAGAAAATAAATTAAAATGATATCAGGCCTAACACAATTAATGAAAAATTCACATACTTTTTTCGACAAAAATTAAGTTCTTCTTGTATGCCTATTAAAATCTTTGTGGTTCATTATTTGCACTTGATTCAAACCATTCACTATACCTTTGATCGTCACTATCGATATGCAAGTCAAAACCAAATAAACCATCCTCTTCACTGTCACAGGCCTGCAATTGAACCCCAAAAAAAGACAACTTAGCCAAATGGATGCTATATAACATAAAAACGGTAAGATTCTATTTATTGCCCAAACTTTAAACATTGATTCAGTTTACTCTAACTATTTTTATTAAATTTGATTTGGTACTCAAATTCACGGTCATAAGCATGTTATGTTACTTTGTAACATTTTTTTAGCATATGTTTGCAAATATAGTACATTGAATCGATTGTAGTTTTAGTAAATTGAATTAGAAATAATAGTAGTAAATGGTTTCAAAGAATAAATGTGGTGTTTGGTACACTATAATAAAACATGTAATGTAATTAATTCAGCACATTACATTATTTGGTTTGCCTAAACATATGTAATGTAATGTAATGTAATCAATTACATGTAAAGAGGGAAAAATGATTACACATGCTAGGATAAGGAATGGGGATTACATTACATGTATTTGAACAGACCAAATTTCATCGTGTTCGGCCAGCATCGCGTCATCCCGTCCCGGCCAACCCACGTCGTCCCTGCCATCACGTCCTCCCTGCAATCGCGTCGTCGCGTCTAGCATCGCGTCGTCCCTGCCATCGTGTCCTCCCTGTAATCGCATCGTGGCGTCCAACATCGCGTCGTCCGGTCCCATCCAACCGTCGTGCGTCTAGCCTCCCTCCCTCTGCGCTCTCAACGCGATGAAACTATGATTAGGAATTTTTTTTTCTTTCTGCAATTGTTTTTTTTTTTTTTTTTTTTTTTTTTGAAATTGCAATTTTTTTTTTTTGTTAAAATTGCATTTTTTATATGCTAAATTTTTTTTTTTTCTAAATTGTTAAATTTAAAATAATTATATAATTTTTTTTTCATTCCATTACATTACAGTGGTCAACCAAACACTATAATACTGATTCCTTTTTTTATTACAATGACTAAACCAAACACTATAATAGTAATACTGATTCATTTATATTACAATCTATTATGATTACGATTACGATTACATTCAGCGAACCAAATGCACCCAAAGTGTGGGTAGTAAAAATAATGTTTACCCAGTAAAAATTAATATGAAGTCACGAAGCTTAATTTCCTTGTAAGTGAAGCAAAAATTTCATTTGAAGAAATAAAAGATACCAAAAGTAAAATATATCCAAAGAAGTCATAACTTTAAACCCAATTACGGAATTACCTGTAATAATAAGCCTCCAGCAGCATCTCCAAAAAGTATACAAGTTTCTATGTTTAGTCCAATCAACATATAACAAGAAAGAGCATCAGCTCTTGTTCTAGAGGACATCACTTGATAGTATCTAACTTTCAATACAACCACCTCCCTTATCACAAATAACAACATAGAACAAAAGATATTCGACCTTCAAGTAGTCACTATCACGAAAAAAAAAAAATCGTGAAATTGATCAGGACTTGTGAAACATGTATGAAATGTTTGTTAACTAGGAAATTTAATAAGAATTTTAGATGGTAATATATGATCCTTATAATTTAAGGTATGATTATGCAGCATAAAGAAATGAATTAACAATAATAATTATGACTTCATAATAATAATAACAATAAAATAAGAAAATAATCGACTAGACTATTCTAAATTATTAATGTATTATTTGGCCTGCATAAATTCACCCTTTCTTTGAAAAAAAACTCGTCATCGAGTTCTTCTTAGAATGGTAGACTACAATTGAAAAGTTTCTTTCCTTGAGTTCTTCTGAGAATGGTAGACTATAACCGAAAAATTTCTTAGAACCTTGTCCCAAATTCAAAGTGATAATAACACAACCTTTTAAATAAGTACAACAAATTTTCACATAAATTTTCTTTATTCCTATCTTGACTCCTTAATTAAAAACAAATTTACATCAATTTTTAGCAAATCAACCAGATGTAAAATAGTGGGCTGAACTTCACGTAACAGTTGAGTTGTCAAAATAGGCTAGAAAGTGAAAATGGCTTCTTACCTTATTGTGGGCCAAATTTCTGTTGGGCCTAATTAAATATTTTTGGCCCATTACCATTTCTGAACTCATTTGTTCAGAATAACCTTCGTGAAGAGAATATATTCTTTCTTTCTTTTTTGCGTCCACGATGGGTGTTGCTTGGAGAGGCCGGCCAACAACAACGTCTGAGCTGATAGGGTTATAGGTAGACATCGGAGGTTGGTCAGACCAGCACGATGGAGCTGGATGGTGGTTCCTCGGCGACGATCGGACCCTGGAAATTTCGCGAATGGACTCGCGATTGGATTTGCGACGACTTTCTTGGTAGAACTCGCAGAAGGGTCACTGACTGAGTTGCGAGCGAGTTGTGGTTCAGAGGGGTTATGTGTAGGTGGGCGAAATGAGTGGTTGTGGGTGGTGCTAGTGTCGCAAGAGGGAGTTAAGTAGTCTCGCGATAGGTAGTATAGGTGGTCTCAAGGTCGTGTGTTGGATTCGTTAGGGGTTAGGCGACGACTGGTTTGGTGGAGATGGGTGTCGAAACTGATGGTGGGTTGGTGGTTGCGCCGACCCGAGGGGTTGTGAGTTTTTGGGTATGTCAGTTTATGAGATAAGGACGAGAGCTGGTTGTTACCGAAAGGCTCGAGTAGTGGTGGGTGCCGTTGGGTTTTGTTTCCAGGTACTTCATTTCCACTACATATTTGTTTCAGATTGTGTTTGAATTCACCAGAAAATTGATTGAATTTTCATTCAAATTTTGTTCATGATTTAGGAACAATTTTTGCATGGCCTGAATAATGGATTCTTCTTTGTGTATTAAGCTGATTTTCTGTGTGTGAATTTTGGGTGTGGATTTGACAATGTTGGTATAAATGTCGTTATGGGTATTGACTTTGGATGAGTGGGTTGGAAAACTTGTGGATTTGGTGGGTGTGGGTGTGGTAGGGTGAAGAAGACGGTCATTGGTGGGTATTCCACCGAATATAATCGTTCCTCCGATCGAATGAATCTCTAGCACCATGTTGTTCGACAATGAAGTGACTCCAAATGCCTTCATGGCTATCGCACCTCCGGGAACAACCGAGGGCTCTAATACCAGAATGATGCAGCAAAATGAAATGGTTTAAGCCAAATATATGGCAAACAAGGAATAAATCCTAAAATGGGAGAAAACTCTATCTATTATAAAAATATATACAAGCACTCTATCTATAGCAACTCTCTTCTGGGGATGTGGTGGCGATATGAAGTGGGCTGCACGAATAGAAAATCTCCCCCATTTTAGCCACTCTTTTCTTTTTCTATAAGCGGCACTTCATTCTTCCACACTGGCCAATTTTCGTTGGGTTATCGTGTGTCCATTTTCCCAGCAACTACTAAGAAGACTCCCGCATTATCAATCAGCTAGTATGGAAGCTCTAATTAAGAGGGTACTTAAAGAAAGGGCTGCCAATGCATTAGCGGCAAAGGAGTCAACGACCATACATCCCTATCCCTTTTGTAAAGCTACTAATTCTTCCAAAGAATCCAAAACCATAAGCTCGGAATCCATAGCCAGTAGCAAAGTGAGCTCAGAACTTGAAGGAAGAAAAAATCCGTACATGAAATGGATGGGATAGATGATGGATGGATAGACCGACCCTAGGTGATTCCTTTTGAATCGTCTAAAGTTGTTGGTGCATTTAAAGGAAAGGATAAAACAGAACAATGAGATGGAATAAAGAAAATAGGGGCTAGTTCTGCTGGGTACAACAGAAGCATGTAGCAAAAGGGGTTGTCATAATTAATAGTATACTGTATATATAAAAGGTATAAAAAAAAATAATAATAAAGTACAAATTAGGTAAACTACAATTTAGGTTTTTTTTATTGGTTGAAGAGTACTAACCGTCTTACAATTTTATGTAAATAAATAATTTAATTCCAAACATTTATAAAAGCTACAATATAATCTTTTACATTTAGTTTAAATAGTAAATTTTTTTTTTTTTGCTAAAATAAAATTTGTATAAATTACTATTATGTTAAAATAGGGTTGTCAATGGGGCAAAGTCAGGTCAGATTAGAGGCGAGAAATTTTTTTTTCCTTATTTTATTCACAATTTTAAATTTATCATTCATTCCCATTCAAAATTCTTGTGAGTATATATTGGAGTTCCCTACCCCCAAGTGGAGTACGAAATTTCAAGTAATACTAAAATTATTAATTTTCAGTAATTTTTTATTTTTATTAAAAAAGAAAAAATATTAAAAAAAATTATATTTAATAATAAATATCTTATTATGAGAAAGAAAATAAATTTTGAGTCAAAAAATAATATTATATGATAAGAAGAGAAATATAAATATGTAATAATAAATATATAATCTTTTTATACTACATAATATTAATAAAATTTTGTTACATTACTTTGAATTAATAAGAATAAATTATAAAATAATTATATGATTTTAAATTTTTTTAATTGAACTAAATAGTTTAAGTAATATTTATAAAATAATTATTGATATTTTAAAATAATAAAAATGTAACAAAAGATAAAATATATAATATATAATGCATTAATTAAGATTAGTTTGAATTTTATATAATTAAATTTATAAAAGAAAATTATATATTTATTATAATGAGGTATATAATTTTAAAAAATAAGGTGATAAATATAATCTCAATCTTTATCACGTTTGATATTATAAAATATAGATTCTTATTTTCGTTTTGCATTCTCCATTTTTTTATCTCCATTCTGGGATTAGTATTTTGTAGGAGCAGAGATATGTGTATACTCACTTTTTTTTCTTTCCTACTTTCCTCGTGTCCATGATAATGTGATATTCTCCCACATCCCAATTACTTTCCGAATATAAAATATAAAAGCATATTCCTTAATTTGGGTATGACTCAACTCACAGTCATTGTCACGTTTGGTGTCAAATGTATCCTAACCTTATGCCATAATCGTTAGGAGTATCAAGAGGCCAGTCTGACACAGTACAAATATATATTTATTTTATTTATCAGTTATTTTTAAAATTTTAAAAACATATGAATTAATAAATTAAATGGGTCGATAAACATAACAAAAAATATTAAAAGCTAAGAGTAAAGACACGAAATGACCCGTGTACAGGCTACATGTTAACACAACATGTGAACTAATGAGTTATGGGCTAGCCCGACCAAATACTTAACGAGATGTGCCGTGCCATCACCTAATGACACCTGACAAAATTACAAATCACTGGCCCTACTGTCCTTATAAACTTGTGATCGATCTCTTTTTATGTGACATTTAACTTGGATCTTCAATAAATTACATTAGTTTTGTTTATTTATTGAGTTATTATCCAAATAAAATTTATTAAATTTTTGAGAGACACGTATAAGAAACTTATAGTGATTGGTGTCAACCTTGAAAAATACACACTTATTCTCACTAGTAAAGAGTTGTTTGGAGAAGAAAAGGGGCTCACATGCAGGGGTGGAGCGGGGGACTGGACGGGACTGCAGTCTCAATTAATATTTTTATAAAAAATTAATTATAAATATTTTTTAATATTAAATAAATATTTTATTTATAATAATATATTGTGTATAATTTTTATGTACATATTTTAAAATATATTAACTATATTTAACAACTACGTAAATAAAAATGATATGAATTGTAAATAAAATAATTAAATTTATATGTATATATTTTCATGTATTTGGTAATTATTAGTAACAAAAATAAAATTGTAGTCATATATTATGTGAAAATTCTTCTTATATGTGATAATCCAAAAAAAAAAATTTATATTTAACTTTAAACTCAACATTATAAAAATAAAATTAAAAAAAATAAGTATTTGATAAACTTCATATTAAAAATTTTTAAGTTTATGTGTATCATGTTTTACTTCAACCAAAATTTTAACTTTATCTAATATTATATTATTTAACATTTTATTTTAATAATCTTTTAGAATTTATTTGAAATTTTTTTATATAAAAATTTTATTATTATTGGTAAGTGCTATATTATTTATAAATATATATTTTTAAATATAGTTTTAAGTTTAAAATTCTAAATCATATTTTACATTTTATATTTTCATATGTTTATTTTAGTTTTAACAACTATAAATTTTGGTGTATTTAATTGAGCTTTCTATTTGCTTAAATTTTTTAGTTAATACATTTATTTTATTCATAAATAATACTAATAATTATTAACTTATTATATTTTTGTTTAATTTTTGTTATAAGTTAATTATAATGTGTTAACTTTATATTTTTGAGTTTTAACTCTATGTTTCTATTATAATATGACATAAAAAAAAAATCAATATTGAATTGAGTATAATCTACTATAATTTTTACTATTTTTTTATTTTATATAAAAAAAAAATTATTCCTTTTAATTATTTTTTTTGGCTCCACCTCTGCTCACATGCTGGTCATATGTGTTTCAAAAGGATAGATAATTGGTACTAGAGGTATTCACGGTTTAATGCAGACTAAATTTTTTTAAAAAATTTTAAAATCAAAATGGATTGTTATATTAATTAAAATTAGACCAAATTAGACTAGAAAATTCAAACAATTTGATTCTATTTTCGATTCCTAACCGTTTGAACTTTAAATAATAATGATTTATTTTTATTTGCATGCAAAATATTTAACATGACCTCTAGCCGAATGGATTAGTGCAATTTTACTTTCTATGTCGAACAAGGATCAAGTCCCCATGTGATAATTCTTTCATTTTTACTTCATTTATAATTTTAACTCATTACAAAATAAAACAAATAAACAGCTTGGTTTGGTATAAACGGTTTAAATTTTAACTGAATAGGACCTGTTCAGTTAATATTATATACTGTTCAGTAGGGATGGGAGTAGGTTGGTCGGTTCGATTTTTGACTCAAAAAACTAATCGAACCGATTTGGTCGGTTAGGCATTTTTATAAACCAAAATCGACCTACCTATCAAAACTAACCGAACCGCAGACCAACCTATTTAATCGGTTTGTTCGGTTCGGTTGGTCGGTTTGGACCTACTATATTTATTAAAAAAATATATACACATAATAATATCAACTGCACTATAATATAATATTAATTGAATAAAATTACCAAAATTAAAGTCATGTAATAAGTTTTAAGCTTATATAAATATATCATAATGATAATATGTAAATATTATCATATATAAATGCTAATAGAAATAAAAAACATGTCATTTTACATTAAAAAATATTATTTTAAATATGTAGGTTCAGTTCGGTTTAAATAGGTTTTTTTTTAATCTAAACCTTAACCGAACCTATTTAATCAGTTTTTTAGAAAGTTGAACCGAACTGAACCTACTAAATCATTATAAACCGACCTAGAAGATTCGATTTAGGTCCGGTCCGGTCGGTTTTTTTATTTTATGTCCATTCCTACTGTTCAGACGATCCAATTTTCAGGTTGGTCTAATTTTTTCCTTTTATTTGGACATTCCTAATTGGTACATGCCTGAAATTTTGGGGTGGAGTAGTGGTCCACAGGCTTGGAGTTGAGGTGCAGGGTTAGATATCATTTTTATTAATAGCTTTAAATTTATCATATGTATTGATTATAAAATAAACAATTAAAATTTAAAATCAACAAAATTAAGTAGAGAATTTTAATCCATATTAAGTATTATCTCCAATACGTGAGTTTGAATGAATTAAAATTTTAAAAGCTAAGAATTTCTTTTCTTTCTTTCTTTCACTTTTTTTTTTTTATAATATATTTCTCAAATTCTAAGAGCCTAAGAAAAATACTCAAACAATGAGGAAGAGAAAAGATTGTCCAAAAAAAGGATGAAGAAAAATAGTAAAATCCTAAATTCCAAATGAGGTGTATGCACGAATAAGAGAGTATAGCTTGTTGATTAAAAGATAGAGATATATACAAGAATGGATTAAGTCAAATGATCCTTTTTTCAACCCGGCCAATGTTAGACACGGTTCTAGACGGGCATGTGATCTTTACTAATTACTACATTCAATATCAAAAATAAAATAGCATTGTTAATTATAAATAAATAAACACAAGATTAAAAAAAAAAAAAACTTTGAGCGTATAAATAATTTAATTAATTTTATTTTAAACTTTTTTTAATAAAAAAAATATATATTTATTTTTTTAATAATAAAAAAAATATATTAATTTACATTATAATATATATATATATATATAAAAGTTAAAAATAAAATTTTATATATAAAAAAAATGTTATATCGTATAATTAAAAAAAATCAAATATTAGCCAAATATGTTGAAAGACAGAGGAGCTTTGGTTTGTCCCTTTCCCCACACATGACACATGTGGGACATATTTCCTCCTTTTCGTATTATTTTGAGGGAAGTTAGAAAAATAATAATATGTATGTATGTGTGAGGAAAATTTATAAACATTTATCAACTTTATGGTACAATAAAATGAATGATTTGTAGTCAAAATAAAATTGTGACATCATTAATGGCATGATAGCATTTTAAATTAGTGGACCTAGTTGTAATATTCAATTATTCTAAGACTCATAATTTGTTAACAATAATAAATTTGTATACTAGTAACATTTTTTTATAAATAAATAAATAAATTTGAACCGTAAACTTTAAACACTTTGTAATATTAATATTTATTATTTAATAATTAAAAGTTACAAGAATTTGGACGCATAATATTTCGTTATGATATTATGTTAAAATATAATATTAGTCGTTTATCTTTAGAAAATTTTTAAATAATTTTTTTAATAAAAATTTTTAAAATAATTGGCAAACTAAATCAAATAAAACGTAGAATTATTTTTCTATATATTTTTTTTCCCCTTTCAATCAGAGCCAGAGGTATTTGTTGTTTTGTGTAATTCATGAATTTGGAGAGTCTATGAGGCACAAGTCTCATGTTTATTGTATATATTAATGATTCAGATAAATATTATTTATTTATTTGCTTATATGAATAAATAAAATGATTAATTTTAACTTTGATGTTTTTATTTTTATTTTTATATAATTGCTTCATCGTGCTAAAAACTATCTTTTTAGATCGAATAATACTGCACATGATTTAAAGTTTTGAACTAATTATAAGGCAATGACTTGATTTGGAGATAATAAATTTCTTATTCATCATACATACAATACGATAAACCAATAATTTCATTTTAAGTTGTTTATAAATAAATTCTAACACTCATTAATTACATACTACAAAAATGTTTTCATTAAGTATGGAAAGGAGTTAGCTTAAAATATGTAATTTACCTGTAAATTTTAATAAAGTGATGAATAATTTTTCAACATGGCATGATGGAACAATCACGTTAATTGGTCGTGAGCTTCAGAACCTGACTTGCTAAAACTGATCCATAATTTATGTTTAAATAATTAATTTTTAATTTTTTATAAAAATAATTACACAAAAATATATAATTAGTAATTTTAAAAAAATAAAAATTATCTCAAACTTGTATGGTAAAGTTTTTAATTTTTTGATTTTTTTAAATAACTTTAAAAATAAATTCAATTTTATTTATTTATTTATTTTTATAAATTTTAAGTTTTTAATCATACAAAAAAGTTATAAGACTTGATTTACTCTCTAAAAAATGTTTGATTAAAATAAAAAAAATCTGTTTCAAAAATCTTATTTTTAAAGATTTATGAATCACCTTATATTTTGGCAATAATTTCTTAAAAATATAAAAATTAAAATAAAAAATTATTAACAAACATATTTAATTAAAAAATTACTAAAAAAAATTAAAAATTAATAATCAAAACTGTCATCAAGCAAGTCTCTAAATTAAATGCGACTGAGTAGTTTATAACAAGGTTTGTTCACATTAATATCGGTATCTTGAGTAAATTTAACTATGCACAAACATAATAGCTGTTGATAACATTCATTCACATGCAAATTTTTTTTTTTTTTTAAATTATAAAAAATAACACCCTTAAAACTTATAGTAATAAAAATAGCACCCCAATAATATGAAATGTTTAATTTGAACGTGAAATATTGAACGAGTCTAAATTATCATCGTTCAATTTTAATTGAATGGGTGTTCAAAGAAAAATGACATATTAATCATTTTTTTTAATTGTGAAAATATAAGTTTAAATATAAGAGGTGCTAGTTTTGTTATTAAAAGTTTTAGAGGTATTAATTTTTTTTTTTTTTTAATATATAAATATCATCGACCTATAAAAAGGATTAATAAAAATAACATGCCTTTCTTGCATTGCCTTATAATTTAATAGTATATGCTTTATGTGCGTACGGATAAAACATAAGTTCAAATCTTTACATTAATATAAATGAGCTTGTGAGTATAACATGTTATTTAAATATGAATAATATTACATTTTATTTAATTCAAAAATATGGTATGAAAATAGTTTTGGCGTGCTATACGTGCCCTTGATGGTTTGCAAACTCGCAGACATAATAGTTCATATTTTATGCAACAAAGAACAAATCAAGAGAAAGAAAAAGTGACTATAGAGCTTTCGGCTACTGCAGGAGCATAAAAAGTACGATTCAACCGTACGAAAGAATAAATACTATAATCACATAAATTTATACATATTTTTTATACACATTAATTATTTTTTAACACGTGATAAAATTATTTAAAAAATTGAATAATTTTTTTATTTTTTAAAACAATTTTTTCACGTGTAATATCCCAAAATTTCAAATAACATTAATTATTAAAAATAGGGAGTTATTTGAGAATAAGTTATAATTTTAAAATAGAATTGTAAGTGTAAACAAACTCTTTAAAGATAAAGCAAAAAGTATATTTGAATTAGTTGTGCACAATATATTAAAACTCTTGTTTAATTAAAAGATAATGATAATAATTAAAGAATTCCTAATTACATTAGGTTTCTATACACTTATAAACTCTTTATGAGACCAAAGTATATAAATTATCTACTAGACCAAAAGAGAAACAAAAAAAAAACCCTACGTCTATTCTTCTCTTATATGTCTCTCACAACAATAACCATAAGAGAATAGAAGTTTATGAAGTAAGCTAGGTAAGCTCTTTAATTACTCTCCCTCACTTTATTGGTTTTGATGTAAAAGTTTATGGTTAGTGTTTAGGAATTTTTATAAGATAATTATTTGCAAAATTTATGTTAAAACGTGAAAATAAATTATTTATGAACCTTTATATTCGTCAAATGATTTTTATAACAAACCATAATTATTGATGAGTCTAACGAATATTTATTTGTCAAAATATAATTTATATTGAATTTATTATGAATTTTCGAAGTTCATATTTTGAATCTGTCAATTTCTGAACAACTCGTATTTTAGGGTTATTTTATATGAGTTGCGATTTTGATATAGACATGAAATTTTTATCTTTGAAACTAGACATAAAAATAAAACTTTTGGTTTTAGAATCGTTATAAAAATCCATGTATTTAATTTTATATAATTTTTTGAAGTCAAAATTTTCTGTTGAAAACAGGAAACTTGAAGGATTAAAACAAAAAGTTCGGAATTAATTTATGGTGTTATATATGTTAAAAATATATGAAAATTTTTGTAGAATTTTATAGGTGTCTTATTTATTATGTGGTAAAATTTTATGATTTTTAGATCAGATATGAATAATTTAATAATTTGTTTATTTATATATGTTCGCTGCTAAAAACGTTTACAGCAGATTTTATAAACTAGTTCCAAAACCCGTTTTACCTATGAAAACAGATTCTAAAGTATTTGTAATTTTTTATGTATAATAATGTTTAAGTTATAAAACTACGGTTAAAATTTCAATTCGATATGATTTTCCAATATTTTTCTAAAATTGTTTAAGTCCAGTAGTATTGCTGATTTTCTTATACTGGCAGTTTTAAAAGTTATCGAATAAAAATCACTTTTGTAATTGCTTAGCATTCGGTTTTACCTAAAAAATTTATTGAAAATTTTACTAGACCTCTATGAAAACTCTGAAAAATTTGGTAATCTTATGACACCAATTAAGTTTGAAATTAATTATTTAGTTTCTGCTGACAGTGGAAACAACTAATAATTTTGTGAATAAAAATATGAAACTTTTGGAAAAACAAGAGTTAGACCTAAGTATTAATATATATATATATATATATAAAGGAGGATACCTAATATATTATGAGTATCTAATAATTATACAATTATAATTTGTTTAGGCTAAACTCAGTTGAATTAGTCGGTGATTTTAGCAGTATTGGTTGCTCGTATCAGGTAAGTAGACTAACCTTACTTGTAATATTAAGTATTGTTTGCTTTGTTTGTTTTGTTTGGTGTATGAATATTTGCATGGTTGTTTTTACATATGTGTCTTATTTGATAGTCGTATGACTAAATAGTTTGTGTGATCTCCCTTTTGTATGTATATATGAGATATGCTAAGTGAATATTCTTGTGTCATGGTTATATGATTATGTGATTTATGATATTATGTTTATTTGAATGGATTAAGTATGCTTACAATTACATGGTCATTAATGGCATGACATATGCATCATTGAATCATGATATTTCAAATACAAGTTTTGAAAGCATTTTTTTTATGCTAAGCTTTTGAGAGATGATAAGTTTTATGCAAGGTTTAAAACAATAAGTTTTATATGGTATTTTTATTGATACTTGAACCATCGTTATGAAATTCTATGTTTTGGAGCAATATGATAAGTTAAGTGCACTATAATAAGTTAAGGGCCGTGTGCGGGAAGTGTCTCTCGTGTAAGTTAGGGTACCCGGGGACTAAAGAGTCCTCACCTTTGGTTTGGACGTATGTGTGCATGTGAGAATTATGTATGGAATTCCAATTTTGATAAGTTATAAATTAAATCTCACTTGCATATGCCTTTCACGCGTGCCAGTCGCCGACGGGTGACTTATGTAAGGCTCCGCTATGATAAGTTTTTAAGTGGATGGTTCAGGTTATATTATTATGTTAAGATTTTGTATTTTCTTTCTAAGACATGTGCATTGCAAGCACTATTTCAAAAGCATAAGCATAAGTATGTTGTAATTAAGCATGTGATGTCTACTTGTTGTTTTTAAGTATAAACATGTGTTGTGTGTGCTTAATGTTTCAAGTAAGATAAGTTTGCTTACTGAGTAATTTTCACTCACCCCAAGTTTCCCTCCACTTTTTCAGGAACACCATGATGAGAATTTGGCAATGTTTGAGGATTGTCATTAGTTCCCTAGGATTTAAATTTTTTTTTTTTTTTATAATTAATAAATTGTAAACTTTAATAAGTGCTAAATCTTTTGCAAGTTTTTGTTTGTAAGGTTTTTAACTATAAGATCCCTTTTTTTATTTAAGTCATAATCAATCACATCAAGGCTTTCAAATCAATAAAATGCTTAGATAATGCCCTTATTTGTATGTAAAATATCGGGGCGTTACAGTTGGTATCAGAGCACGATTTTATGATTCTGTAGACTTAAATTTGGATAGATGGGAACCACAATCATTGCCAAATATCAAATACTCATGGTATTGTTTGAAGTTATATGTTATTTGATAGTTTGTTAAAGAAAAATTTCATGTACAAAATTTTTCTTTTATTGATTGAATAATCTGTAAGTGTCTTACATTTATGTTACTTTCATGATTTTTCATCTCAAAAGACGAGAATTGTAGATTTGTTTTGTTTTGAATCAAAATTAAATAAATGATGCAATTTGTTTTTAATTACCTCCCTATAATTAAATCTACGTTTACAATCTTTGTGATCGGAGCATAAAGGTACGTACATTATCCTAAAGTATCATATATTATCTTAGAAAACCCCATTGGTTACTAGCATTGATGCATGTAACAAAGATATTTAGAACACCTAATTAAATAGTTGGGTTTTAAAGTGTTATTTCAAATTGTATAGTAAGGTTGATTTTAGTGTGCCTAAAGGATTGAATTATCTTCTGATTTCCTAATGGATATATGATGTTAAGGAAATGTCTAATTTTGTTGAGGTGACACATGGGTAGTAAATTTTATTAAAATGGAGCTACTGGTGTATTAGATACTTTTCTTATTCATTTGTAGTTATTGTAAAATTTATGACTTTGATTTTAAGAAGAAAAGATTGAGGTACAAAAATAACTTGTAATAAGAGTTTGTTTAGCTTTGTACTGTAGCTACAAGTGTCTTATCCGAAGTGTCTTTCTGTAGGCAGATGAAACAATCAATCGTGACTTATGAGAAAATAGATATGTGTATAATCAATGGTTAAATACATTCACTTATTTATGATGGGAAAGATATAAATTTTTAGAGGAGTATTGGTATATAGGACACCCTACCATTAAGGATAGCAAGACCTCTAGATAGAACAAGTTAGCATTAATGATAACTTCTTGTTCTTTATCAGTATTACACAAGTAAATTAACTCTCTTGTTGTCAGTATATGTTCTTAGTCACTTGAATAGTTTTAGTGGCATTCACAAATACCTCAAGACAGAGTGATATTATTTTATGGTGTGAGGTGATAGATAGAGATGTGAAGGATTATAAGTTGATCAATCATAACAATAACATCAAAGTAATTGTGGATAATTGATACTAAAAGAAAGTATCAAATAATTTGATATACAAGGCTCGTAGTTTTGCTCAAGTCGACACCATGTGGTAATGAGTTACTTTGCAAGTGATGATCATAAGTTTTGCGTATACTTAAGGAATTACTTATCATTTGATTTTATAGTTTTTTTTTTAGAACCATAATATTAAGAAAAGGGCTTAGTAATTGTTTGAGGTTACCCATGTGGTTAGTAGGCTTGACCCTTAAGTGACAAATGAATTAGACCATTTGTGTGTGTGTTTCTGGTCAATTTTGATTTTGAGAAGGAAATATCAAGACATGAATGTATCATGTAGTAATATACAAATTAGATTGATGTTACAAGATAAATGTTTATTGGAAGTTATTTTTAGAGGAAACACTATAAACAAATGGAATAATAAGATATGACTTGAGCATGAGTTTAGGTCTAACTGTAGATGGACATAAAAAAAAATTTATTTGTGATGATACAAGTATGAATGATATTTAGTTGGTATCCAACCATTAAATATGGATATAGAAACGTTATTGAATTTTGGGATTCTTGGCAGAATATTAAGTATTAGAGATATTAACTTAATATGGAGAAAGAATGAGAAACGTTATAGTCACTATAGTAAGTTCTTAAGATAAAATAAGATAGTATCATACTTAGCTTGCACTCTGCCATTGTTAAGTATGTCATATCTAATGTTGTTGGTTATATATATTATTTGATTAATTACCTTAGCAATTAAGTAATGACATCGAAGCACAAATAAGCATACTTTCAACTTGGATTGAAATTCTAATAGTGGTAATAAAAGTATTGTGGTAATCAAGGTATTGTGGCTATATATTTGGGATAATGGTCAAAAGTGATTATAAACATTTATTAGGAAAGGAGAAGTGGAAAAATAATTTAAGTTGGTTAAGTAGAATTTATTGAAACTTAGTGAGACAAATTAGAATAAAGGATTAACTCAAATTTTATAATTGATGGTATTGAGTTATCAGGTTACAGGCATCAAAATTAAAGACTTTGATATATGACCATAACCCTTATTTCTTTGTGACCAATTAACAGTGAAGGTTAATGTTAATTGTTTAAGGTCTTAAATTTAGAGAATGAAATAAAATAGGTTTCAGGTTTGAACAAGAATTGAACAATGCCTTATGAAGTATGAATTTTAAAATATTATTATTTTTGGTGATTGGAGACATAAATGATTAAATTTGAATGTGTTGTCATGAATTAAGGGGCCTTATCTTATTTGAGTAATAGTTTCTCTAAATAGTGTATATTTATTTTGCTTGATAGACGATAAGAAAATTACTTGATATGATGGATATTTTAAGGGTATCAATAGCAAATGTTATTACCAAGAGTTATCTGATATATTTGTCATCTTTTCAAAAAAAAAATGGGGTTGACTTTATGGAACAAGTTGTACATGGATGTTAATTTGGATTATGCTTAGAAAATAGAGTAAAGAAGACTTCAAGTTTGTGCAATATTGAAAATTATTGTTGGAAGGTGAATTTTGAAGTATTGTTTAATGATTGGAGCCTAGGTGATTATTTTTTTGTGGTGAACAAAGAGATTTTTATCATATTTGGATTACTAGCTATCTAAATAGTACAGTTATGATGGATCTCTTAAGAGCATTGATTGCAATGTGTATTTAAGCTTACAATCCCTTCAAGTTAATGAAGGATTTTGTGGTAGAGAATTGAGACACTTTCACCTATGTGGAAAAATATATATATATAACAAATGTGATAATGTCAAGTGATAAGGAGAATACATGTAGAGGCAGTGAATCTAATTGATTTAATGAAAAATTATTGTTACTTTGGTACTAATATCTCAACTGTTCATTTTTTAGAGAGATGACAATTACAGTTAAAGAAAAGTGGTCTTAATTACTATAGGTGGATCCTTGATTATAAGTGTGATAAGTAATCACAATTAATTTCATCATTATCTGTATAAATGGACTAAGTAGCAATAGATCAAAATCTATCGATCCTAATATGAACTACTTGGTTTATCAAATGGAAATTTTAAAACTCAAGTCTTGACAGTAAGATATTCATAAGTGGAAGCCAATTTATAATTATATCTTTGATATAGGTAGAACAAGATATGGATAGAACATAGTAAGTCTAGTACAATTTAGCTATAAAATCTTTTTCCATTTAATGTCTATACAATATTTGCTAGGCTTTACAATCTTACAGACCTATAAAGTAAATAAAGTATTTCATGTTGATGATATTGAAAAATATCTATATAAGTATTTATATGCATGTATGCACGTATATGTATGTATAATTTGTTATATGTGTTATGTTTTCAAATTGTGTTTTATGAAATAAGATTGATGAATTTCGAGGACGAAATTCTTTTAAGGGGGAGGAATTGTAATATCCCAAAATTTCAAATAACATTAATTATTAAAAATAGGGAGTTATTTGAGAATAAGTTATAATTTTAAAATAGAATTGTAAGTGTAAACAAACTCTTTAAAGATAAAGCAAAAAGTATATTTGAATTAGTTGTGCACAATATATTAAAACTCTTGTTTAATTAAAAGATAATGATAATAATTAAAGAATTCCTAATTACATTAGGTTTCTATACACTTATAAACTCTTTATGAGACCAAAGTATATAAATTATCTACTAGACCAAAAGAGAAACAAAAAAAAAAAACCCTACGTCTATTCTTCTCTTATATGTCTCTCACAACAATAACCATAAGAGAATAGAAGTTTATGAAGTAAGCTAGGTAAGCTCTTTAATTACTCTCCCTCACTTTATTGGTTTTGATGTAAAAGTTTATGGTTAGTGTTTAGGAATTTTTATAAGATAATTATTTGCAAAATTTATGTTAAAACGTGAAAATAAATTATTTATGAACCTTTATATTCGTCAAATGATTTTTATAACAAACTATAATTATTGATGAGTCTAACGAATATTTATTTGTCAAAATATAATTTATATTGAATTTATTATGAATTTTCGAAGTTCATATTTTGAATCTGTCAATTTCTGAACAACTCGTATTTTAGGGTTATTTTATATGAGTTGCGATTTTGATATAGACATGAAATTTTTATCTTTGAAACTAGACATAAAAATAAAACTTTTGGTTTTAGAATCGTTATAAAAATCCATGTATTTAATTTTATATAATTTTTTGAAGTCAAAATTTTCTGTTGAAAACAGGAAACTTGAAGGATTAAAACAAAAAGTTCGGAATTAATTTATGGTGTTATATATGTTAAAAATATATGAAAATTTTTGTAGAATTTTATAGGTGTCTTATTTATTATGTGGTAAAATTTTATGATTTTTAGATCAGATATGAATAATTTAATAATTTGTTTATTTATATATGTTCGCTGCTAAAAACGTTTACAGCAGATTTTATAAACTAGTTCCAAAACCCGTTTTACCTATGAAAACAGATTCTAAAGTATTTGTAATTTTTTATGTATAATAATGTTTAAGTTATAAAACTACGGTTAAAATTTCAATTCGATATGATTTTCCAATATTTTTCTAAAATTGTTTAAGTCCAGTAGTATTGCTGATTTTCTTATACTGGCAGTTTTAAAAGTTATCGAATAAAAATCACTTTTGTAATTGCTTAGCATTCGGTTTTACCTAAAAAATTTATTGAAAATTTTACTAGACCTCTATGAAAACTCTGAAAAATTTGGTAATCTTATGACACCAATTAAGTTTGAAATTAATTATTTAGTTTCTGCTGACAGTGGAAACAACTAATAATTTTGTGAATAAAAATATGAAACTTTTGGAAAAACAAGAGTTAGACCTAAGTATTAATATATATATATATATATATATAAAGGAGGATACCTAATATATTATGAGTATCTAATAATTATACAATTATAATTTGTTTAGGCTAAACTCAGTTGAATTAGTCGGTGATTTTAGCAGTATTGGTTGCTCGTATCAGGTAAGTAGACTAACCTTACTTGTAATATTAAGTATTGTTTGCTTTGTTTGTTTTGTTTGGTGTATGAATATTTGCATGGTTGTTTTTACATATGTGTCTTATTTGATAGTCGTATGACTAAATAGTTTGTGTGATCTCCCTTTTGTATGTATATATGAGATATGCTAAGTGAATATTCTTGTGTCATGGTTATATGATTATGTGATTTATGATATTATGTTTATTTGAATGGATTAAGTATGCTTACAATTACATGGTCATTAATGGCATGACATATGCATCATTGAATCATGATATTTCAAATACAAGTTTTGAAAGCATTTTTTTTATGCTAAGCTTTTGAGAGATGATAAGTTTTATGCAAGGTTTAAAACAATAAGTTTTATATGGTATTTTTATTGATACTTGAACCATCGTTATGAAATTCTATGTTTTGGAGCAATATGATAAGTTAAGTGCACTATAATAAGTTAAGGGCCGTGTGCGGGAAGTGTCTCTCGTGTAAGTTAGGGTACCCGGGGACTAAAGAGTCCTCACCTTTGGTTTGGACGTATGTGTGCATGTGAGAATTATGTATGGAATTCCAATTTTGATAAGTTATAAATTAAATCTCACTTGCATATGCCTTTCACGCGTGCCAGTCGCCGACGGGTGACTTATGTAAGGCTCCGCTATGATAAGTTTTTAAGTGGATGGTTCAGGTTATATTATTATGTTAAGATTTTGTATTTTCTTTCTAAGACATGTGCATTGCAAGCACTATTTCAAAAGCATAAGCATAAGTATGTTGTAATTAAGCATGTGATGTCTACTTGTTGTTTTTAAGTATAAACATGTGTTGTGTGTGCTTAATGTTTCAAGTAAGATAAGTTTGCTTACTGAGTAATTTTCACTCATCCCAAGTTTCCCTCCACTTTTTCAGGAACACCATAATGAGAATTTGGCAATGTTTGAGGATTGTCATTAGTTCCCTAGGATTTAAATTTTTTTTTTTTTTTATAATTAATAAATTGTAAACTTTAATAAGTGCTAAATCTTTTGCAAGTTTTTGTTTGTAAGGTTTTTAACTATAAGATCCCTTTTTTTATTTAAGTCATAATCAATCACATCAAGGCTTTCAAATCAATAAAATGCTTAGATAATGCCCTTATTTGTATGTAAAATATCGGGGCGTTACATCACGTATCATAATTTAATTGATATAAATACAAAAATAAATATAAATTTATGTATTCTTAATATTTTTTCGATACGAATTTGTTTAGAAAAAAATGAAGATAAAATTGTTAGAAGGGAATCAATGGAAAATTCAGATCTGCAACGACATTGATCAACAATTAATAATATAAAGTTTATATGAAAATTATAAGTAAATATATATATATATATATATATATATATATATATATATATATATATATATATATGTGTGTGTGTGTGTGAGAACAAAAAATGTATTTTCTTTACAATTTTATTAAATTTTAATTAAAAAAATTATCGAGTTGAAATTTAAATTTACGCTTAAAATATTTTATATTTAAAATATAAACTTAAAAGTAAGTTGAGAGCAAAAATTTCCTGTTAAATAAAATTTTTTTTTTACGTAAAATTATATTTTTAATCGAATGAAAAAAACACTGCCTCTTTTAATTATAATGCACATCTTTTTAATTAAAATGTACATACGCCCCTTGAAGAAAGATGGGGTGGGAAATCATGTATATCCGGCCCTTGATGAAAAGAGTAACGTTGGATAAAGTAAGTCGATGACATTCACAAGTAGGGCATGAATCCACGTGGAGAAGGCTACCCTACCATATTTAATAACGACTTCAATAGAGGCATCCTCACGAGTTTAATATTTTTCTGACTGAGATCTTAATAAATATAATGTAGTTTGTCAATCGCAGCAAGGCATGCTACAGTGTGTTTGGAGATCGAAACAAAACAGTTTCACACACTAGTAGACTAGTAGTGGGGTTGTATTCTTTAAGAAATTACTTTTAAGTATAATTCACGTTATTTGCCTGACCTCAAATACAGCATAATGTTTAGCTATGTTGCATAATTTTTTTTATATATAAAATTTTTTATAATTTAAATAAATATATATTTTTTAGTTAAATATTTTAATTATTTATGTCATAATTAATCAAGCAATTAATAATACTAGATTCAAAAATGTCAATTTTGACACATATTGTATTTTTGTTGGATCTTTATAACAAACTATCAATTCTTTTTTCTCGACTGATAAAAAATATTATTTAATATATAAATAATTTCATTTATCTCTCTCTACAAATCATCAATAAAATTAATACAAAATAAATTTAACTCTTTTTATAATTCTATATGCATAATACATGCTTGCCACCACATGCGTACCACGAAAGAAATTCAAACTTACGTCAATTGGTCCTAGAGGTTAAAATTAGAATAATAGATCTCAAATGTGTTGAGTTAATTGAGCTCGTTTAAGTTTAAGTTAGCTATAGCTTACATCACTTCATTTAAATTTATGTTAGTTAAATTCAATTCAAATCAATCCAATCACTTTTAAATATAATAGAGTGAATAACTCATGATCAAATTCATTTACTCTTCTAAAAAATAAATAAAATTTAAAGTATTTATAATTTTATTTAAAAATAAAAAATTATTATAAATATAATTTATTAATATTTTTTAACAAAAAAAAAGTAGCATCTTTTAATTATAATATCCATAATGACATTGTAATTATAAAAACAAAATTGTTAAATAAGTTTTCGAACTACCAATGAACTAAGTAAGCTAACTCATTCAAATTTATGAGCTAGGTGACTTACGTTTTTTTAACTTATATGTTTATTAGATCAATCTTAAATGAGTTTAGTTAGATTAGGTTATACTACTCATTTCACATCATTAGTACAATTACTAAAATTCGAGAAATTCTTTTATACAACATGTTATATGCCCCATATAAATTTGAATCGTTGATATTATCTGTATGTCTAATATTAATTCTCATTTTATAAAATTTGATGGTAAAAATTCATCTATTTTACCACGTGACATATATAACAATTGTATACAAGACTTTCTCCTACAACCCATTAATTTTATGAACTTATCCAATCTTTTTTAACTTTTTTAAGTAAGAATGATGATGAGCTGATATATGTTGAAATATCTCGTTGTAAATAAATCTAAATAAGATAAGTAAAAATTTAAAAATAATGAAAAAAATGAAACATAAATATTTATAATAAAATGCATTATGTATAATTTTAAATGAGATAAAATAAAATAAGTCATCTTTAAAATATTATTTAAAACATGAAATGAATTGTAACATATAAGTTTGAAATAGTCACTAGGAGGTTACTAAGGTAAAGTGGTATGCTACAGGTTGGATGTACATACCATGTATTAGTTTAAGTTTTAGTTAAAGACAGAATTGAATCAATAATATTAATTTTTAAAAATTAAACTGATTCAATCTAATAAAATATATAAAATCAATACAAATCATTCAATTTAAATTAGGTTAGATTGATCAAATTTTATATTTATAGTATTTTTTTTTAATATTTATTTTCAATAATTAAATAATTATTGTATTAAATTTTATACTTTAATAATTGATTAAAATTAGGACTTATAATTTTTTTCAAACAATAAATAAACAACATTTTTTAACAAAAATCGAAGAATCAGCGATTTGATGCTAGGCTGGCCTAAAAAATAGGATAGAACTAAAATAAAGATTAATTAAAAGGGAAAGTGCAAAGGAACATAAAAAAATTATTACTTTTATTAATTTTTTTTTACTATTTTATTTTAAAAAACTATCGTACAAAAAATAAAAAATATAATATAAGTATAGGTTTCATAAGTTCTTATGAAAATCATGAATTAATTATGTAGTTTTCAAATTCAAACCATCCAATTATATTAACAAAATATTATATTAAATATAACTAAATGGGTCCATTTTTTAATACCCCCTTGCTGCAGGCTGCAGGTGTATGTCGACCGAATAGACCATTAACTAAATTTATTGTTTTTAATAGAAAAATAAAGTCTAGCATATTTCATTACCAGCTTTATGACGATGTACGCAATCTGTCTTTAATTTATATTATTAAAATTAAATATATATTTTGTTTCTATAGATTAAAAATAAAAATTTATATATATAAAAAGTTATATTATATTATTAAACTTAATATTATTTATGATAATAATTGAAAAATGCTCTATTTTTAAATTTGATTTATATTTTTTTTAATCATTAAATAAAAATAATATAATTAATATAAATCTAAAATATAAATTACCAATACATTCTGATAGTATAACTTTTTTTATTTGAATTATATGTAAAAAATGTGCATGCATATTGTAATAATATAATTGTCGGTGTTTAATTGTCCAAACTAAATAAATAAAAAATTAAACCACTAATCTTTAGAAATAGAAAGTTATTGACTTAAATAATTATGTTGAAAAATAAAAAAAAAAATAACTTTTTTATGAAATTATTAAGTTAAATAATATTTATGTATAATTTTTTTATTTTAAATATTACATCTTAATAAAATTTGTTGTGAAAATTTAAATTTAAATTTTATAATGTGACTAAATTAAAAAATATGTGTATTTATTATAAATAATTAATACTTATGTATTAAGTCTTATATTTAAAAAAAAATTAATTTTTAATTTAAAATATTATATACATAAATTTGTCATTTTTAAATGTATTTTTTATTTATTTATCTATAACGATATTATATCAATCATCGTGAGACTTATAAAAAAAATTATATTATTTTTTTTATTAATTAAAATATGCAAAATAAATATGTTGATTGACTAGATACAAGAGAGAGATATGAAACTCCAATATGAACTATTGCAGGAAAATATTTTTTATTGTGCTAGTTAATTTTATATAATAGAATAAAAACTTGTTTATTTATTTAATATTTTATAAAAAATTATTTACATATAATTAAGTTCATACACAACATAATATATTGTAATTATGAGTATTACCTAATTGTGACGATATAAATAAATCTTATTTACGTAATTAACAACTATAAAAACTTATTTAAATATAATTTAATTTATATATGAATCATACAAATAAAATTATTATAATTTTATATTCAAATAATAAGCATCATACAATAACATTAATAACATTAAAATATCGTATTATAATAATAAAAATAAAATTTATTTAAATAATTACTAAATAAATTAAAAAAATTATTTAAGATAATTTAATTCTTTCATGAGTTAAACAAATAATATAATAAGGTATGAATTAACTCGTACATAAATCAAATAAATAATATAATTATAATTTTATATTATAATAATAATATATGTATGTAAAAGATATGTATATTTATTATAAATAAATTATGTGATAATCAATACTTGTGTATTAAGTTATATATTTAAAAAAATTAATTTTTAATTTAAACTATTATATACACATAAAATTAAATTTAATATTTTTAAATATATTTTTTTTACTTATCTGTAACAAAATTATCAATTGTTGTGAAACTTAAAAAATAAATTATAATAATTTTTTATTAAATAAAATATACAAAATAAATATGTTAATATATAAAATTTAAATATGAATTATTGTAAACAAATAATAGAATAAAAACTTATTCATTTAGTTAATATTTTAAAAAATTATTTATATGTAATTGAATTTGTACACAATAAAACATATTATAATTCTGAATATTATTCTTCCGTTGACAATATAAATAAAATTTATTTATATAATCAATAAATAAAAAAATATTTATATATAATTTAATTTTTTACATTATTCAGGTAAATAAAATCATCATAATCATATAATAGAATAACTCATACAATAACAAAATTTAAGACATTGTATTACAATAATAGAAATAAAAATTATTAAAATAATTAAAAAATATAAAAATTATTTAAAATAATTCAATTTATTAATGAACTAGACAAATAACAAATTAAATATAATTTACTAAAATATAAATTAACTTATTCATAAATCAAACAAACAAATAACATAATCATAATTTTATAATTAAGTGATAATTACTCATACAAAATATAAATTTAAGTATTGATAATATATATTTTATCCAATAAATAATTAATATTACATTAAATTATATACATTTAATGTAAATTATTAATTTAAAATAAAATTTATAATGTAAAATTATAAAATAATCATAAAATTATTAATTAATAAAAATTAATTAAATTATGTCTAATATATATATATATATATATATATATATATATATATATATATATATATAATAAAAATATTTTAATTAAATTTAATTTTAATATCAATAATGCTATATATATTAAGTAATTATATACATATAATATATTAAAAATGTGATATTATAAAATAATTAGGTTAATTTATATTGTAGAGTAAATTGATATATATCAAATTACAATAAAAATTATTTTGATTAAAAAAAATTAATTTTGATAAATTTAAAAAAAAAAAAAAAAAAAAGAGAGAGAGAGAGAGAGAGAAAAGATGTAAGTCGTTAAACGACGACGTAACATCAAAGCCAAACCACGGCTTTTTCATTATACATAATAGATATTTATTACACTTGCGGGCAAATTTTAATTTCATGAAAAACTTTATTCATGTTGCAGTTACCGAAAACAAAGAAATATCATTAATTTATTATCCCATTTTCATGTAGAAATTTGTTAGAAATTAGAATGATCTTTTTGGCAAAATTTTATGTCATTATGTTTAAAATAAACACAAATAAAATTAGTTAGTACAGAAAATGGAATATGCTAAAAGATAAGCATTTCGAAGCAAGCAAGCAAGCAACTAAATCTAAAAGTCACCTTCTAATAGGGAAAATGGATAAGGCGGTGGAATACTAGACTCCGACATCTCCGGAAAGTAATTACCACTCCCAGAGATCTTTACATGGTCCGAGACATCAATAGCCGAAGTCGAAATAGAAAAACTCTTATCGAAACTACCGGACGACGATTCCGCCGGTATCCAACTTGGAATGGCGGTCCAAACATGAGGGTCCTGGTGGCTAAACACAGGCGGAGAAAATACCTGTCCCTGTCTCCAAATCGGGGGCGAATTTGTGTTCTGAACCTCGGGGGAAGGCGAAGATTGACAGAAGCTATCCATTTCAGGTGAGCCGCCTAGTGTTCCCTCATGTTCATTAGACGACGTCGTAGTGGTAGAAGAAATCATGAGCCTTTTCTTTTTCTCGTTAATTTGGTTAACACGGTGTTTGTTCTCAATCATGATGCGAGGTAAAACATCAGGATCTTCCACAACTTTAGATAGAAAAGCCATCATTTGCTGAGGTCTCCTCTCTGTTGCATCTAAACGCTTGTTCATATTTCGAAGCTCTTCATCTAAGGCTTTTTGTTCATCTTTCAATCTCGCTATCTCCATAACCATCTCTTCGTCGTCAAGGTCCTGATCTTCATTTTTAATTCCTTGCAAATATGAACTCCGATGACTGTGTTTTCTTCTCACGATGTTCCTCAATAAATGCTTTTGTCCTCTTAGAAACCACTCGTTCGCAAACTCCCATTTATCTGGGTCTACCTTTCGAAATCCCTACTCACAAATCAATTTAATTATTTAACAAAAAAAAAAAAAAAAAACTTAATTTATGGTAATAAAATTAAATAATGGGTAAATAACTCACATAAGTATTAAGCTGTCGAACGAAGGAAGAAAAGTTATTGTGCTTGAAATAAACAGGCAAGATTATCTGAGAAAAGTCTGAGGGGTCGATCACGATGAAGCTATTATTAGCTCTACCCCATGTTATGAGATTATCAGTTGCTGAATCACTGACCATCTGATAAGTCTTTATAACGAACGGTGCGATTATATTTGTAGCCTCCATCTTCTCATATACTATACTATCTTTCTCTCAGACTCTGTGAACTTAGAATTAGCAAAACAATAAGAAGATGAGAAAGAATTCAAGTGTTAAAAGTACCAAGTTCGCCTCGTCTCCTTTTACGATGCCCCATCCTACCCGATTATATAATGAATAAAATGTACAGTTAACATTGTCCAACAGTGGGATGGTTATGTTATTTACTTTTGTGTCACGGTGGGTTCCAATTTGTCTCCAGTTTTTTTTAGGATAATTTTTCATCTATTAAGTTATAATATATATGAAATTAAATTATATATTATTTATTCTTTGATTATAAAATTAAAAATATTTGTAAAAATAGATTATTTAAATTATGTTATATTATTATAATAATAAATATATATATATATTTTTTATCATCTTTTGCTACACGTCATGTTCCCCAGGCGTTAGATATTTTCGTACCGAGAGTGATAATTCCACGCACGTGTGTGAGAGTAGGAGTTTTCCTTTGACTGACGTGTTCATGTTATCCCACTTCAATTAATGATGGTGTTAATTATCATGAAGTGTCTTATTAGCACATTATATAGCTCATAAATTTTATATGATAATTTTATTTTATTTTACTTATTTTTTGATGAATTAAAATGTTATATAATTAAATATCTTATTTATGTTAAATGTATTTAAATAAAACAAGTCATAATTAAAAAGCTAATGTAAAAAGAAACATAACTCTTCATAAATAATTTGAAATTTTTGAGGTACAAGTTAAATAAGGTGCTATAACTCTAAACCCATCAACTCATTAAAATTATCACAATTTCGTAAATTGCGATAGCATGAGATAATTATATAAGCATTTTACTTGCATAAATTATAATAAAAGGGGCTGAGACTGAATGCTGTGTTGGTACATTATTGGTACAATGCATAGAAAAGCATATGTACTTAACTTCCTAGGCCAGAAATTATTGTATATAATATATTATATATTTTTTTATAAATTTTATTATTAATATTATCTAAATTTTAATATTAATTTTTAATTTATAAAAATTAATCTATTTTATAATAATTATAAGTAAGACTTTCTTCTAATGTCTATTTAGTTCTTGCACGCACTTCCTTAGCAAACGACTTGTCGTCTAATTTTTATTGGTCTTTACTTAAAAAACTTGGATTTGTTAAGTTCGAATGAGATTGGGATGTTGGTGAGCGGAGCCAAGGGACAGGATTTAAGTTAAAAAATTAAAATTTTAAAATAAATAAAACAAATTATTAGTAATTTATTTCTTATAAATATTTCAATTTGAGTTCGTTAATAGTAAGTAGGTGTATGAGCATGTAAATGTGCAAATAATTATTTAAAAAATAAAATAAATTATTTTAAAGAATTCAAGTTTTATGAATATATAATGCTTAATGGTCACTATTATTAATTAATGTTGTTCGAGATGACATAAAATAAATGAAAATAATTTAAAGATTTAAAATATTGTATTTGTGTTATAAAGTATTTAGTGGTTAATAAAATTATAAGTTATAAGATATGTAAATTTAAGATTGTATATATGGTTAAATTTATATGATACATAAATGTAAAATTTTTTTAAAAATACAAAAAATTATATTATTTGTTTTACTTTTACTTATAAAAATAATAACAATTTTATTATAATAGTATGGATCAAATATCTTATTTTATTTTTAAAATTGTGAAAAATTATATATTAGTAGAAAAAATATATATAATTAAGGATGCCATGATCCACTCCAATCCCCCTTAGTTCCGCCATGTATGTAGCTTTTGCTTTCCATTAAATTCAGATTTGTAGTGCTTAAGAAATCAACAAACCAAAACAAACGAAAATAATCAAGTTTTCTTGATTACATCATTTAATATCTTATTGTATACAAGTTAGTAAAAATGGTAATCCGTCAGCTTTAACAAAAATTACATACTTTAAATTTATATGTGCCGACATAAATTTGTTACCTATAAAAAAAAATCGCAAAAATTTATTTTATAAAGATAATAAACTTGTACTGTCTTCTAAAAATAAACGTTTATTATCATTTATCTGTCTTTTTTATAAAAGTAGAGGACTTTCATCTAATATTTACATATTTAAAATATATTTTCGTTAAACATAATGAACTTAAACAACCATTCATCTTACAAATTAAAATTATTAAGATATATATATATATATATATATATATATATATATATATATATATATATATATATATATATAACAATACACTTGTTTAATTAAAGTATAAAGTTATCATGCTTCAGCAGGTTTAGTTTACCAGAAACCAAATCGTATTTAATTCAGGCACACTTGAAGGATCCAAAGCCATCAGTTCAATACTCAGAAGAGTTGAAGAATTCAAAATCTGTCTTATCCCACAAAAACAAACAGACATCCAAATTTCAAAGGACGGAATCTTCATTCCCATACCAAATCAATGGCAACCGCCTCCCTTAGGTGCGGTAAAATATAATTTTGATGCATCCTGATTTCAGGAGAAAGCAACAATTGGATTTGTTATATCTGACACAAATGGCAACATTGTTGAAACTTGGATGAATCAACGATACACTGTTAGTGTGGATGTTGTGGAAACGTTAGCATTAGAAGCGGCGGTTACCCATGCTTTAACAATCAAACACAAAGCCATCTATATCGAAGGAGATGCCAAATTTGCAATACAAGCCCTAATGGAAGATGCATAGGAAACAATATCAAATACAACAGCCGCTATCATTCAGAATCTGAAGCTTAGGTTACCACTGTTCTCCATGATTTCTATTCAATGGATTCCACGCCACTTGAATGATCAAGCTCACAATTTGGTTAAAATAACTACAGAAGACACCTTGATCTCCACATCCTTACAAGATCAATCTCGATGTAATCACTCCACCTTCCCCCCCCCCCCCCTCATTCCTCACCTATAGGTTTTCGCCTATCCCCACTAGCAAAAAAAAAAAAAAAATTAAAGTGTAAAGTTACTTTATACTTGATGAACATTATACATGTGTCCAGAAATTATTATAAAAAAAAATACATATGTACAAAAATTAATGCATTTTTATTAGTTAATAATATATATGTCGGTCATTTTTCAAAAATATTAGTTAACTTCAAAAATTAGTGTTATCTTGTGTTTGAAAAAAAAAATTGTAAACACTTTATATATAAAAAGCAATTATCATTATATTTTATCACTTTATTTTAATAAATTAAATTTATTATTCCCTTTTTTTAAATTAGTATGCATCAATTTCTTAATTATTATAAATGTGAATATTTTAGTCCTTTTTTGTAAATTTAATTTTTTTTGGATTATTTTTTTTATAAAAAAATTTAATTTGAATATAATTAAACCTTACTAACAAAACACCGGTAGATGTTTAAAAACAAAAATATCTTAAAAAAATTTAAATAATGAAAAATAATAAAAATGATAAAAATTAGTCTAAAATGACTAGATATTTACATATCTAATAATTTGTTGGTTAAAACACACCAATAATTTAATAAAAAGTAATTAATAATTTAATATATTTAATTTACAATAGCTTTATAAACATCGAGCTAATTAAGCAGATAAGAAAGGGTTCGGGACGAGAGACCGGAAATTTTCAAATCGGCCAAACAAAGGGTCCTATCCTCGTAAGCATGTCAAAATTCAGGGACTGATACTGAAATTTACAAATGGGAGGAACCAAATTTCCAAACAGTGACTTTGATTGAGAATTTTGTAGTAAGGTAATGATTTTGTTGATGATATTTGAATTTTGGGACTTGCCATAACACAAGTTTAACATAATTAGTTGACAAAACTTTAAATTAATAATAATTCAAGTTAAATATTCTTGAAAAAAAAAAAAAACAGGGACTTAGATTCATTCAGCAAATAAAATAAAATTTAGATTCGGTTGCTAGGAATCTGATTTGCTTTCGCCTTTGTGCTAAATCTATTCATGCTCGGCAAATATGTGTCGCTGTTCTATTTGACCACGTGTAAGGCCTAATTTTTATTAAAAAAATATAAAATACTTCTAGCGAAATTCGATTGAAAAATTACCAAAAATAACACGCCTAAATTTATAGTAACAAAAATAGCTTCCCAATAATATTGAATGTTCAATTTGAACATAAAATATTGAATGAGTCTAAATTCTCGTTGTTCAATTCTAATTTGATGAGTGTTCAAAAAAAATGATATATTAGTCATTTTTTTAATTGTGAAAATATAAATTTAAACGCAAGAGGTGCTAATTTTGTTATTAGATGTTTTGAATAATGTTAATTTTAGTATTCTTCCAATTCGATTTGAGTTAATTTTATGCTCCTGCGGAGCAGATTCATGTGTGGACAATGATTGTGAGATCAATAGTAATTCTTCATAGGTTATTTATGGATGGACTCTCAAATTCGTTTTATAAGTATGCTTTTAAAATGAAAAATTAATATCTATCACATTCATGAAAAATTGATTATTTTTTGGAACATAATTAAAAATATAAATTGAAATGAGATGTTAATAAAAATTCATAATACAACTTATTAATATTTAAAATTTATCTCACATTATCTTACTATATATTTATTTTAATTTTTCATTTAAAATTTATCCAAATTTATTCGGTTATTTACAAAATACCATTACATTGTCTTATTTAATAATTAATACTAATATTTTGACTGATAATTTTATCATATATGGAATGACCATTCTTTATATGTATCCAACATCTATTCTCATCTTCAATCTCAAACCCTCGTTTCCCGTCGATTTCATCATATATTATCTCTTCAAAAAATTCTATTTAAATTAAACATGTTTGTTGGCATGTATAAAAATGATTGTTTTGTATAATTTATGTCTATAAGTACTAGTTTGCCAGTAAAATTAGAGTGTATTATATCAACAAAAACTCTCTTTCTCTCTCTCTATCTATCTATATATATAGATATACACACACGTATGTATAAAAATTTAAGAAATTATAAAAAATATTCCTAAAATTTATAATAATAAAACTAACATATTAATAACATTAAACATTTAATATTAAATGTGTAATTTGAAAAATTATAAAAAATATTTTTAAAATTTATAATAACAAAATTAACATATTAATAACATTAAACGTTTAATATTAAATGTGTAATATTGAACGTTCAACATTAAATAAGTTTAAATTGTTGCAATTTAATTTGATGTTCAAAGAAAAATAATATAAAATTTATTTTTTTTATTTGTAAAAATATATAATTTAAACATAAAAATACTATTTTTATTATTATAAATTTTAAAGATACTATTATTATTATTATTATTATTATTTTTATAAATTTTAGCATATTAGAGACTACTATAGTATAATCTGTAAACACACAACTTATGTGGCTTTTGATTCATTTAATATAAAAATAATAAAAATTGTAATTATAATAAAATTAAATGTAAAAGAAATAATATTATTATTATAATTGTTATTTAAGCAGTATAATCACAATAAATAATAATATTAAAATAAAGATTAAAAATTATAAATGAAGTAAAATTAAAAAATAATTTTTTTTATTATTAAAAAAGATAAAATGAGCAAAAAAAAAAATCATAAATGATTGTACAAATTGTGAGAAAAATAAAACATTACAGCGTATTCTTAAAGGCTGCATGCATAATAAAAATTACTGATACTGCTATAATTTCTTTACATTTTATTATAAAGTACAGTAAAACAAAGTACGATAATATCCTAAATAATTCTTATTATGATTATAATTACTGTCAATCAAACATGCAATTAATTTATTTAGAATATTTAACTTTAAGCTACGACCTTGACTTTTATTTAATCTCACATTAAAAATTATTTATATTTTATTTTAAAATGTAAGAAGAATACATTAAACAATAAAATACTGATTTTAATACGTTTTTCTTAATCAAACTTTTTTGAATTTAATAACGTTATATAAAGTAAATTAAATATTATTTTATTAATAGAATTGTACTACCAAATATAGTACTGTTTATTTGATTACATGCATCGTATAGATTACTAATATTTGATATGATTTTATGTAAATTGATACATTTGGAATGCCGTTAATGTTTGCATTGTTCTTGCGCGCGTGTATATATATATATAAGTTATTTGATAAAGAACGAAATTTAAAGTCATCAATAACCATAAATACTGATTGAATTAATTCTTTATTTAAAATGCCAACACTATAAACAGGTATCCAGTTTGTAATTGATTTAGATTTTAGTGAAAACCTAGGACTTTCGACTTAAATATATATATATAATTGTATAGTTTGCGAATTTTGTTTTTGTATTGATAATAGAGTGAAACTTATAATTTATATGCTCTCGTAATTTTATTTATATATAATTTAATTATTTATATAATTTTATTTTTATTTTTTAAAAAATATATTTTTTAAATTATTAAAAATATGATAAAAATATATATAATTTTTACAAAAAAAAAAAAATATTTATAAAAAAATAATGTCATGAAATTAGCATATAAATTATAAAGGAAAGTAAGCACAAGACTTTTGGGGGGGAAAAAAATGATAATAAATTAAGAAAAAGAGAGTGGGGGCAGAATAGATGCTATGAATGGAAAATATTAGGTGAGAACAGCTAGTAAGTAGGTAATGGATCCATGTGCTTAATACATTTCCCTAAAAAGAAATAATATTAAACAAAACCAGGTATGGGAATAAATCAATCCTTATCTTTTGGCATTCCAAGCAAAAAGATACATTACTTGTCCAAATCAGAAAATGGGCCCTATTTTTATTATAATTTGATGGATTTTACTATTTACTTTCACACGCTCCAATTATGGGAAAATAGATCTAGATTCTCAAGCCTCATGGAGTCGTGCGTTTTCGATCTGTCATAGGACAAATTTTATGTATATTATTAAGAGAGCCTTCTATTATTTCAATTATAAAATATATATTAATTATTAATTAAATATAAAATAATTGTATCATCTCTTAATTAATAATAATTAATTATATTATATTATATAAATTAATGTATCTTATAAGTTATAATAATAAACATTTTTATATTGTTAATCACTCTCTTCTTTTTTTCACTTCTAATTATATTTTTATTTTATTATTCTCTATTTTTAAAGAAATACATTCTCAGAGTTCTCAAACAAATTCTCGTATATATTGATATTTGAATATTTGATCCCTTATCTGACTCTTCTTTGATTTGGTACTCCTCGAGATGACAATAGTTCGAATTCGATTTGATTTTGATGATGATTTAATCCAATTCGTTGTTATAATTTGATTCCTCTTCATCGTAGATTAATATGCATCCAGGGAGGAGCTATTTAGTGGCTGGGACTGTAGTTTTGTTCAATATTTTTATAAAAATTAATTATGCATATATTTTTAATATAAAATAAATATTATATTTATAATACTATATTGTGTGTAATTTTTATGTATATATTTTAATATATATTAACAAAATTTAACAAATATAACATGAATTATTAGTAAAGTGATTAAATATATGCATATTTTTTTTTTTATGTATTTGGTAACTATTAGTGATATAAATAAAATTGTAGTAGTATATTATATATAAAAAAAATTTAAAATGTGATAATCTAAAAAAAATTTAAATATTTAACTTTAAACTCAATCTTATAAAAACTAAATATTTAAAAATGAAGAAGCATATAATAAGCTTTAGACCAAAGCTTTTAAGTTTATATAATTCATATCTTCAATTTTTTTTATATTTTATTTCAACTCAAATTTTTATTTTATCTAATATTATATGATTTAACATTTTATTTTAATAATTTTTTAAATTCATTTGAAATTTTATTTATATAAAAATTATAATATTTCTTTGTCCTTAATTTTTCATTCATTTTATTTTTAGTCTTATATTATTTATCAACATCTAATTTTAAATATAGTCTCAATATTAATTTCTAAATCATATTTAATTTTGTACATTTATATATATATATATATATATATATATATACACAAACACTTATTAACTTATTATATTTTTGTTTAATTTTCGTTGACTAAGCTTAATTGAGAAGAAATGAAGCTTCGTTAACTTTATGTTTTTATTATAATATGACGTGAAAAATTAAATATTGAATTGAAGAGAATCAACCATAGTTCCTACTAATTATATATTATGATATATTTTTTTATTTCTTAATAAATTTTTTACTTTAAATAAAAAAATTACATTTCAACCCCTCTCAAATTTTTTTTTAACTCCGCCACTGTGTGGATCATATCAGTTATTAATCTGTAAATCAAATAGATGTCCATGATCCAAAATTTTCCCTTTTTTTTTTTTTTTGTAATATATTTATTTAAAGTGGTACATTAAATATTTTAAATTAAAAAACAAAAATAAGAAAATATTATAGATTTGTAGAAAAAAAATTATAATTTATTTATAATGAATATATTTTGGCCTATTTAATGTTTTCATTAATTTTATAATATATAATCCAAAAAAATATTTTTATAATAAAAAATCATCATTATTAACTTGATCTCATTTAAAATTATAAAAATATATTTTTATAATTTTTTAGATAAATAGTTGTAAAAGTTTAAAAAGTACTTTTTTTATTATCTAAAATACTTTTAAAAATATGTAGTTATAGATTGATCCACGAATAAATTTAATTCGGTTAATTGTATAGATCAATTTGATTCATTAATATTGTATGTAGATGATGATTCAATCCAAAAATGATCTATTATGATATGATCCGAAACAGTTCGTATAGAGCAACTATTTATAAAGCTCTAATCCAATGATTCATTCTATAATCTCTACCTTAGCCCTTATTTCCTTAAAAGGGATAGTGCTCAATACTTACATGTAAATTTTAAAATTTTGATTAAAAAATATGTATTTTAGTATCTAAGATAGAACATATTTGTAAATTTTTAAAAATTTAGAGATTAAATTGTATAATTTAACAGTTTATGACTTATGTATAAAATTTTAAAAAAATGATAACTAAATTATAGAATTTAAAATTTTAAAAATTTAAATATAAATTTTGTTAAAGTTTAAAAATTGATATATTAGTTAAGCCTAATTTTTAGGATTTTTCTCCTAGTTGGCCGACAAAAAGAAAATACCTTGTACATTTAAAGGTTTTTTTATAGTATTGTTTATTTGTAATTTGTAACTTATAAATAAATTTTAATTTTAATTTTATGTTTATGAAGTTTTCGTATGCATTAACTTTGAGAAAATAATCCAAAACACCCTAATTTTTAACAAAAACCCTTTTTTAATGTATATGTATGCACTTTTGTACACAATATACTTAATTTAGAATTGTATAATAATTGTAAAGTTATAAATTTGGTATAAAGTAAATATATGAAAAAATATACTTATATAAAAAGAAAATATATGAATAGACAAGTACAATCGCATTTTTTTTACTAAATTATTGATGTTGATGTTAGATCACTATTAAAAATAAGAGAGCCTTACCTGTGCGATCACTATTTACCTAAGCTTCTACGGTTTTATTGACGGGGAATCTGGGATAGTTACTTTTAAGGAAATTTCAACAATAAAGTTTGTTTGTTTTTTATTTACTTATTTAAAGAATCAAGATGCATCAAGCCATCAACAATAAAAAACCAAAGTACAGTTGCCGACCTGAAAATTTTTGAGAAAATAATAAAATTAATACTTTTTAAAATTTATAATAATAAAATTAATATTTTTTTATACTCATTTAATTAAAATTAAACGACGATAATTTAGACTCGTTCAAATTAAACGTTCAATATTTTTAAAAATGTTAATTTTATTACTATAAATTTTAGAGGTGTTATTTTTAAAGAATTTTCAAAATTCTCATCGGGCCGGATTCTAGCTCAAAAATTATTTTATTAAAAAAAATAGCACATTTAATTATATATTTAATTTATTATTTATTTTTTTAAATATAAAATTTATTCACACACTTGATATTTTTTAATAGAAGCATTTTAAAAAAATGCTTTTATTTTCAATTTTCATACATAATTGCAATCTAACCTAGTGTGAACAAGGAGAAATATTTAGCCGTCTCTTTTTAGTTGCTATTGTCAAATTATTTATTATTTTTATAATAAATGATAATATGATCTTTTAAATTAATAAAATTTAATATTAATATAAATATATATTTTTTTAAATATAAATATTTAATAAATAATATCTCCTTCTCAAAAAACTTTTGTCTTATTGTTCTCTTTAGAATGCTCCCTATTCGCACGACAACATATATTAATTAATTAATTATATTTAATCCAATGTGGAAATTAAAGTCTATACAGGGAAGGAATATTAATATTGCAGTCAGATAGATGGTTAATACATCTAATCAATTTATTAATTACTAGTATGGAAGTTCTAGCATGTGTACATATGATCTCATGGATTTTTTTTTTTTGGGGGTCCTTTTTGCTTACTTAAACTTTTCTTTAGTTTTCTAACCGAAACCATAAAGGTATTGATGTAAGACTAAATTTTTGATTGGTTTATTGAATAATGAGAAAAATAAGTCGGGTATTTTTCTTAATGTCTAAGTTCGATAAACAACTCCAAAATAACACACACTAACTTATTATTATTTTCTGATAGAAAGAAACACAACGAAATCTCACCGATCCATCTATTTTCACGATACTCAAAAATATTTGTCGATTGAATTAAATAAAATATTAAAATTTACAAATAATAACATTTTTAAAATTTATAATCATAAAATAATATCTTATATTCAACTTCATTACATAATTTTATTATAAAAACTCATACCTAAAATTTTTTTTTTATAAAAAAAAATTATATGTATATTTTTAATATTAAATAAATATTTTATTTATAATAATATATTGTATCTAATTTTTGTATGCATATTTTAGTATATATTAATAATATTAAACAAATAATTGAATAAAAATAATGAATAACAAATAAAGTGGTTAAATATATATTCTTTTTTATGTATTTGGTAAATATTAGTAATACAAATAAAATTATAATTGTATATTATATAAGAATTCTTTTTAAATGTAATAATTTAAAAAAATTAAATATTTAACTTTAAACTCAATATTAAAAAAATAATTTTTTTTTTAAAAAAAACTTACGATAAATTTCATACTAAAGCTTTTAAATTTTTATAATTAATATTTTCAAAATTTCTCATATTTTATTTTAATCAAAATTTTAATTTTATTTTAATATTTTTTTGTTCATTGTTTTTCATTCAATTTTAATTTTATTAGTCAGTCTTATATTGTTTATTAACATATACTTTTAAAATAGTTTCAAACATAAAATCTTAAATCATATTACATTTTCATAGGTTTTTTTTTTTTTTAGTTTTAACATTTGTAAATTTTAATGTGTTTGATTAAACTTCTTATTTGCTTAGTTTTTAGTTAATAAATTTATTTTATACATGAATAATATTAATATTTATTATATTTTTGTTTACTTTTTATTATAAGTTAATTTTAATGTGTTAATTCTATATTTTTAGTGTTAACTCTATGAATTTATTATAATATGTCATATAAAATTAAATATTAAATTAAATATAGTCATTCATAGCTCTTATTAGTTATACATTATGATATGTCTTACATTTTTTAATATTTTAATAATAAATGTACTTTGTGAAAAACATAAATTTTAGCCGCCCTAAGAAACATTTCAGACTCCGCCCTTGAATTTACACATTAAACATTTGCTATTTAGAAATTGTTTAACTTAAATTTCTGCCATTTATATTTTTTTTGATAGACTTTAACTAGCAAGATATCATATATATATATATATATATATATATATATATATATATATATTTATTTATTTTTTTTTGAGTTAAAAAAATAAATTATTTTATTATTATAAATTTTAAGAGTTTCTTTTGAATCCATCTCTCTTAGATCTGTTAGGTTAGACAGTCCACTAATAACCTTTGTTTGAAATCCAATAATCCACCAATTGCCTTTCTACTAAATACATTAGTCGACCAGTGTGAAAATTTTCAAAGAAAATGACAATTATAATCTTATTGTAGTTGATTTTACTGTATTTGAGTTATAATGGACTTGTAAGAATTGAATATTTTTTAAAATTATATATTTAGAGCAAATTGTCACTGGCTTATAGTGGGTAATTTGCATTAACACATGAAGGTAGATGATTGCATCTGATTACTAATTAAATCATTAAAACTTTTAATTATTCTTAAATGAAATAAATAAGTAAAAGATTACAAGTGATAAGGACGTCCCCTACAATCCTCAAAAGAGAGAACTCTAGGTCAATATGTTGAAGAAGAAAAAAAAAGATATGATTTTAATAACTCTTTGCTTTTTAAAAATATTATTCACTTCAGTGCGCAAATAGGACAAATATTCTACTGTTTCAAACACAAAAATGGGTATAAATTAGGAGTAATATTTTGTTTAATAATTCAATCAATCGAATTAAATTGAATTTTATTCAAATTATAAAAATTAAATTAAATTTAAATCAGTTAATATAACTCAAACAAATAAAATTAAATTTGAGATAATTTATTAATCCAAAATAAAATAAAATTATATAAAGTGATTAAAAGAAATATATATTATATTTATTATATGAATATATCTACCAAATTGTTGTTCTTCTTAACTCACGCAAAATCTTATATATAAGATAAAAATTATTATATTTTTATTACTATAAATTTTTTATATATATATTTTTTTTATTATAATCTTTTAATAACATATATATATTTAATTTTGGATATGAATATTTTTAAATAGATCATTTTGATACTATAATTTATAATTATTATTTATCTTAAATGAAGCACCTTAAGTAAATAATTTTATAAGAGCCTAACAATATATAACGCTTATTAATTAATTTTAATAGTATTAAGTAAATTTTCTAATGTATATACATAATTAAAAGAATAATTTGAGAAAGCTAATTTAAGCTCACTTTTATCAATTTAAATTATATTAAATTTAGAATTAAATCAATTCTTATACCGAACTAATTGAAGCCAACATAAATGATATAGTCCGTACATATATCACTTATAGAATAAATTGAGTAAAAATAAATTATCACCAAATTAGAATGGGGCAGTTGTGGGATTTAAACATCTAAAGTACACCTTTTTCTATATTAAAAAAAAAAAATCATCAACTTGGACTAACACCAAACCTATTTTTACTTAATTTAATTCTATGATATAATTTGTTTATATATAAAATTTTACTTTTAATTTTTTTAACATAAATAAATATATATTTTTTAGTATTTAAAAAATATAAACATATATTTTTTATTAAAAATAAAATAAATTAAATTATTAAATTATTTATGCAAGATTTTTACCTTTACCTCATTAAAATAAAACTATTTCAAACCGCCGAATTATAGTCCATTAATGTAGCAAGTGTACCCATCATTGAAAGGATCGAACTAACAATTCTCTTTTATTTCGTTTCTCCTTCTGTCAATTAATACATTTATTTTTTTAGTTTCTTTCCAAATTTACTTCATCTCTCTCAATAATTTTTAACTACTTCATATTAATCAACTTTTGATTTATTTATTTTATTCATTTATTAATAAATTATTAAATTTAATATCTTATTCCTTCTAACAAAATAAAAATAAATTATTAGCTACTTTAAGTTAATTAGATATATTTAATATTTATTTAAAATTTAAGGTATGTTATTGATATTATTTTTAATTTTTAGAGCTGAGTTATAATTCATTAAATTTGGTAAGGTAATTGATAAATATCCATGTTACAATGAAGTAAAATATCCAGTTCAAAACAAAATTCACAAAATACAATAAGCCAGAACCAAAAATATAAGAGGGAGTACTCCAAGATTTGCAGATTTTTTTGTCAATCTTTATTTTATTTTATTTGAAACTACCTCATCAAAAAAAAAAAAAAAAAAATTAAAAACGTTCAATAATATTCTAAGTTATTGGTAATGAATTTTTTCTTGAAAAAAAAATGAAAATATGCAATAATAGCACTACCAAATTCAAACAATTAACGAACAATAATTGTTATAATTTGAAAATAAAAGAAGAAAAATTTTACGGTTAGACTTTTATGGAGAATAATTTCAATATAATGGTTGTATATACTAATAAGAGAGAGAGAATAACATATTAAAGAGTTTAATATATGAAAGAGAAAAGTGTAAAAAATTTAAAAATATATGTGAGTTAGAAAGAATTAAATCTCTCTCTCTCTCTTATAAAATTATCTATTATTTCTATTGTAATATAAATTTTTTTTTTTAACTAACCAATGAAATGTTTCACTCTATTTTTACAATAAGAAAATATGTTTGTATTAAATAAGGGGAAAAAAAAAAAAAGAAAGATAAATAGTTACATTTGGTTAGATCAGAATCAGCCAAGTGTCTAGATTCATTCTTGTGTATTTTTTTTATTATTTTTATTTTGTTAATAGCTTCTATTCTTGTGGCTATTGTTGTGAGGTGATGTCGCATCCATATATTGTGGAACTAGTGCTCCTTTTAGATTTTTTTTTTCCAAATTATGAAATTAGCACATTGTAATATATGTACTTTTTTTTCTTTAACTTTTGTCTAATTTTTATATCAGATCCAATTCAATCTCTTCTAATAAATAATTTAAATTAAATTTAACTATTTCAAACAAAACTAATTTAGTTCTATTCGAGTAAAATTTGTGGATAAAAAATCCTAAATTATTAAACTTTTTTTTTCTTTCCATTTTTTAAATAAAAATAATATAATATAATTTATATGTAATTAAAATTTTTAACAAATAATATTTTGTGATTTAAATTTATGACTTTAAACTATAAAAATAAGAGTCCTAGAGCCATATTACTATGTTAATTATATGTAGTTGTAAATATTAATTGTATAATTATTTAAAATAATGCTAGTTAATAAAAGTTAAATTAAAATGATTCATAAATGATTTAATAATAAATAATTATAAAAAAAATGCTAGTATATATGTGAATTATGAAATACTTAAATTACAAAATATGCAAATTGTTATAATTGAATAAGTGATTAAGGGAAATAAAAAAGAAAAAGAAGAAAACAAATATTTAAATGGTGCCTCGATCTGACTTAATTTTTGTATTAAACTGTTTAAAATAAAATAGATAATATTTTGTTTCGTTTCTGATCTAACTTATCCTAAGCAAATATACCCTAAATAGTTTAAATACTCGAACTCTCGAATCAAATTATAATCCTCACATTTAGTGTTGAATAAAAGTTGCCTGGATTTTAATTACTTTAGTAACGTGGAATATGGACTAAAGAATTGGTGAAATATTATGAATAACAGGATTGCCCCTTTTTATACAGTGCTTACCTTTGATAATATGTATGTTTTTAAAGTACCATTAAAAATATAAATTATAATAAAATATAAAACAACAATATAAATATCAAAAAAGTATCAGCTCATTTTTAATATCAAATTCTCTATCTTTACAAATAAGTCTTAAAAGTCCATTTTTCAAAAATATATCAGTCATGTGCTTCACACCAACCACGTGTCAGTCAATCATTTAGCAAAAACTAACATGTGGTGTTTGTTAAATGCGTGACTGCCGTATATTTTAAAATTAAATTTTTGCAAATCTTTTTATAAAAATAACGAAATTGTGTTACCTTATTTAATAAATATAAAATTGAAATACACTTAGTTAAAAGTAGGGATATCAATTCGTACGAGCTGGGCTAGTTCGAGCTGGCCCAAACTAGCCCAGCCTAAATTGGTTCAACCTTAGCTCAATTCAAATTTAATTCGAGCTGGCAAATGTGAGCTCGAACCCAAACCAAACACAAATGAGCTGGCTCAAACTGGCCCAAACTAGCCCGAATTGTTAATTATATATATATTTTAGTTAATATGACTTTTTTTATTAAAAAAATATGTTTAATAATTAAAGCTCAAATAAAATTACATAAAATAATAAAAAATATATATATAAATATAATAAAAAATTAATTATTAAAGCAAAAAGTCAATTACTAAATTAATTTGGCAATGAGTAAATGCATTAAATCATACTCATGTAAAAGTTAGAAGTCGTCATGCCCTCATAAAAACTCACATTTAGAATAAAGAGTTATCAAATCCAAATAAAATTTATTCTAGTTATTAAACAAAATAAATAGAGATGAGTAGATTAAATGAATATACTTATTAAAAATTGAACAGTTAAAGTAAATTAAAATGTTACACGATAACATAATTTTTTTTATATACACAAGAACAAAATTTTGACTATTACATAATATCTAAGTCTCACGACAAGGAACAAGTAGAAAAGAGAATAGCATAATACAAGTATCAATTTAAAAATAGAAACTTCATAATACTAATTTAAATTAAATATAAATATTATTTTTTTTTGTTTAAAGAGTTAGGTAGATTTAAATGCTAAATGCATTAACATCAAAGAATGTAGCATAATATTGTGACAAAATGAATAAATTATAACTATTTATTCATTATCAGCTTATTTTTCAAAAGAAAAAGGAAAAAAAATAACTAATATATCATAAAAGAGAAGTACTAAAAGAAATGAAAGATTATTTTAATTTTAATATAGTATTTTTTATTTTTTATTTAAAATTTAATTTAATTTTATTTTAGTTCGGGCTAATGGGCTGGCCCTAACCCAGCCCAAATTTATTCGTGTTATTCGAGCTGGGCCGAAACAAGCCCAAATTTAATTCGATTCGTGTTCGATTCGTGTTTTTCGATTCGGGTTCGATTCGATCAATCGAGCTATAGCACAAATTGCCACCCCTAGTTAAAAGTTGAGCGATCATTTATCCATCATAAAATATCTTCATATTTTTGTAAAGCTGAGCAAGTTATATTTAGTTTACTTATTTTTAAGAGAAAAATATTTAGGTCTTTTATTTTTTTTAAAAAAAATAATTTAATTTCCTATATATATTTTTTTTAATAATATTTAACTCTTTTTGTTATAAAAAAAAAAAAACAGTAAAAATTATATTCTTATAAAAAATTGATAGTTATCTTTTTTTAAAAAATATCAAAAATATTTTTGATTAAAAATACATTTGATAAAAAAAAATACAATTAGATTATGTCAATTAATTATAAAAGTTTATTTGTGCATATCAGAAATTTTATGTCAATACAAGTTTAAAAATAAAAAATTATTCTGAAAAATTTATCTTCTTAAATATTGAAAAAAAATATTTAAATTAAAATGTTGCATAAATTTTAGTATCAAAGCTAGTAAGAAAATTAAATAAATTTTAAAATTAGATATATATAATATAATACAACAAAAAAAATAAATTATCTAAAATATTACAAAAAAATTAATAAAATTAGTACTCTAGTTAAAAAAAATAAAAAAATTAATATGAAACAAATAAAATGAATATAACAATTAAAATAAATTATATTTATAATTATAATTAAATTAATAAAATATTATAAATAATACATTATTTTATATAATCTTATAAATACTTAATAAATATTTATAAAATCTTATATAAAAGAAGAAAAAAAAGATTAATAGCCTCACTTTTATAAAAAATTAAAATGATATAAAATATAATAAATTTAAATGTCTCTTTTTATAAATTAAAAAAAAGGACAATTAGAATCTTTTATCCTATTTTCAAAAGCAAGACACTTGTAAATTTCAGGTATTTATATTAAGAGTAATGATAGGTAATTTAGAAATAATAATAAGAAAAAAAGTAATGATAGGTAACTTGACTTATTTTAATAGTGATATGTATGTATCACCACCGTGGGTATTTAAGAATTAAAATAAATTAAATTAAATTAAAAATTAGATTAGATCGTAAAATTATGTGAGTTAAATAATTTGATCTATTTTCAAGCCATTTTTTAAATTATTCGATTTAATTTTATAATTTTTTTAATTATTCAAATCAGATCGGACCGTTATATATATATATATAACTTTATTTTAAATATAATATATTAGTATTTATTTTATAAAATAATAAATATTATATTTAATTTTTTTTTTTTTGCAGTTTCAACTCTTGAACATACCATTTGCAATTCTCAGTTGCATGTATATTATGATAATTTTATTTTTTATAAATTTTATCAATTTAATCATTAGTTTATATAAAATATTATATGATTCATATTTATAGCATATTTAAAGTAATTTGGTTAGATTAATTTTTTTTTAATTTTAATGTTAATTTCAAGTATCAATAACATGATTTCGAAAAAAAAATTTAAAAATAAAAATCATAAAAATTGTTAACCAAATTGAACTAAATTGTTCAGTTTTAATAATTTTATAAGCGAAACGGTTAAGTCTAATTTGATTGATTTTTTTGTTAAAATTAAATCGGACCGAATTATGGACAATTCTAATCACTACTTGTAAAATCATATTTAATTAGGGCACATAATAAGTAATAAATATATCATAAATTTTAAAGATAAATGTCAAATTATTATTGAATATTAAATTTTAAATAAATAATAACATTTTATATTAAAGATATTCATACAATGTCTATATTTACTTTTTTATTTTATTTTTTTAAATAGTATTTCATTTAATATATTTAAATTTTAATGTCCTTTCCTAGCTACAATAATATTTATTTTAAAATGAATAAATTTTGCCTTAAGGTGGCCATCTCTATCAATTTCTTGGGGGTCAGTCCCGTTAACTCATTGTCCTACTCCATTCATTTGGCCTGTTTTTTCCACTTCCCTATAAGGCTATGCCTATAACTCCCTTCTCGTCGCCCTTTCAGGATAATTTTTTATTATTTTAATTGAATCTTTCAGGATCTTGATTAAATAACAACAATCATAGTTAAAAATAAAATACTTATCGCTACAAGTTTGTAACAAATCCACCATTATATAAATGGTGCAAGTAAAATTTAGTTAAATTAATAATTATTTATTACGTAGAGCTGTCGTGGCATATAGCATTATTTTAATAAAAATAAATACTAAGTCATTGACTTTAAAACCAGAAGTTGTTATGCTGGAGAATTTTTTAGATTAAGATTATGCACATAACGGAAGAAGAAAGATAGAGATAAATATAAAAAAAGAAAAAAAAAATATTGAATTTTAAAAGATAAGAGTTAAAAAAGTGATGTTAATAAATTATTGTTATGAAAGTAATAATTTGTGTTGTTCCAATGTCTCTGTCCTCTATTTTTTCTAATTTTTTAACATTAATCTTTAGAGTTATGGGACACGGCCGGTCTCTACACAAGGCATTAAAAACACTAAGTTTGTCATTGTTATGCACGTGAGAAGAGGTAAATGAATGAATTTTGTGGAATGATATAGAGATTTATGCAAATAGAGAGAGGTGTGATAAAGATACGAGAGGGAAGGAGGAAAAGAGAAAACTTGAAAATGAAAAAAGGAAAGAAAATAATAATAATAATAATAAATAATTAAATTGTCCATTTTTTGTAAATATAATTTATTTATTTTTTTTATAAAAATGAATACCATTTTAAATATTTAATTATTTTAAGACACCAAAAAATAATAATAATTAACATCAAATCATATTAATCGGGATAAATAATTTAAAACAGTGCATTGCAAATCCAGATTAGTTTGATATTTTGCAAAATAAAAACTAAAAAGTTTCTGAACAAGGCTATGACAACGTGCGGATTTTTGTTTAAATTTTTATATATAATTATATCTAAAAGAATAATATATAGTTTTAAAGCTAATGACATCTCATGCTACAATCCTCTTTTGTAAAAACAAGTTTTTTTTTTTTAAATCAAACAGTATAAAGTGAAGCCAAAAAAAAAAAAAAACGAGTATCTTTAAACAAAATAAAGATGGTAGAGAAAGAAAATAAAAATAAAAATATGATGTTGTAGAAGTAAAGGGTCGTAATCATCCAAATTCTTGCATGTCCTTCAAGATTTGGAACGATTCACACTTGCCCATCACAGTCAAGCCTAATTCTATGGGGAGGAGATTTGAACATGTGTTATTTCCCAAGGCACCACAAATTGCCACCACTTCAGCAATGGGGCTGTGGGCAACGATTTACACTTGGTGGTATATAGTATTATGTAAGGCTTTGACAACTAACTAGGTCTTTCCTTTTCCTAAATGATGAAGCATTATCCAACTTAATCTCTATTTCTTAGTTTGAATTATATTCTATGCTAACATGTGGCTTAAAGTAGTTGTCATTTTATTTACTTAAAACTTTTAATACTGCCTTTCTGATTGTTGTGCTCTGTTCGTGTCACATTTTTTTCCATGTATAATGGTTCTAAATGGCTAAATCTTAGTGGAGCCTCAGTAGAGACCCTTTTTAGGTATTTAAACACTTTTTATTGTGTATATATTTTATTGGTCCCACTTGTTAGATGTGAGTCCACGTATTATGAGTTCATTAAAATGGAAAATAATAAAATTTTCTTCATATTATATTATGTGAGAGAAAGCTCAAATAGGTGTGTAAAATTCCCACCATAGATTCAGGAAAAATGACGGAAAATCAAAATTTTGGAAATCATCATTTGATTGAGTAGTGATCCATTCCAAACCATTCATTAAATCAAGAAACGAAAAAATATTTAAAGGTCATTTGTAGTACACGAGTAAAAAAATTTAAAGCTTCATTTATTTATAAGTTCTTTGCCTTCTGTAGCATTCAGGTATAGTTCTTTTAATTAAACAGATTAAATTAATGGTGTCTTGAAATTTCAGAGGACAAAATGGCCACTTTTTACTTCTATTTTTAATAGTCCATAAACAATTTTTCAAACCCTAGAATACTAACCCAAACATTCATCATTTTATTCTGCAAGACAGCTAACAACTTGGTGCAAAGGCAATGTCTTCATCAAATTGAGAGTTGACAACGAAATTTGATATTGATACTTGATTTGATTAGCCATTTTGCTGCTGCTTCTTGTCTTTTTTTTTTTCATGATATGCCATTGCGTTTGGTGCTACTATCTTTTTTGTCGATGCTCATTTTAAACTTAATATTTATAATAAATATAATTCAAAAATTTTTTTTTGAAAGACCTAAGCGGACAGGAACTTCAATTAAAATTTGTTCAAACTCAGATTGAGCATTTTGATTTTCAGCTAATCTGACGAAGAAATTATTTTAATCCATTATGCAGTTTAGAAAAAGAAGATTACAAAAAATGACTACTTCAACAAGGATCATGGAATTCATTACACCGTAAAAATAAAAAGGCGTAGAACTCTATCTAGAACAGCGTAATAAGGAGAAAATTAGTTCGTCGAAATCATTAACCCTAAAAAAAAGTTCTTAAGCAAGAAAGAGAATAAATGACTTATAATAGACGCGGGAAAAAAAATCCAAAAAAAAAAAAAAAAGCTTAATAAGTAAATAAATAATTGACCTTAGCATCTCAAACAATCTGATTCAAATGTTGATAACTTATAAAGTCCAAAACAGACCTTGACAAAAGAGATGTCAAGTCAGTTTTCCAACATCACTCGTTGGCTTCAGATGGCTAAGTACGGATAAAGAAAAAATAAAAGAAAAACTTTATAGAAGAATAATAAAATTAAAGCCTATCCAAATTTTTAATAACAAAATTATTATTTTTTATATTCAAATTTATATTTTTATAATTAAAAAAATAATTAATATATTATTTTTCTTTGAACATCCATCCAATTAAAATTGAACGACGATAATTTAAACTCGTTTAATATTTTACGTTCAAATTAAAAATTGAACGTTTAATATTAAACGTTCAATATTATTGAATTATTAATTTTATTACTATAAATTTTAAAGATATTATTTTTGATAATTTTCCAAACTTTATCACAGCTTTACATACACTACCATTAATTTTTACAAAATAGTTACCATACAAAGATTTTTTTTTTTTTTACAAAATAGCTAGAATAAAAACAAAATATAAAATAGTAGTAGAAGTAGAAGTACAATACATAAATGGGTGAAGTAACCATATAACCCAGAAATAAAACTTCCACCAAAATAAGAACTGATACATCATATACACAGCAGGACTGCCTCACCAAAATTCAAATCATACTGTTCGATCAAATTATCAGCACTCTACTACGTATTAAATTAATCGCTAGAAGATATCAAAACATTATACTCATTCAAACGCCTTTGAAATTGAGCCAACTGAGTTTGGAGTTGGATAATTCCTGTAGCTTTCTGTGAAAGTATAGCATTTAATTTTACTATATAATCATCCAGCTGATTTCCTGGTTGATCGGCTTGAGCTAGTAGATTCATTTCCTATATGAATTTACAATAAACTTAAGTGTAAACTTAGCAGAAAAATAGAGGCATGGGGATCAGAACTAAATGAGAGAGTTACTGACCTCCCTAACAATGTCTATTGTCTCCTCCACTTGTTTTCTGTGAGCAGTCACAAGATCTTCCTCTTCCTGGTAACAATCACATCAAATTTACTTTGGGATTTGAATAGCTGAAATGGAAATTTAATTTGGAATGCCAAACACGTGCCTACCTGCAAGAGAGCAATCAGATCATCATCAGAATTAGGGCTGTTAGCCTCAAATTCTGGCTGGTTCCCCCGTTTAATCTGATTATCAGTCTTCCTCTTGTTTTCTGGCAATAATAATCTTTGGTCAACCATCATACTGTTCACCCATGATGATTTTTCTTTTTCGCGGATATGCTCTGAGAAATTGAAATCAACTTCTCTCATCCCATTTTGAACATCTCTCTGACCCTTGCAATAATCTGAAAAAACAGACGCAGGCAAATTGCTTTCCAACCTCCCACTAGGAATGCGATCAATGTTAGCCGCTGGCCGAGGTTCTTTTTCACTTTGTTTTACCCAACCATATCTGGTCTTCTCATTAGATATATGAGGAGAATTATCTTTATAGGTGGATTCACTCTGTGAAAATGAAGACAAGGGCAGTGTAGTTGACTCTCTTAAACTTGAAGACAATTGATCCTTCCTGGAAATGTTCCCTTTTGAGAGACTCTTAACCCTGAAATCAAAACAAATTGGTTTAGAGGGCAGGGGGGGGGGGGAGAAGAAAAAAAAGGTAATATAAGCAATGGTAGGAATCATTTACTGGTTTCCTCTTTTGTAAAAAACCATATACCTGTCAGCATATCTTAGAGTGTTGAGAGTGTGTTCACACGATCCTGAGCCAGGTGAAATACATGATATCATAACAGTGCGTGAATCACCAACAAATGAATCTCTCAGTACTTCTGTCAGTTTGCTCCCTCTAAAAGGAATGTGACCTTGGTCACTGTCAAGGGCTCTAATGCACTCTTTCAAAGCAAGAAGGCTCTTATTAATTTCAGCACCTTCCATTCTGAGAAAAGAGAAATAAATTCAGTTATTTGTTGCAGCTGACAAGGCTCTTGTTGTACATAACATGCAGTGGAAAAATTAATAGTGGCATTATAGTTTTTTTTTACTGTTTTGGGTCATGCAATTATCCACTTCTGGCATGGAAGACATGCAGGTGAATGCCCCTGGCTACTTAATGCTGACAATGCAAGAATAGAAAGCACAGTACAATTGTGTAAGCTTGGAAAGGGCCATGGTGTAAAAGGCTACTGACATTTCCAAAGAATCAATTCCTACCTTGTTTGCTTATCATTATCAGTAGTATCTGCACCACGCTCACTTCCAGCAAGATCTATAAAAGATAGTTTTCCAACCAGTCGAGGAGGCTTTGATTCAGAGCCATCAACTGATCTTTTGATACTAAGCTGAAGTATAGCATGTGATCTAGAAGATTCCTCGTTTGCGCCAGTTGTTCCAGTACTTCTTGTAGCATTTCCTTTCTCAATGAACTCCTTAATTGACTCCACATTTGACACTCTGTACTCTTGCAAACCCACAATGCACACCTGCTGTTTACCATCCTCCCTCATGCAAAGCTTTCTGCAAATTTAGAACTCATTTAGAAAAAGATGAGCCTAATCCAATTTCTTTTTCTTTACTGACAAAGCAACTTACTTCCGATCATTTAGCAGGTCAAAAACTTTCCCCCCATATATCTCGAAGAAACTGACAAATAACTGGAAACCTTGATTCCTGTAAGTGTGGTGCATCAAGTTTAAAACATCTTGAGATGCTTTCAGTGGTAGGGGTTGCATGGTATAAGTCTTGCCACTTCCTGAACAAGCAAAACGAGATTAGCCCAAGCTTATATATATGAACGTAAGATAGAAAAACAGTACGTAGAAAGGTGGAAAGTGTAAAATGCAAATTTTAGAATCTGTTAAAAAACGTATATATACCTGAAAAGGGAATTAAACAAAATTGCATTATTGAATAAGAGGAACTTCTTAAAGCCTTTCGTTAAACATAATCAAGACAAAAAATGGTAGTACAAATACGATAGATTAGGCAACTGTGAATACATTTAAAGAAGCGTGGTAGTCATTAACAACTGAATATTATTTTCATCCTTGTACAGTAATGAACATGAAGCAGTTTAAACCTCCAACCAGATCTATTTACCAAATTTCATCAGGCATGGAACCACGTACTTTAGCTAAGTCCTATCATATGCTACATGCATTTCAAGAATCTAAAAGACAGATACTTCTTTTAAGTTGAGAGAAGCATGGTTCCAGTACGGAGAATATTATAACTTACCTGTTTGCCCATATGCAAAGCACGTAGCTTTTGTCTTATTAAAAATTAGAGGAACTATGGGCTCCACAGTCTCAGAGTACACCTAGAATAACAAAATAAAAGATGAATCTAATCAGCTTGATGCTCATCATGAAGTAAAATATGTCTTATTAGATGCTCACTTCTTCATTTGAAACATCTTCGTCTAGCACCGCATTGTAAACAAATTCATGCTTCTCAACATATTCCGTCAGATCAACCTACAGGCGGTGTTAATTAGACAACAGTTAGACCAGACGACTCCATGTAGCATGTGAAAAGATGTCAGAAACAGATTTCAGTAATATGTTAGCAACGTCATCAGAGTAAAAATAACACAAAAAATCATATATATTATTCACAACTTATTCAAATTCTTCCTGAAATTATTTCAGTTTTACTCGGCCAAATCCTTGTATTTCTAGCTTAAAGAATTTACTTTATGATTGGCTAAACAAAATCCATGTGGTATCTATATAAATAACTCTGGCCTTATATTATAATAAGGACCATATCCATAGAAGGAGATTACAAGTGCTCACCTTGAGCTTTGTTTCGTGAACTGTGAGAAAATTAGAATGTGGTTCTATGGTTATAATGTCTTTCTCTTTTTTTGCCATTTCCTTTCTGTTCAGTGGTCTTTTGCGCACCTGCAATCACAATTTTGCATTAACTTGTTACATAAAAAGTAAAAATAAAACCGGATTGCAAAAAGTAGGGGAGAGAAGAGTAAAGGAAGATCCATAAACTATAATTGCAATCGTCAGTATACATTACTTGCAAACGAATCACATTCAACCAACCAACATGGAAATGGAATTTATTTAGATCCCCAAAATCAGTCCCCATTATTATCAAGTGGTACAAAAGATACTTACCACAACTTTTATCTTTGCAACATTATTTGCTCGTTCTTTATCTGCGGAGAAACTTTTTTGAAGATTATTCTCATGAAGACCTTGTAATCTCCCAGTTAACTTGTTGTCAGAAGCAAACGGTTCTGAATTATCAAAACTTTTACCACGAACAGGCTGGTTAAATGTGTTGAACATCACAAAGGTTAATGACAGGCATATCTATATATCAATAACATTGATAAATTTTAAACAACAAAAATACACATCCTGAGTTAATTAGTAGAAATTTGAAGGGGGAATCAGTGTAAATCTGATAAAGTAATATTTGCTATCAGTGACTCTTAATAACTGTTAGATATATATATATTAATTGTGATTAGCTATATATTAGGTATATATAACTAATTAGCTTAATTATAGGGATCCTATTTAATAACTTTCTTAAGTTAGAATCTTAGCTTTGTGTATATATATGTGTATTATCTTTCAATGGAATTAAGTGAATTAATCCTATTCAATTTTGAATAACATGGTATCAGAGCATTAGGGTTACAAAGTTGAAATTTTTTCGTCCAAATTAGGGTTTGATTTTGGGTAAACACAAATTAGGTGTTAGTGCATTTTTGGGTCCCAACTTGGAACACCCTTTTCGAGTCAACATTTACTCTCACCGCCGGCACAGGGAGGAAGCCCATCCGACGACCGGCAAAACCCCAAAATTCGGTGACCAGACGAGCGGCGAGTGGTCCCCACGCGCCACCGCGAGTTTATGCGTTCTTCCCACGCGTCAAACATTTATTCTCACCGCCGGCACAGGGAGGAAGCCCAGCTGCCGATCGGCAAAACCCCAAAGTCCGGTGACCAGACGAGTCGCGAGTGGTCCCCACGCGCCACCGCGAGTTTTTGCGTTCTTCCCACGCGTCGGCATGTGACGGCGTGTCTCTGCCTGAAATCTTCTCCGGTCGACCTCGTGCTGCTCGCCGGCGTTCCCCTGTGTCGTCTGTGGTGGTTCGGCACTTATTGGTTCAGGTTTGAGTTCTTCCAATTCGGGTTTTGGCCAATTTTGTGTTCTTGTTCGCTGCCTTTTCTGTTCGCTGCTTTGTTGGATTTTGTTTGTTCGCTTGTTCGTTGTCTTGTTGTTTGTAGGAGTTATGACTGAAAATAAATCTAGTGTTGTGACGGATATAGTGCCTGTAATGTCTAAAATCACGGACCATAAGCTCAATGGCTCGAATTATTTGGATTGGAGCAAGACTATTCGACTTTATTTGAGAAGTATTGATAAAGATACTCATTTGACTGACGATCCTCCTAACGATAATTCAAAGCAGACATGGCTTCGAGAAGACGCTCGTTTATTTCTGCAGATTCGAAACTCTATTGAAAGCGAGGTAATTGGCTTGATCAATCATTGTGAGTTTGTTAAGAAATTGATGGATTATTTGGATTTCTTATATTCTGGTAAAGGAAACCTTTCTCGCATGTATGAGGTATGCAAGGCATTTTACCGTGCAGACAAGCAAGATCAGTCTCTCATGAGTTATTTTATGGAATTTAAGAAGATTTATGAAGAGCTCACTTTGAGACTGCTAAATCACAGGTTCTTTCTGGTTCTGAGATCTCCTCTTTACAAGAAGTATTTAGTCGAGTACTTCGTACAGAAGTCACTCCACCTGCTCAATTAAATGGTGCTTTGGTCAGCCGAAATAATAATTATGAGCCTGGAAGGTCAACCTATATGAGTGGAAACAAAAGAAGCGGCTTGCAAGGGTTTGAAACTCGACCACAGGATCCGGGAGGAATTGTGTGTTACTATTGTCGCAAATCAGGACATACGAAACGTGACTGTAGAAAGCTTCAGTACAAGAATCAGAAAGGTCACTCGGCCCATATTGCATCCACTTATGATACCTTTGAAAAATCGGTTCTTATCTCTGCAGATGAATTTATCAAATTCTCACAGTATCAAGAATCACTAAAGTCTTCATCACCTTCTGTCACTGCTATTGCTGATTCAGGTAAACCAAATGCGTGTCTTCTTTCTTCATCTTCCAAATGGGTTATTGATTCTGGTGCCACAGATCATATGACAGGTAATTCTAGTCTCTTTTCTACTCTTCAGTCACACACTTCCACCTCTACTGTTACCTTAGCCGATGGGTCACCATCTCGTGTTCTTGGATCTGGCACAATCACTCCTACTCCTTTGCTTCCTTTGTCGTCTGTCTTACATTTACCTAACTTATCCTTTAATTTGATTTCTGTAAGTCAGCTTACTCGCAATCTTAACTGTTGCATCTCATTCTTTCCTAATCATTGCTTATTTCAGGATCTTATAACGAAGAAGACTATTGGTAAAGGACATGAATTTGGAGGCCTCTACATTCTTGACACACCAATACCGAAATCTGTTGCTTGCTCTGGTGTAACCTCTTCCTTCGAGGCACATTGTAGACTGGGTCATCCATCTCTTCCTTTACTCAAGAAACTTGTCATCAGTTTAGTAAAGTGTCTTCATTAGATTGTGAGTCTTGTCAGTTTGCAAAACATCATCGTCTTAGTTCGAGTTCAAGAGTTAATAAACGTGCTAGTGTTCCTTTTGAATTAGTTCATTCTGATGTTTGGAGTTCTTGCCCTATTTTGTCTAAACCTGGATTTAAGTATTTTGTTACTTTTGTGGATGATTATTCTCGTGTAACTTGGTTATATTTAATGAAGAGTCGCTCTGAGTTTTCTATTTTTTGTGCATTTTGTACTGAGATTAAAACTCAATTTAATGTTTCAATTCGTATTTTGCGAAGTGATAATGCTAAAGAATATACATCCGCTTTGTTTCAATCTTATATGGTTCAAAATGGCATGCTTCATGAAACTTCTTGTGTTGATACTCCATCTCAAAATGGAGTGGCAGAACGTAAGAACAGACATCTTCTTGAAACTGCACGTGCCTTGTTATTTCAAATGAATGTTTCTAAACCTTTTTGGGCCGATGCAGTTTCAACAGCATGTTTTTTTATTAATCGCATGCCCTCATCTGTTCTTCATGGTGAGATTCCTTACAACATCCTGTTTCCTAATAAGTCACTATTTTCGGTTGACCCTAAGATATTTAGTAGCACTTGTTTTGTTCGGGATGTTCGTCCGCATGTTACTAAATTAGATTTCAAGTCTTTGAAGTGTATCTTCCTTGGTTATTCTCGTCTTCAGAAAGGTTATAGATGTTATTGTCCTAGTCTTAACAAATATCTTGTCTCAATTGATGTTACCTTCATGGAAGACACACCCTATTTTTCGTCTTCTTTGCCTCCCGCACGTCAGGAAGAGGATGATGATTTGTTAGTCTATTCTATCACTTCATTTGAACCTGTCTCGGATCCAGCTCCTGTCAAGCCTCCTATTATTCACGTCTACTCCAGACATAGACCTTCTAAGGTTAATCCGGATGGGTCAGTTGCTCGATTAAAGGCCCGTCTTATTGCTAAGAGATATGCTCAAACCTATGGAGTGGACTATTTTGACACTTTCTCTCCTGTTGCTAAATTGACCTCTGTTCGATTGTTTATTTCTATGGCAGCTACTCATAATTGGCCTTTGCATCAACTAGATATCAAGAACGCTTTTCTTCATGGCAATCTTCAAGAGAAGGTGTATATGGAGCAACCTCCTGGTTTTGTTGCTCAGAGGGAGTCTGGGCGAGTTTGTCGTCTCCGCAAATCTCTATATGATTTGAAACAGAGTCCTCGTGCTTGGTTTGGAAAATTTAGTCAAGCTATAGAAACGTTTGGTATGATGAAAAGCAAGTCTGATCATTCTGTGTTCTACAAACAATCAGAAGCTGGTATCATTCTTTTAGTTGTGTATGTGGATGACATTGTTATTACTGGAAGTGATACTATGGGAATTTCATCTCTTAAGTCTTTCTTGCATACTCAATTTCACACAAAGGATTTGAGAATGCTAAAGTATTTCTTGGGTGTTGAAGTCACAAGGAGTAAAAAATGTATCTTTCCATCTCAGAAAAAATACGTTCTTGACTTATTAACTGAGACAGGAAAATTAGGAGCAAAGGCTTGTAGTGCTCCAATGAATCCGAACATCCACCTTACAGGAGATGGGGAACTATTTAAAGATGCTGAGAGATATCGAAGGTTGGTTGGAAAGTTGAATTACCTTACCGTGACTCGTCCAGATATTGCATATTCAGTCAGTGTTGTTAGTCAATTTATGTCATCCCCAACAGTTCACCATTGGGCAGCGTTAGAGCAAATTTTGTATTACTTTAAAGGAGCACCTGGACGTGGTATCTTGTATGCAAATCATAGGCACACTCATATTGAATGTTTTTCAGATACAGATTGGGCAGGTTCCAAAGTAGATAGAAGATCCACATTAGGCTATTGTATTTTTGTTGGAGGAAATTTGGTCTCATGGAAGAGTAAGAAGCAGAATGTTGTGTCACGATCGAGTGCAGAGTCAGAATATAGGGCTATGGCACAGTCTGCGTGTGAGATAATGTGGATATACCAGCTCTTGAATGAAGTAGGTCTTAAAACTTTAGTACCAGCAAAATTGTGGTGTGATAACCAAGCTGCTCTTCATATTGCTTCTAATCCTGTGTTTCATAAGCGAACTAAACACATTGAAATTGATTGTCATTTCGTCCGCGAGAAAATTCAGCAAGGTTTGATTTCTACAGGATATGTGAAGACTAGAGAACAACTAGGAGATATCTTCACGAAAGCTTAAAATGAGGTTCAGGTTGATTATCTTTGTAACAAGTTGGGCATAATTAATATCTATGCTCCAACTTGAAGGGGAGTGTTAGATATATATATATTAATTGTGATTAGCTGTATATTAGGTATATATAACTAATTAGCTTAATTATAGGAATCCTATTTAATAACTTTCCTAAGTTAGAATCTTAGCTTTGTGTATATATATGTGTATTATCTTTCAATGGAATTAAGTGAATTAATCCTATTCAATCTTGAATAACAATAGCAATTTCCGAGTTTTAAATCATACTCCCACATTGGTTACACAAAAAAAAAATCTCCCAACAGAATATTGAAATTTGAAAACGAGCGCTGATCAACGATTGTTAACTTTATTTATCGTTCTGCAGACAATTGTGGAACTTTGATTAAAAAAAAAAGGAACAATGTGCATATGTGATGAACTTTATTCATCTGGATTATAATCAAACATCGTCCAACACCAACACATAAATGAAGTCTTCATCAAAAGCTTATCAAAAATCTACTTTTAGTTCAGCCGACAAAACGAGAAGTAATTCTAAATGTAAAGCCTCCCCCTCTCTGGCGAACTAATGCAAATAAATTTTCCTCAAAATAAATAAATAAAATGCTTTATTTTGAGGGGGAAAAAAAACAAACCTCAGGTAATAACTCAGTATCAACAGAGTGGAGATCCAGGAGGCCAGGGTTTAGCTCAGTCGGGGATACCCCATCTTCACCGGACTTCCTCAAGCTCGACGACCTCGATCCAACCGGGGTTATAAAAGCCTCCGACGGTGTCCACCGATCGCTACCGCTCCTCAGCTCATTCCTGTTCGTTCTCGACCCGTAAAGCCCCAAATCCTGGTCATGGAAACAAAAGTATAAGAACACAGTACAAATCTATGAAATTAATAACGACTATAACCTATTAAAAAAGAAAACTAAAAGGACCTGGGATTGTGATAGATTGTAAGATTGTAGCCATTTGGAGGAGGCGTCAGTGAAGTGGTCCGAGTATTGGCGTTGGTGGTGCACTGCCGAACCGGATCGCGACATGTGTCTTCCCACCGTACTCATCTTCCTTGAGCTCCCTATTGATCCGATTCTAATCTACAAACTCAGCTACTCCAACTCTTAGAACCACAAAAGATAATCAGCGAGTATATCCAAATACAGGCAAGACGTGAATGAGAAGCAAAGTTGTAGTGTAGTAGAAATAAGGTGCTAATGGAATTAGACGTATATAGAAGATACTTCTTTATAAGGAAACTTTTCTTAGTAATTTTCTCGTTAAGCAAACAAGTGTGCTGTGAGGGAAAGGCGTGTTTGAAACTTCATAAAAAGGAAGAGGTGAGGAGACTCTTGGGATTTTGGAAAATCAGCGCGTGAATACACGTTGATGATGAGTGACGCGGGTCTACCTTGTTTGAAAAAAAAAAAAAAAGCAAAGGGAATGGATGACGTTAGCCTGAATGGCTCCGTGCTTTTTGACCCTCTAGCAGTTTGAACGGTGATCACGCGCGATGATGGGTTGGTGAATTACGCTAGCATGACTAGTGGAGAACATGGGTGTCTGAGCTTGAAGCGGTCAAGGACGTTTTTGTTTGGATTTGGTAAAAGTGTCAGGTGAATGTGTGCGATCGGCGGTCTATCAGTTTGGTATATGAGGTTTTTATAGTTTTGCGTATCGGACTTTAGATATTGAATATTCTTTAATTGTTAGTTGTGGTGTCTCGTATTATTTATATTATTTTAACGTTTGGCTATTGAAACGGTCCATTGTACCAAAAAATTGAAGGGGAAGAAATGAGATTCATTAATGTTTTTTGTTTTTGAAACAAAGTTGATATAGTGGTTCACCTATAGTCTAAAAATAAGACCCAATTATCCCTTTAATTCATAATTTAAAGTTATATCAAGTAATAGAAAAATTGCAAATTAGGTGTTATACTTGTTTGAAAAAAACAAAACAAAAGTGTGATAAATTGTTACGCCTAACCTCTTGTTGGGATACTTCATGTATACCACTTTTATTAATAAATAAAAACTTTCATATATCTACTATTATACTCTATTTATATATTAATGACTGTATAGCTAATATATAGTAACTTAATATAAAGTGTAAGTTTTGACACATCATAGATATAAAAGTTATAGAAATAAATCAACACTTTCCTATTAGAAGGCATAAGACTCAACAAACTCCAGGAAGAAACTTCAAAGATACATAAGATATTAGGTCTGATATTCATAAAATTATACAATTAGATCTTACAAAGAAAATTATTAAGATGAATGAATAATGAGATATATTATCGAAGGGAGAGCCTATTAACGAATGAGACTCTCTTTTAGTAAAAAATAGCCAAAATGGAAACCATATCATACCTATCAAAAAGAGCTTCCTCCGGAAGGAAAGTCCCTCCAAAACAAATGATGAGATTAAGCAAATGAAGAAAGCAGGGGGGAACGAGGAACTGATCAACTTTTATTATTCATTTTTTTTTTAAATAAAAATTAGACTTAATTATATAACATAACTTATTTCATACATTAAATTTTATTTTTAATATTCTCAATAAAATATATATATATATATATGTTATCTTTCTTACGACATAAAACATATATATAGATATTTTTAAATATTATGTTATGTTGTAAGGAAAATAATATATATTTTTTCTAATATTATTAAAAATAAAATTATATGAATAAATAGTTCATATATTTCAAAAAAAAAAAAATTATGATAAAAAAATAGATATACTTAAAATTTGTTATAAAAAAAATGAAAAAGGGAAAACCTCATCAAAACATTCATAGAATGTCCCGTCATACTAAAAAGAGAAAGACAATGACAAATAATTCAAAATTAAAATATTGTATACAATAATCAACGTAAATACCTTTAATAATATACTGTAATAGTGGCACAATATACTAATACGATACTTGTTAAAAACTCTACTTTCAAAAATTCTTCTGTTTTAGAATTTCGTACTCTTCAACATAGCACAACTTAGAAGTTAGGATACTAAATCAAAATGACAATTAGGACAACAGTCAAAAGAGTCCAAAATTGTTGGGGAAAAAAAACAATTCTTATTAGCAACAATCAATTTTATTTGAGAGGCGCAAAAAACTTATAAATCAAAGGACATTAAAACAAAAAATAATTAATAAGTTCTGAGTTTTGATTAATAATTAATCAATTTTATTAAGATATATCAGTAAGTTCTGTATTTATTAGTAATATAGTAATTGGTTAGCATGCTTTTTTTATTATATTATACATAAAATTGATATTAGTTAATAGATAATTATAAGATGTTACTAAGTTAATATATAAGGATATAATCATATACATATACAATGTAATATTGACTAATATTGAATATACACAATACTTCCTTTCTAAGGTGTGTTGAGTTCTATGATTTCAGAGCATATTTGAAATTGAAAAGCTTATGGTTATGGCATTCAAGATTTCCTATAGAGATGCAATTTCATCTTTCTTACAATTTATTTCGACTTCGATTTTTCAAATTGAAACTCAAATGGATGGTCATCAATCAGAAGAAAATAGGAAGAAATTTATTGAACCAAATTCAGGATTAGCAAATATTTATGTTCTATCTCAAAACTTGCATTTGATCTATTGAACTGTGCTTATGGCATCCAAATTTTTTTGCAGAGATGTGTTGTCGTCTTTGTCAGTGATTCCACCTTTCGATAAACCAGCATATAATACGCATGATAATGGTGAGTTCACTGCGACACTTCAAGAAAATGAAAGCGTTGATCAATCTGTAGCTGTTTCGTCAACATCATCTTTTGTAATCAAGAAATTTGGTAATTTCAATATTGTTCTTGATTCTCTCTCTCTTTTTATCCTTTGTGCTCCAAATTCACGTTCGTATCTTGAAAAAGGATGAAAGTGAATGTGTCTTGGAGATGGATTTTGACTTGCTTTGTTGTGTTCTTGATGCTGTGTTTCATCGTAACAATAAGCATACTTCACATTGATGAGATTTCTTAGAAATAGGGAAGCAGGGGAGTTAAAAAACTCAAGTAACTCATCAATGGAAGTCCAAACCTAAAAACGTAATTTAAATTGATTTAATAACCGCAATTGTCTTGCAAACTACGGTATTATTTTTGGCATAAACAACATCGATGGCTGTAATGGATGCTTCTATGTTGTCACTAATCTCGATAACGATAATCCTGTTAACCCAAAACTTGGTTCTCTTTGCCATGTTGTCATTCAAGATAGGTTTTTTCCTTTTCATTTGTAGTTTCTTCCGACAAAATGGCAAGAAAATACATCAGCTATAGTAAGTGCCATTTATTTTCTACTTCAGTTTTCCCAATTTCCTGATATTCTTATCTACCGTCGTTTTTGATTCCTAAAGACAATGGATTATTTTAGAACCCAAACATTTTAGATTTGTAATAAGCGTCACACAATTGCCATTGGTGCACTACTATGATTACATAATAATAAGAGGTGGCTCTACTGGATGCCTTTTGGCTACGACACTCTTTAATAATTTTCGAGTACAAGTACATGGACGTGGGGATGTTGGATATGGAAATCCTAACTTGATTACCCAAATGTGTTTTCTGCCCACTCTAATTGAAGCTAATGCTTTTGAATCCCCTACTCAAGCTTTTGTCTGCCAAGGTGGAGTCTTAAATGACAAAGTATGTGTTCTTCATTTGGTTTGTAACATTTGGAAGAACTTGTTATTGTCAAATGAAGACGAATTTAAATCTGAAAATTAGATTTATTTGTTGGATTTGGATGGTTCTTTGTCTGTGATTCAGATTTATGATGCATGGATGAAAAATTGAATTTTGAAGGTTTATGAGAAAGAGGTTTGCTTATAAATGTGAAGTACTTTCTCAATTGAAAATGTGTTAATGGTTGGCTAGTGGGATCAGTGGATGTCAATTTTCAAATGTTTGCAAAGATTGATGCTGTGTATAATAATGTTGGTGTTGAACAGTTTGAGAATTATTATGTTGCCAATGTCATGCATTTGGAAATTCTAGTGCTTCTGCAAAATAACACATGAAAGTTGGTTGCATTTTTGAATGTCAACAATTGATTCTTTAAATTGGGAATTGGATAAGATATGTATTTGGTACATGTGATGTGTTTCTTCACATTAGCAGTTAGCTGCTACATTAACCAATTTACTTGCTTTATCATTCTTTCTAATTCAAACTTATGATTTTTCCAAAATCTTAAGTTTGATAGGGGATTAGTAAGGAGTTTATTAGTAATATAATAATTAGTTAGCACTTTCACGTGCTTTTTCTATTCTGTTATACATAGAATGATAGAATTGATATTAGTTAATAGATGATTACTAGATGTTACTAAGCTAATATATATGTATAAGGTCATATACATATACGATTAATATTGATTAATATCAAATATACACAATACTTCGTTTTTAAGGTATGTTCAGTTCTTCGAGGTATTTATAACCAGTTAGTGATATAGCTAGTTTGTAGAGAAAAATGTTATAGAATTTCGGTCAATTGTATTATTTGATCCCTAGATTATAAACGGTGTCATTTAGTAACTTAATTTGTAAAAAGAGTCAAATAATAAAAATTATATTATTTTAATGATTTATTATTACAATATTATTAATTTTTTATTAAGTAATTAAACGCTATTAAAATACGAATATTTAATAATGATAAAATCATAATTAATATAAAAAAATCACAAAATATTTATCAATTATCACTGAATATTATTATTGTTGATTTTTTCTAAAATAATTTCATATTAAATTTTATTTTTATTATTATTGAAAACTCGTATTTTAATCGCTTGATAGAAAATTATAATATTTTAATAAAAATTATTAAAGTAATATAATTTGTTTTTAATTAATTTTTTTTACAAAATTAAAAAATTAAATAACACAATTTTTAATTTAAATGAGTTATAACATCACACATACTTTAATATAATTAAAAACTTCTATGCTATCTCATCTTAGTTTGTATTCCTTTAACATCTTTCTTTGTTTAATACAAATTTTTTTGACTTGCATCAAACTCAATTACAATCCTTCCCCTATTTCACATATTATGAATACATAAGAGAATAAAATTGGTATCTAGGGCAAAAATGCATAAAGAATCTTGACATATGAATTAAAAAATTAACCTAACAATATTACGCACTCGCAATAATGTTTATATCTTTGCAAATATGCAATGTCCAACGAGAGAAATATCTTGGAGCCTAATTATAAGTGATAAAAATATGGTTTAATTATAACATAATTTTTTTATATATAAAATTTTATTTTTAATATATCTTAAAATAAATGTTTATTTTCTTTATAATGTAAATGAATATATATTTTTTAGTGTTAAAAAAAAATTAAACATATATTTTTTTATTGAGAAAGATTAAAAATAAAATTAATTAAATAATTTTGTTATAAATACTAAAGTATTATAACAATAAAAAATTAAGTCAGAAAAAATCCTTATCATTTAATGTACCACTAAAAGAATGTTTAAAATTGGTTGCATTAAAGCATAAGAGTTTCAAATATAGTTAGTGCCATTAGGAAACAATGCTAATAACGTGTTAAAGGAAGTGAATGTTTCTCATTCTTTGGCCAAATCCATTTCATTTTTTTCTAAGCAAAATATTGGTGCATAAATGATTGCACTTGGAAGGTAATTATGGTTAATAATTGTAAGATATTATAAAACTTAATCAAGAAGACATCATCTCACGGCTAAGATTTTTTGAATATTAATTGCATATTGCAGTTAAGTTATGATCAAAATTAGTCTAATATAGGTCAAACTTGATAAAATTGATGAAAGGTGTAATATGGCTTAAAGAAAAATTAACCTTTATTTTTTTTATTCATCATGAATTGTATAATAAAAGGGACGGGTCTTTAGTAGGATTTTTTTTTTAAATAACAATAACATTCTTAAAATTTACAATAATAAAAATAATACTTTTAATATTAACTCAACATTAATTAATATCTTTTTTAATTCAAAAAAATAAATATTATTTTTATTATTATAAATTTTAAAGAATATTATTTGAAGTAATTTTTCAAAAAAAAAATTATATACTATAAAAGTGTAGAAAGAGAGTACACATTGTGAGAAAAATAAAGGGAAATTACCAAAAATAGCACCCCCTAAAAATTATAATAACAAAACTAGCACCCCCTTGTGTTCAATTAGAATTGAACGTTTAATATTGAACGTTCAATATTCAATTTGAACGTAAAATATTGAACGTTCAATATTAAATAGGTCTAATTATCGTCATTCAATTCTAATTGAACGGATAATATTGAACGTTCAATATTGAACGAGTCCAAATTATTGTCGTTCAATTTTAATTGAACACAGGGGTGCTAGTTTTGTTATTATAATTTTTGGGGGTGTTAATTTTGTTATTTTTCCAAAAATAAACTCAATTCCTTCTAGCCCTCCATGTTTTTAGCGTTTTTATATTTTTTTCTCTTCTACATTAATTCACTAATGATCACTCTCTCTCCAAAGTAGTACATGCAATAATTGTATTGAAATTATTTTCCTATAGTAGAGTTGTGAATTCTGTTATGTTATGCGGGTTTGTATTATATTTGTTTATATTTTTGGTCAAATTTGCATATATTTTACATCAAAATTTAATTGATTTTAACTAATTTATTATTTTTAATTATAAGAAAATTTAATATTTTACCAACATAATACATTAATAATTAATTTTAATAAAAAATAATTTATCTAATGATTTCTTATAAATTACATTATTATCATACTTAAACATAGGAATGAACATATATGGATTGGTTTGGGTTTAGATTAAAATTAGAACCAACCTAATATAATCGTTTTTTTAAAAACAAAAATGAACCAAACCAAAAAATTTGAAAAATCAATCTAACTTGAGCCAAATTTTTTGATTTGGTTAAAGAAAATTTCTTCCTTTTTTTTTGGTAATGAATTTTGTTTATTAATTTTTTAAAAAAATCTTGTATTATATATAATTTCTAATGTTGAAGAAAATTTAATCAAAATTAATATTTGAAAATCCAAAAAAAGAATAAAAATACCAAGAGAAATAGAAAGCGAAGCAACCCCAAATGCAGACACGAGCATACAGCGAGGCACACAGAAGTAGACGGCGACTCGAGTTGGGGCTAAGGTTGGAGGCGCCGTGCTATTTTAGAGTTCTGAGGGGTGAACAAAAAGGGCTATTGAAATGAAATTTTTTTATTTTTTAATAACTAATTAACTATGAAGGAAGGATATAAACTGTGAGGACTGAGATGAACGACTAAAAATGAAACAATTTTTTTTATTTTTTAAATAATTTTATAATATAAATATAAATATAAATGGGTTGGTTTAGTTTGATTTTTTTAAGATTTTAATAAATGAAAACTAAACCAACCCAATATTAATCAATTTTTTATTATAAAGAACTGAACCAAACCAATAAAACTTAAAAATTGATTTTTTTGGGTTGGATTAGATTTGATTGAATTGGGTTGGATTGATTCTGTATTTTTTTGTTCATCCCTACTTAAACAAGATAAACAATACCTCTAACAAATGATTCATAAATAAAAAGTAATATAATTTTAACGATAACTAAAGTGTTTTTTTTTTCCCTTTCTATGTAAATAGTTTTTACTTGAAATTAAACAGAAAATTATTAATTGTAGGTTGAGTTAGTATTTGAATAGTCTCGTTAGATAAACTAGTGTGTAAATAATTGGCAAATCATTTATAACATTTGCACTTTAAAGGATTGATATATATATATATATATATATAAAAGATGATTCAACCAATCAGATTGTACGCAAATCATTAAGGTAAAATTAAATGTAAAAATGCATTCAATGAAGTAGTGCGTAAATTTTTTAGAGGTTAAACTGTTCAAATATAATAAATTAACTAATTAAGGATATATGAGTATTTTGCTTTAAAAACGAAAAATTATATCTTTTATTATGATAATAGGTTAAATATTAAACTCTTTAATTTATTTGAATAATTTTATTTTTATTTATTGGACCTACATCTCCATTAACATATTTATTTTTTTATTGTTGTAATAATGGATATTGCACCCATTAATAGCATAGGCACACATTTTTGGCCTGGTTTAGCTTTTAAGCCGAGTTGATTTCATGGAGTCAAGAGTACACTACTACTGCGAGTTTAAATTATACATTTTCATCATTTGCACCTTTATTTCAGCTACCAATTTCTTCATCCAATATAGATTAATGCATTTTGTTGGCTCTCAGGTGCAACAATTCTCCTATTAAATAGAGTTTAATAAGTAAACATTAAGACTTTTCGGAGCCTAATTGCAGGTTTAAGAGTAGTTGCTGGCTCTTTTCCCCTTTTTAAGGTCTCTATTATTTCCCCATTAGGTTTCCCATTTGCTCTAGGGTTGTCATCGGGTATTTTGCGTTGGTATCTTCGCTGCAAGCTGCAGCATATGGTGCGTTGGTGCAGGATGTTAGTTTGTATAAGGCAATATGGCTAGTTTGTATTTTCTTTTTGGATAAATGTCACAATAATTTATTATGTGATCTGTTTCGTCTGGTATTTTTATTCAACTAAATCTAATTTATGGTGATATATATTAGATATGTTTTGTTATGTTTTTACAAGTTTTTTCTCATATTTAAATATAAAATTAATAATACTATAGTAAGTTTTATTACGGTTCACAAATCCAAAATTTAAAGTTTTTCAATATCAAATTTTATCAAACATTTATCGTAATATCAATTAAAATAGCCAATTTTAAATAGAGATTAGAAATAGCTAAAGAAAAGTGTTCAAATAAATTTAGTCATTGTATTACATACTCTTAAATAAATTTGATAATTTGATGTATTTATTTTTTAGTTTAGGGATTCATGATGTAATTTTGATTATTTAGAAATATTTTTTTAAATAAGATAATAAATCAAACGAAAAAAATGAGAAAAATAATATATAACTAGATGTTTTTGCTTGCAAAAAAAAAAAGTGTGCTAGTAGAAAAATAAGTATATCTTTAAAAATTTGACCCTTTTATAAAAAATACCATTATGATTAAAATCATAATTATGATAATTTCTTGTTAATATAATAATGATAATATTATCACAATTATTTTTGGTATTATTATATTAAAATTATATAAATTTATAATTATAATATTATAATTAATTATATATTAATGTCATTTAAGTTAATAAAAATATTATTAATAAAAAATATTTGTGATTATAAGTTCAATTGTATTTTTTCTTGAATTAAATGGTTAGTATTGTTTTAATATTTGTCGTTTATGATATTTTATTCAACATTGTTACATGAAAGGCATCTTGTGTACTAAGTCTACACTTTTTTTTTTTTTTTGCTGCTGCTAAGATTCTTTTTTGATTGAAATCTGCTGCGAAGATTCTAAGTCTACACTCTACATTAGTCTTTTATGTTGAACATGACTTCCAGTACTTCTTAACATTTTTTTTAAAACGCTTATTGATAATTTAATTTAAATTTAAAATAAATAAAAGTCAGAAAGTGCTTACGTTCTCTTCAAATCTCACATTTTTAAAAACCTTCAATTAAAAGAATCAAAATTTAGCTTCACTGCACAATCCCACTTTTAACCGTAAATTACAATGACAAAGCGAAGGATAATCCTCAATAAAAATACATAAATCTATACATATTTTAAAGTTTGTACTATTTATATCATTACATATAGTATAATTATCTTAAAAATTAAAAAATACTTAATTTTTAGATAATTTTATCACATAATATAATTTAAATAATATATATGCAAAAATAATACAAATTTGTCCCAACAAGAATTTCTCCCCTTGACAAAGGGAGCTCTTGGCATAAATAATATACATTTGATTAAAAAATTAAAATTTTTAAAACTAGCAATAATATGATCAAAACTATAAGTTTTGATTACATTAAAATTAGATAAATTACAAAAATATTCTTAGCCATGTGATATATGATATCAGTATATAAATTATTTACATACTATGTAAATTATGTTACATACTAATATGACAATATGTAAATGAATTTACATATTAATATGACAGCATGTAAATGAATTTACATACAAATATAACAATATGTAAATGAATTTACAGACCTTAAACTCATCAACCCAAATCTCATCTCTTTCAAAAACTTCCATGAACACCTAAACACCCTGCTTCTTCCTACAAAAGAAGATAGACAAAATAACAAAAACCTATCAACATTTGTGTTACTTCCCTATAAAACAGGAATTAATTAAACCTAGAAACTATTATACTCTTTAATTCAAAAAAATTAAACAAACCTAATTGCAAAAGTTATAATTTTTTAGTTCAAGAATTAAAAAAGACTTCATTTTGTATAAAAAGATTAAAGAGAAACAGAGAACCTAAAAACTATTATAGTTTTTTACGTTATGATTCTAACAAAGAGATGAAACCCAAATCCAAAATCCAATTTTTTTTCTTCAACGACAAAAAAAAGGACTTCATTTTGTAGAAAAAGAGAACCCAGAAACTATTACCCCTCAACTCCAAAGTCAAATTTGTTTCTTCAAGATCAATAAAAATGATCAAGAAAATTTAGAACCAAAAAAAAAAAAAAAAAAAACAAGACGTTTTAAGAGAAAAAGAAAAAGAAATCAAGATTTTAAAATAAAGATTTTCTAGAAGCTATATTAAAATCACGAGATTCATCTCTTTTAGGAACTTCCATGAACACCTAACCTATGTTGTTTCTTCCTACTACAAGAGAATAGAAAAAACATCGAAAACCCATAATCATTTTCCCTTCTTGCGTTACAATTTTTTAGTTCAAGAATTGAAAATGTTCATTTTTGCATAAATAAAAAAAGAAAAGAGAAACCAAAACATAATAGAGATAAAAAAAAGCCAAAAAATAGCAGAGAATAAGAAAACCCAAAACTTACTTGGCTCTTTCTTTGGTTGTTCAACAAAAACGCAAAACCCATTTAAGAAGAAAGATTACTTGGGAGAGATAATATAGGAATTGTTGAAAGTATACGTTTAATAAATTGGAACACATTATAGTGCGTTTTTTAATTCAAATCTGTAGCGGTCAACATACGAAAAAATGTTATTTAAGTTTGTCAAATTAATCGAAACCGTCTGTATTTGATCAGATTTGTAATCTCACAATCTGACGAGATATCATTGTAATCTCACAATCTGATGAAGGTAATGAGATTTTAATGTTAAAAACAGTAAGTACGAAGAAGGTAACGAAGAAGATGTGAAAGAGAAGGGGGCAAAAACGTAAACATAAATGCTCTAAAACGATGACATTGAGCGATATCGAGAAAAACACATAAAATTCTTAAAAAGTTGCTATATTCGATCATTAATCTGACAGAGGCACAAGCGCCAAGGCCCAACTGCTCATTTAAAGGAGCTCAAGCTTCTTTCTCAGACATCCTCCTCCCGACACTTATGTCCATTTTGGATACTTTTTTAATATATTAAAAATATAAAAGATAATTTTAAAAAATACATTACATTCACATCTATCAACAATTATAAAATATTCTTTCTGAAAAATGTAAGTAGTTTTGAAAAAGAAAAAAAAAATTGCTCTGATATGAAGGCTTCTAAAGTTGCAAACAGAATTTAAAGCCTTTAAATAATTAAATTAATTTAAAATAACCTACCAACTTATACATTATATATAAAATATACGTATTTAATTTATATATATTCTATAAATTATATACAACATACAAATATAACATATATATGCGTTATATTCAACTAATTTATCATTTTAACATCAATTCAATTAGGTTTAATTATATAACATAATTTTTTTAATATATATAATTTTATGTTTAACCTCTCTAAAAAACAAAAAGATGTAGTACATTAAAAGTGATTTTCTTTTACAAGTGAAGTACTTTAGCCAATTTTTTTTTTAAGTGGTTCATCCCAAATTACTTTATATTTAAAAATAAACAAATTTACTTCAACTTACATTATTATATTCATATTAGAGAAAAATACTCAAATGTTAAGGGACATTATGAAAAGTCAACTAATTCTTTTCATTTGTTGCCATTTTTTTAGCATAATAATCTCATGTTTATAAATATATCATATTTTAGTTTTTGAGCATATAAATATTTTTTTGGCCTTTAGTGCATAAATAATTCAGTTATTTTAATTAGTTTCACTTTTAACTCTCTCAATAAAAAAATATATACTCATTTTCTTATAATATTAAAAAACATATATTTATTTTTTTATAATGTTAAAAAAATATATTCATTTATGTTGTAAGAAAAATGAGTATATTTTTTTCTTAAGGGATTAAAATAAAATCTATATAACATATATTAAAATAAAACTCTATATAAAAAAAGAGTTATGCTATGCAATTAAATCTTTTTTTTTTGTTAAGAGATAATGTAGCTATTTATTATAAAAAAATGCTATGAATTTGAGATACATAAATAACATGAAATAGTTTTATTAGTAAATAAAGTCAAACTTGCTAAACTGTAATAAATAAAAAATTGTCATGTTGAAATTATAATATATTTGTGTATATAATAGAGTTAATTTATTATTCAATTTTTCAATAATTATAAGAATTAAACAAAAATGCTTGATTAATTAGACATATTATTGACACAATATTTTAATTTAATTTTAATAAATATTGATAAAATTAATAATAAATAGATATATGCTCTCTTAAAAAATAATAATAATTATATGTTCAAAACTCAATGTAGAACCATATAATTTTATAAAGTTAGTTTATTGTTTAAATTTTTTGCATATATTATAATATATAAGATATTTGTGAACATTATATTATTGTGTTAAAAATGGAAACAAATAAAAGATATTAGTTTATTTTCAACAATATTATGTATGTATTTTTTTTTAATTTAAATATAATAATATAAATTGAATATAATTTACTTATTTTTAAAAACAAAGTACCTTAAAATGAGTTTTTCAATCAAAAAGAAAATAATTAAAGTGCTCTACTTATAAAAGAAAATGACTTCAAATGCAATTCATTTGAAAAAATATATATGTTTTTTTTATCACGTAAATGAACGTATATTTTTTAAATTTAGAAAAAATCAATATATATTTTTTTATTAGAAAAAAATAAAAATAAAATTAATTGAATATACGGAGAAAGATTATACGGGCACTATGCTCGTCCAGCTAGCATAAACAAAATGCTGTAATTGTATTTGACTTTGCGCTCAACCCACACCGCTATCCCCATTAATCCTTGACATGCTTATTACCAAAATTACCCTGTAACCTTCAATTGTTGCAGTCGCTACCAAAATCGTTTGGTATACTTATAACTAAAAGAGCAAGGACATAATAGTCAGATTAATGTCATGGCCTTTTCTCATGTTTTAGTGATGCACGAACAGCTTTTTCTTTCTTCTTCAACTTGAGTCTCACAGTCCATCAACATCTGAGTTGGATAGAATAGAGGGATCGAAGATGCTTGACGGATTGTTCGGCGGAGGCTTTGCCTCTAAATGGTTTTCTTTCAGATCTCTACTTGTATCTGAATGGCTTTGCCTCTACTTGTATCAAAAATAGGTTCATAGTGAGAGAGCGTGTATTAAGGTATAATGATCCGAATTGATGTTATTTTTCTCCTCTTACTCTTACTGATTTTTTTTACTTCACGAATCACGAGAGATATGGAAATATACCGTGAATCAGGAGGTAATCTTTTAAGATGCAAATCAAATTCCTTATCATATCTTGTAGGTGCTTGTTTATAGTTTGTTGATGATCCAGCTAGCTTCGAAACCCTCAAAACTGGACAACAAGATCCAATTAGTGAAAGACATTGCATCATAATTTTCAATAATATGGGACTCTAAGGCCTTTGAACAAAGTATGTCTAAACAATCAACATTTTCTCAGGTACAAAGTGTCCCTTCCTCGTGAACAAACACGTCCATCTTAGGCAACCAAAGTGTTTACCTGTGATTGTGAAGCTTCCTTTCAGCCAGAGATGTCAAACCCAGCTCGGCATGTGCATCCAAAATTTCATGATTATGATGATTTGGCGACCCTAAGAAGTTACATAGTTGAGCGGACAGGACAATCTTATACATTAGTCATTGAGATCCTTTTAATGTATAGAATGAAGATCTGGAAGGTTATTCTTCAACTAATATGAGCAGCTAGGTCCACAAAGTTGGCCTTTTGTAAACTCCTGCCCAGACGTTACTGTTCCACTTAAATTAGTGGATCATCTCCAACATACACACCAAGCTTCATGATATTTTCCTGACTAATACTAATGGTAAGAGACTTGTGAAATTTTTGTAGCTTAAATTGATTGAAATACTTACAAATGGTTGTGATTGAGATATCAACTTTACGTTTTAATACAAATGTTTGGCCCAAGAGTAATTCCTCAGGGCAGGCATTTAATTAGTAGTGTTCCACTATTAATACCTATGCGATATTTTTACAATTTTTTTTTTTATATCAAGCTTGATCTTTTATTTAATACAAATATACAGCTAGTTTTATTATTTTAATGCCATGCATGACAAGAAGTGCTTGGCGATATTGAAATGCCAATAATGTGGTGGCGATTTAAGCTTTATTGTTAGTTTTATAAGAGGAAGATCTTCAGCATGCACTACGCAGCAATAGCCAATATGCACGAACACACTGTAATTACGAAATAACCAAAATGCCTTGTGTGTCAGAAAATCCCCCATCCAGCTCACAACAAAAAGCCTTTACATTCCCCAGGCCTTTTACTCTTTCAAGATCACTTCCCATCTCCTTTCCTTGTCAAAGTTAAAGTACTGTTTCCCGCCAAAACAACTTCTCTTTCTCCCATATATTATATTAGTCCGTAGTTTCCTCACATTTCACCAGCCCCACACACAGAGAGAGAGAGAAGAAATGAAGGGGACTTCCAAGGTGATAATGGGGGCAACCCTAGTAATGGTGGTGAGCCTAGCCATGGTGTTGGGTTTAATCTTGGTGCTGCTAGCTGAGCTCTACTGTTCTCTCTTACTCCGAAGGCGTCAGCTCAGACTCGGCAGCAGCTCTAACACCGCCTCTACTGTCTCCACTGCTGATGAGTCCACCAGCACCTCCTCTTTTCAACAGTCCTCACAACCTCAAGAGCACTCGACAAGCTCACCTCTCAGGAGCTTTTACTCACAGGGTGTTCTTCGAGCTCCAAGAAGCTTCCTTTTCCCTACTCTTTCTCGCAAACAAGACGGTATCGAATCAAAGAAGCAGCATTCTCAGATTTCTCAGCTTCATCAAGTTATAGACATTCCAACACAAGAATCAAACAGGTCTCCGTCCCCATCAATTACCTTCCCTAAATCACCGCAACGCATTCAGGAAGAGGCTGTGAAAGTTGAAAATATCACTTGTTCTAGCAATGTTGGGGAAAATTTGGTTTATATTTCAAATCCCATTTATGACAATGAAGCATGCAGAGAAAGTGGAGCTCATACCCCATTTGAAACTCCTGATACATCTCCTTCAAGACTGGAAGAGATGGCAAGTTCGTCAGGAGATGATGAGATTGCCCAATCATCCCCAACTAGTCCAATAACACCTCCATTGACTCCAATGAAAAAGCTCCCTGCAGAAGCTTGCTCTGTTTCTCTTACAGATGCCAGATCTTTAGGTGTTTCAGGTAGTGATTCAAATAGTAAAGATGGTCTCTCATCTTCATCATCTGGTTCTCCTCGTACTTCTCCTTCATGGTGACTCAGTGCTACTTAGGATTTTTATTTATTTTTATTTTTTCTCTCTCTCTCTCTCTCTCTTCTTACCTATTTACATTGCTTGTTTATTTGGGGATATGGGCTTTCTCTGAATAAAGATAATGGGAAAAGTAACTGGAGAAGACAGAACTTGAAAGAACTTTTCACTGCATGCGAGGCCATGGTGGCTCGTTCATCCAAGCCACGCCTATAGCATCTAAAGTTGTCACTGTTTGTTTTCCACTCTGCCTAGTAGCATTGCCTTGTTTTTGTTTTCACTTGCTTGTGTAGTTGTTTTTGTCAAGTGTTTGGTACTCCCATTTCCATTCAGGCCTTTGTTTTTTGTTTTTGTTTTGGGTTTGGGTTTGTGGCAATGCATGTGAAGTGATAACTGTAAAAAAGGATGAACTCAAAGACAAATAGAGGAGGGAAGAAAAGGTTAAAAAAGAAATCCTCATTTTGACTGCTAATTTCAATGCATTGAAGCTAATGAAAGAAAAATATATAAAAATGACCAGTTTGCGAGGTCCTTGTCTGCTTTGATAAAAGATTGAAGACGACTCTTTCTTGGTTTTCATGAGCTACATTAAGCAAGAAGCTTCAGATTCTGCGCTATCTGATTTAATGAGCATCAATAATAAAACATACCAATTTGTTTTATATTAGCCCATTAAGGGTCCCCTCCATGAATTTCAAAGGATTGTGCATCGTTTAATGAAAGCTATTTTGATCATCTTACTCTTTTCTTTGAGCGCAAAAGACTGAGCTTAAAATAAAACGTTTTGATGATTGTATTGGGAGAGCCTAAATTGCTTTGATTAAAGTCTTTTTGTTCATGTTTTTTCTTGAAAAAAGTGGACACTTTGTTTTCAATCCCGCTCTTTTGATAAACAACCATGTCAAGTAGAATACAAAGAGAGCTAATTGACAAGCCAATCTTACTTGGAAAAATAACCCAACAAACAGCCATTGGCAGTTTGGCAGAAGATGACATGAGACACAAGTATGGAACAATCCAAACTATTTTGGAGCCACCACTAGTGTTGCATAAGACAAAACCACCCAATGACAATGCCACAACACTCGATTCTTCTTTATATGTAAGCAAATATCCCCTATTTAAACTGTAGGAAACTATCATGTAACCAGATCTGTCCTCATTTATCACTAAAAATTAGGGGTGTGAGGTCGCTTCTTAAATTACGTGCTCTCCTCATTATTATTATTTTCCTATTTGAAACATTGAACTGATGCCTTTATTATTTTGAGTTATGTAACTCTGTCTTGTAAAATACATTAAAAAAAAAAAAAAGAGTCACGAATGTTTCTGGAAAGAGAAAACAAAATACATGAAACAAACGACCATAGGACATGTATGAGTTGGATGTCCATCTTTCAAGAGAGTAAATTTCAGCTCCATTTTGAGTCATTGATGTCATTACTGTAACGGAGAAAACCTACAAAAAAAAGTTTTGTTTCAAAGCACTCATTAATCTTCGTCCACATATAGATGAGAATCATACTTCCCTTAATTTATTTTGTAAGTTGCATACACGCATTAAGAAAAACTACTCACCATTCTACAGCGGATCTGTCATCTGTGTATCAAGCAGAGCAACAAAACACACCTCGTCCTCTCTCTTGAGATCTGCTATGCAATTTCAATCCGGTTGGATGTGAAGGGTTGGCTTTTGCCAATCTTTTAGCTGCACAACAAAATAGAAAGTTATATATATATTTTTTTACCTAATAACTAATAAGGGAAAGAAATCCAGGACAGCCCCAGGAAATGAAGTTCATATACTTACCTATTTCATAGAAGAGCTCGTTGACATTTTGTGTTGTCTTTGCAGATGTTTCAATGAAATATAAACCATTTTCTCTAGCATATTGTTCACCTTCCTGTAACAAGAGATTTCATCAATTCATAAGTTGCTTTGTTAACAGTGTTAAGTAGATCAATCAGCAAATTCAACTTAAAAAATGCAATGATCCATTAATATATTTGCAAATTCATAACTCAGCTCATTTCTTATCAATTCTTATTGTTGCACTTGTTATACCTCAACCGCAACTTGTCTCTTTTCTTCCAAGTCAACCTTGTTGGCAGCCAAGCACATTATTAAATTTGGATTTCCTGCAAAAAAGAGCAATACCAAATCAAACAAGATAATAGAAAGTTTCTGAAGCCTCATAGAAGAAATCTGAAATTTACATAAATTATGGTCCTGGTCAAATTTAAAAGTTGTAATGCTTCAAGTTCAATTGAAAAATGACTACTTTCAATGTTAGTATAAAAAAGGGGCAAGGGGGCGATTTAGTCCATTATTTTTTAAAATAAGTAGTTTATTCCCGTTATTTTTGGATTGTGTCCAATTAGTCCCAATTTTTTTTAAGAAATAGCCAAATAAATCCAAATTTCAATTTTTCATTTAAATATGATTGGAAAATACATTTAGGAGATGTATGATCTTCTTTTCATGGGTATTGGATAAATTTAATCTATTTTAGCATCAAACGAAGATATAATATCTTTAAATTTTGTCATTTTAAATCTAAGCTTTTTATTTTGTACGGTGGAAAAAGAGATTTCAAGTTTTTTTTGTTATACATGAATCTTTTTTTCTAAATTTTTTTAATTATTATAAGTTGAAATCATTAAGTTGTCCTTAATAAATTAGGCATGTGGATAACACATGCATTTTTTCGTCATACATTACTCCTAATTTTGATGATTTTATGTTAATTGGATCGATTTAAATATTTTTGTTAAATTATAGGACGTAATTGGCCTAGTCCGATAATTACGACTAAAATGCCTATTTTGCAATAATTATGAGACTAAAATGATATTTTTTCCTATATAAAAGGGACCCAAGAGTTTGAAATGACTCGAAAATTGGAACAACATTTCGGGGGGGAAGGACTTCATCAAAGTGGAAGGCATAAAAAAAGTTAAATATTTATGCATTAGTGCAAATTCACCGTCAAGAAAAATGGGATTATGCATATTTCTCTTATTACATACTCAAAAGGAGGGATTATACATTTACATTATATGAATATATGATAATTTGTCAATTACCTTGTCTCTGCAATTCTTGGACCCATCTTTTGGCTCGCAAAAATGAATCCTGAAGCCAAAAACAGTACGTTATAAGCATTCAAATTCTTTCTTATTTCTCAACAGCGCTACAGTCTACAGAGTAATAGAGAGAGGTGATTATTGAAATAAGCATCACAAAAAAGTAAAAAACATTTCACAGAAAAAAGAGAAGACAATTTAACATAAGTTTCAGTAAAAAGGTAAGCCTATTATATTCCTAATCCCATCATTAAAAGCGAAAATGGAAGTTAAATATAAACTAAGGGTTAATTTGGAGTCTGCTTCTCCTCTGAATTGCAATTATTTCTAATGGGTCAAAACACTTTTAATCATATTTGACAATCTCTTAGAGAAGTGCTTTAAACAATTTAAAACACCATTTATAATTTTAAGCTAAGCAAACAATACTTATTTTGGGACAAATAATATTCAATGCATACTCACATCTTATAATGCCAATCAACGTAACCATATATAATAAATTTATATCAAGGACCTAAATGCTTATTTTGAAACTACTTACATTGAAAATACTTCCAAGTATATAGTACGTCCAAACTAGCCCTAATTATAGTACGTGATAGTAGAGAGATATAAGAATTACCATGCTAGTGATATCATACACCACAACAGCTGCAGCAGCACCTCGGTAATACATAGGAGCCAAGCTATGATACCTTTCCTGACCAGCGGTGTCCCAAATATCATACTTTATTGTGGCTTCATTTAGTGACAACACTTGGGTAAAGAAGGCTGCCCCTATTGTTGATTCCTATATTCTCATACACATACATTCTTATCTTAGTCTAATTATCTGTTGAAGCAAAACACTTAAAGATGCTAATAAGAGATAGGAAATCACAAAAGTGAACCTACCTGATATTCAAAGAATTGTCCTTTCACAAATCTCAGCACTAAACTCGTTTTCCCTGTGCCCATGTCCCCAAGAACTACCTGAAAATAGCCAAACATTGTCATTAAACCAAGGGGATGCCCCTTTATTGGCTGAGTTCATATGTACAAAATTGTCATTTTAGCTATGAGAGAAGCTTGGGTTCTATGTCCAAAGACATAGGGTTAGATTCTGTAATAAAGATTAAAAAATTTGGATCGATCAAAACAGTTTTTTTTTTACTTCACTTACTTTAAGTTTCTGATTTTAACCTAATTCCAATTGATTAATGAATCGAACCATAAATTTACGAGTGTAAAAAGAAACAAAGAAGACATACCCACCAGTTTCGCTTGTATGTTCTTGTTGCCAGAGTTCGCCATTAATGAGCTATTCTTGAAAATTCAAAGATGGAAAAAATTTGCTTCAAAAAGAGAGGGACCGAAAATCAATTTGAAAGCTACGACCAATAAATATCAATTTGAAAGAGGAAAAAATAATTATTAAAAAAAAAAAAAGCTGAGTCAAATCCGATGATAAGAATTGACATGGCAGTGAGCCATTGTTATCTGAAGGAAGAAAAGCTTACAGGAAATGCTATTTAAAGGAGACAAAGTTTTGCTGTTTCCACGGAAATCTTGAAGCAGTTCGGAGCTTTGTAGGAGAAATCTCGGAAGAAATGAAAACCATTCTGGCAATAGTAATTCTGGATTTCGATTTTGGACTGGTAGTTTGGCAGTTGACAGGTAGGTGGATTCCATAGTCGGCACATAACATTTTTCATTCAGCCGATCAATTTCGTTTTGTTTTTTGGGGACAATCATTCAGCCGATCATTGGATTCACAACTTTGTTTTGTTAACTTAAAAATAAAAATAAGGGTAAAGGGCTGTAAGAGTCTCTACTTTTCATTAAAAGAGTATATAAATTTTATTGTTATTAAATAAGATACAATTTTATTAGGTAAAATATATATATATATATATATATATATATATATATATTACAATAATTTTATACTCATATGAATGGAAGCACATGCCAAAAATTTTAAAATTTTATATAAAATTAAAAAAAAAAAAAAATCAGTTAGCCTCCAATCCTCCATCTATCTTCTGAAACATAATTTTTTTTCTTCTATATAATAGATAAATTAAAAAGTGAGTACATAGAAAGATAAATTTAAATTATCTGATTTAATAGTTCCAATTTTTCTCTTTTTTACATTCTTTTTTTTGTAATACGGATTTATAAAATACAGCATATAAATTGAGAGTTGAATGTGAGAGAGTTAAAAATATTAAACTCTACAAATATTAAATTAGAGATAATTAATTCAATATAAATCAATAAAATCTATACTTTTGTTGATCCAATTGTAATCCTCAATATATAACCAACCCAAATAACAATTTAAGAGATCCAACATGATATTTCGAAAAAAAATCATGCAACTTACAGATAAAAGCTCAACCAACAGCAAAGGCTATGAATTCAAGCCTAGCTTAACTTGTTTCACAAATAGAAGTCTCAATTTATTGTACCTTTCTCTCATAATTTTCCAGCCACTAACAACATGTAACTAAAATGAAACTACGTTGATTCAACCAAAACCCTAAAGTAGTAATTGTTTCGAATATAAGACATTAAATGTACGTTCTATAAAAAAATGATATGTTTTGAACATTAGTATTATAGAAGTGAAGTATAGGTGCTGATCTAAAGGGTTATCAGATCGACGATAAGTGAACATATTGATATACGAGCTTATTTCTCTCTTCAATACCAACCTGATTATACGGAGTGTCCACATAACCAAATCGTTCTACAATGACATCCATGAAAAAACAATCTAAAGGTCGTCAACCCACAATAAAGAATGAACCAGTCTAATACCAACAAAGGAAAGCTTCGAGTTTCATGTATCGTAGGATATAAAGTGAATTGGTGTTCATCTTAATTGACAAAGTGAAGAAAAGAGAAAAATATTGTTATTGATTAAATTTATTTATCCAACGTTATATAAGAATCACTGTTTAGTTCTATATATCATATTATGATAGATGTATATGTTCATTGTAAAAAAAGGAGAGAATACAAATTTATTATATATTTTTATAAATTTTTAGTGTGAGAAATTCCTCTAAATACCATAGCAAATTCAAATCTCAATTCTAAAAATAAAACGGTACATGAAAATTTTTGCACCCGAATCATGTGGCAAAGAGATAAAATAAAAAATAAAAGGATCGAAGTTCTAATCCAAGTTCAGCTTGTTTTTCCATTTCAATTGCCCCAAAATTTCCCGAAATCAAACGAATAGAAAAGACATAGTTAATAAGAGGGGGTATTTCTTAGGGTAATGGAGGCTAGCTGATTTTATTATTATTATTATTATTATTATTATTATTATTTAATTTTATGTAAAATTTTAAAAATGTCATTATAAAAATTGTTAAATAAAAAATATATTCTGAGTCATGTACTTGATATGTGACTTCATTTATATGAGTAATGAATTTTTGTGATAATTTTTTTAAAAGTATTAGAAATTTTATGTTCTATTTGATGATAATAAAACTTACTTACTTTTTTACGTACTTGGTTTGAAATAATATAAGACTTTGGACGCTCTTCACTTAGAAATAAATATGTTATCGATTTATCCAGTAGTATACGACAAGTCGTTGTCCATACAATTTATTTTTTCTTCAACCATGCATGCCTCTAAATAGAATCAATTAACCGTTGAATTAGTTTTGTATATCCCTTTATTGTAAAAATCGTACGAAAATTTTGGCCAAAAAAAAAAACTTCTTGTGGTAGCCTAAACTTTTTTTATTAAACACCCTAAAATATATGTACTATTATGTCAGTCGATTGCTAATAATTGCATAAACTTTCTTTGAGGGGTACTTTAATTAATTATGAAACAAAAATTTGGAAGTTAAATTAAAATGTTTAACTATAAATAAATTAGATATATTATTAATAGACTAGTATTTTGTTATAAAAAATCATAGTGTAAAGACATTTGAGCTATCCTTTTTTTAAAAAAAATTCTTTAAAATTGTTTGAAAAAAATAAAAAATAAATAAAATCATTAAAAATTATAACCATAAAAATAATATCTTATATATTCAACTAATATATTTTCACTATTAAATTTTTTTTATCTATCATTTCACATTAGACGCATGATAATTTAAACACGTTTAATATTAAATACTATTTAATTGAATATTATTTAATATGATCGAATATTATTTTTATTATTATAAGCTTTATGATATTATTTTATATAATTTACTAAATTACTTTTATATTTTTTTTACCAATTTAATTTTTATACTCCTCTATTATTATTTTTTAAATAGTATTACAGCTGACAAATATTATCAAACCATGTTGATTTGAAATCCTTACCAAATTTCCACAATTTATTTTTACACATAATTCTTGTATAATTATATAAAAATAAAATTATAAAATTAAACATCTAAATAGGGGTAGCAAATTAGCAATTGTGTCGATTATATTCCTGTTACATTTTGATATTAATTATATTAAATTTTATATTATTGAATTTTTTTTTGTTTTTATTATTTATAATAATAAAAAATTATTAAAAAAAATAAAAATATTAATGATTAATTTTTACTAAAATATTTAAATAGTGTCAAAAATTACAACCAGTACATTAGATGTCATTTAACACACCATAATTGGTGGGTATAAAATCGTTTGGCAACTGGTATGATGAGTTGGTTCGTTTACCGACTCAACCAAACATGACTTCCAATTCTAAGGACGATCACGTCCTCTACGCTTCCCTTCCCTCCGATCCCTCCTCTACCCGACCTCAACACATCATCGTTCTCCCTCTTTACCGTCCTCCTCGTCGCACACGTTCTCGTCTTTTCCTATTCTTCATCCCCTTCTCATTCATCCTTCTCTTCGCCGCACTCTTCTTCCTTTACCCTTCCGATCCCACTCTACGAGTTGACCGAGTCCACCTTAACCATGTCCGAATCCACTCCTCCCCTAAGTTCGTTCTTGATCTCTCTTTCTCTCTCCTACTCAGGGTAAAAAACCGAGACTTTTTCTCTCTTGATTATGATTCTCTAGGGGTCTCAGTTGGATACCGAGGGAAAGAGCTAGGGTTTGTGAGTTCCGAAGGAGGCCGAGTTAGGGCTAGAGGATCGTCGTATGTAAATGCCACGCTCGATCTCGATGGTTTTGAGGTCATTCACGATGTGTTCTATTTGCTTGAGGATTTGGCTAGGGGTGTCATCCCTTTCGATACTAGTACGATGGTGGAAGGGAATTTAGGGATCTTTTTCCTCAAAATTCCTCTCGAGGTAAATACCATTTCGCCACTATCCTTTTTCCCCCCCTTCTTTTCTTTATATCTCCTTTCTTTTGGTTTAGTTAGAGAGTTTAGTGACATTGGCTCTATTGGGGTAGCAATTCATTAGTTTATGCCTGAATTTGACAAATTGGATTTTATTTTAGGATTGAAATTGAGTGTTTTCAGATTCTTAGCAAATATGAAATCTTTTTTTTTTATTTAGTATTGTTCTGAGAGTTTGACCACGTTTTTGTAGTTGAGTTGAGGGCGAGTTTGTAATTACCTGAAATATGATAGCTTTGTCAGCGAGTTCTCTTTCGGTTCACTATTGCATTTTGATTTTTTTGTCTTCCTAAAATGCATTTTGATTTTTTTTCTTCCTTTTAAAATGCATTATGATTGGTTTTTCTTGGGTTAAAATATCGACGAATGTGTCATATTAAGATATTGCCGGTGCAAATCTAATTATGTATTCTTGTCAAAATTATTGTGATCGCTACCCTGTGATATGTACAAAGTAACAAAGGCTTTCTAGTTGGTTTATTTAGTTGCAAATGATTGGAGTTGCAAGTTGAAGTCTTATGAAAGGGTTAGAAGGTTAGGGGAAAAGAAAATGCATCCACTGTAGCTTTCATGCTAGGGAAGTTGATGTCAAGTCAGATTTATGATTTATGGGATCACTTCGAATCATTGGCTATAAATTTCACAACTTTGATCAATTGTTCAGTGTGCACGCATTCACTTGAGATACTGTTTACCATTAACAAACAAAATTTTCAAATATCGTGGTCTAGAATATGTACTCGCCTTACAACTTGTCCTATTATCCTATAGTACACGCCTTTTTCATAGCAATGATTGTTTGTTTCTGCTTTATGGGCCATCAATATATTGGTGTGCGATGCCATCAATCTGTATCGCCAGGATGCATTGCGCATGACATAATATAATGTAGGGTTTCTTTTTGATGTTTTGAAATTTTCACTTTGTCGTAATATATGGTTGGAAACACTAAAAGATTGTATTTTATTTGTTGTAGCTCTTTTTTAGTTTCTTTCGGCAACCTTATTATACTAAACTGTATTTGTGTTAATTTTATCAGGCAAGAGTATCATGCGAGGTATATGTAAATACAAACAACCAGACTATTGTTCGTCAAGATTGCTACCCTGAGGTAAAGATAGATTAGTTGATTACTTTGAATTTTAAGTTGTCTAGAGTCTAGACAATATGGTTTTTTTTAAATTGCTTCTGCAATACTGAGAGTAACTCATGAGTAGAGAGAAGCATATAACACTTGGCCCGAGTGTATTGCCTCTCCTCATTACTCCCGATTTTTTACTATTGTATTTGTGTCTCTCTAAACTCAAAAGATTTATCGGACAGTAGATAATCATTTTATAGCACGGTTAATTTATTTGCCGTTGAAACGGGTATGCTGTTGCTGTATTTACTTTTATCATTTTACACAAGTGTTCGCGTATGTTGCAAAGATTAATTACCTACTAACCAGCTCATCCATTGACTTTAGTTCTGTTTCTTTATGTACTTGTTTGCCAACCTAGTAACTGATGATTTTGTAAAATTTGCAGTAATGCTGCGGAAAATGATTAGTCTCAATCAGAACATATTCCTGACTATGGATGCCCATCATTAAGTTACCCCTTGTATATGCATTCTCAACCGTTCAGGCTACTTAGATGTGATTCCTTAGATGATTTTGTTTTTGAATGTAAAATTATGGACTAATGCTCATCCCTATACAAATAGTAATTCGAGAGTGATGAATGAAGAGGATTTATTTATTATTTATTTCTTTAATTTCTACAAGTTGTAAAAAATTTCACCTGTACATGGTTATACCCGATTTATTTTGTGTAGTAGATATTAACTTGATGAATATTGACATCGCAAAATCTGAGATCCAACTAGCTGGCGGCATTCTATTGAATTGATTGTGAGCCAAAACGAGTTATCTTCTATAGAATTATTACTTTTTTTTTTTTTTTTTCCTTTTAATCTTATAGCTTAATATCTTGATGGTATGCTTTTTATCTTTTTCCCTTTTGTTGAAATTGTAACATTCTTCTTCCTTATGATTACAAAATTGTAATATCTTGATGGCAGAATTGACTATTATTGCATCGTTACCTTCTCTTGTTAAAACAAAGGAATGTTTGGAGTTGCAACGCAGAGAGATCATAAGTTAAAACAAAGGAAAGGCAACGCCGAAAAAGAGAAGGAAAAAATAAAGAGAAAAGGTTATTCTAAAAAATAAAATAAAAATAAAAGAGAAAAAGGTTAAAGCGACGGTGAACTTGGGGAATTAGACTCAGCATGTGTTTTATCATGGTTAAAGAGAGGAGTATTCAAGGTGAAACATATAACGATATTACCTTGTATTTTTTCTATATCCATTTTATACACTTGCTCTAACAGAGTGATTGATGTTAACTAATCATCATCGGACCCCGTTTTCACAACTCGACCGCCCCAAACGTACTGAGCATGATGATGCCTGCATCTAAACGAACCCGGATGTCGAGTCGGCGAACACATACAGTACTGCTTCACAGAACCATCACCGACTCTCGAATCTGCAGCAGGGGCATGCTGATTCACAGTCACAGACTCGATCGCCATAGTTGCCTGCAAAGTATACCATCTTCTATATGCAGCCAATTCCTTAAGGCCAACTTCCTGATTATGATAACACATGTTTCAATTTTTTTCTCCTATGTCTTTGATAACGAATTGAATGGGCAAACCAAAGCCTTTTTAAAAGAAAAGAATCTTTCAGCTATAACTCTATAACGTTATGTAATGTCTAAATTTATATAAAGCGGGTGTGGAAGGTAAAGAACTAAAGACAAAGGGAGTTGGTTAAGTAAAGTTATGGGAGGATAGCATAAAGGATTGATTCTCAGGGAAAGGTTTTTGCTTTTCCCAAAGCTTTTCCACGAGGCTTTTTTTTTTTTTAATTTTATTTTAGTAAAGGTTTCTTGGTGACTTGTGTGCGTTGTGTGTTGTGTGTCTTGTTGAGGAGATAAAAGCTGGTTTGTCTCAGCAAGAAAGCAACCACGCCAACACTTGTTCTGTTCTCATGGCCGAATGTAACGATAACAAATGGCTAAGGTTGTTGCGATTAGGCTTCAGGACTGGGGCCACCCGCGCATTCCAATGAGGTTTAGATACTGCCACATCAATAATATGCACCACGTGGCGGCTAACGGTTTGGTTGTGGCTCATATAGGAACCTCTTGTTATTTGCTTAGCAGTTTTTTGATGGGGTGTGGGCCATATATATATAGGTCCTACAGCCACTGGATTTCTTTCTAGTAGTCCGTTGCAACTTCTAGATGCTTGTGGTTGGTTCTCTTTAGCAAACAAAACGGTTATATGGCTCTATGCGTGTTATTTGCAGCTACAAAGTTTATATTTTTACTGAAGTCCTTTTCCTCGTTCAAGAAAAAGGCCAACTTTGTAGCAATCCTCCTTCTTAACGGGAGGGGGAAAAAAAAAAAAAACCCCAATAACATGAAGGGTTTAATTTTGGAGTAAATATTAAGTGAGTTTAATTTAACAAAGTCAACCGATTTTGTTTTGAATTTCTTTTTATAATAAAAAGATATAAATATATACAAATGTATTATTTTTATAATTACAAGTATAAATATTATTTTTTCTAAATTTTATGTGTTTGTTAAAAAATATAAAATAAAAAGGCACATGAATATTATTTTCCCTTTTTTGTTTCATGAATAAACTGATAAAAGCAAAAGTATGGTTTCATAAACTTCAATTATTTTTTGAACTACACTACTTACATAAATCTAAATCGAACTCGAACTCGAACTCATATCTTTTATATGTCCAAAAATCTTGTTATTGAGCTACAGCTCACTTGCCCTTTCATTTCTTGTTTTCAGCTAGGTATAATTCAAAAATAAAAAAATTAAATAGAAAAAATATATAGAAAGGATTAACAGGTCCCATGAAATGAGGAATAAAACAGATAAAAGAAGGGGAAGAAAGATGGGATCAGTGTGATTAGGCTTGTGTTTCAAGAATTTGAGATGCCTTGTGCTTTATCCTAATCAGATTCTTAAACCAAAGGTTTGCTATTCATTTTGAAGGATATATACTAAAAGGATCTTTAATTACTATTTAATTATCAACTTGCAATAGGAGGTCATTCTTTGTAATAATACAAATAATATACTATCACCTCATTTGTAACCTATTACAAACTTTTCTTAAAAAAGGGATCAGTTGGGTGTAAATCCTACTTGGAACTGAGTCAGAAACATTCTCTATTTATTAGACAGATCAATGTGTAAAATTAAGGAGGGGAAAAAAGACAACTTAATTTTATAAGAAAAAACTAAATAAGACAAATTCGCTTCAACTTGAAAGATTGAAAGATTAGGGTGATTCTTCTTTTTTAAAAAGAAGAGAGAGATGAAGAGGTTGAACTCGAATGTTTGGGATAAGAGTTTTTCTAAGTCCAGTTATTTTTCCTATCCTCACTCCCGAAATACAAGATTCTGCAAACATTAATGCATACTAAATCAATTACTTTTTATCATAGTTTAGTACACACTCAATTATTAACATATGATTTACAACTATTTTATTATCGCACAAACTTGATTTTGATATGAACCATCTTGTTTTCATAAATAGAGTATTCCAACTTAAAATAATCAGAATGCACACAGTACTATCACGGAGGAAAGGACGTAGAGCTAGGTAGATAGAATTTCTTGTTTTGTTTTATTTTATTAACCTTATAGACCTTGATGAAGATAGTCATCCGTCATTTTATGTGTTTATTTGGAGTTTGCAAGTAAAACAAGTCTGTGTTTTTAGCTCTCTCTAGCTAAGTCTGTTTTTTTAAGCTCGCTGTCTCTTCTCACCCTTATTCTACTCTTAATTTTTCTTTTGGGCAAATATACTCCTACTCAATTGGTGGCTACAGTTTATATGTTTCATTTAATTTATTTATATGTTGTATTGAGTATATATTCTCCTTGTTCGCTTTTCATAGTTTTGTAACTATTATAGTGTATTGTACTAGGAGATGGGCTAATGAGATTCTTTTTATGTTTAATATATATTTTTTGTTTTAACTCAACTGGGAGAAAATTAAAAGAAAACTAAGGTAGGTTTAGGGCACTATCTCTCCTTATTCACCTCCGTCTATCACTCTTCGTGTATAGATACAAGAGAAATCACAAGTACTGAGAAAGAGAAATTAGCTAATTAAAATGGGTCGGGCGGGTAATTGTTTAATAAATGCCTAAAGGGCCATTCATCGGTTGAGAGTGTTAAAAAGCATAAATTTGCCTTCACATTAGCATAATTTTTTTTATCTTTTCAAATTGTTTACTTTATTATTTTAATATATATCACACAATAAATTGCTCAAGTAAAAAAATTTCTTCATTATTCCTCTTCACCAGTTTGTATTATAAATGTTATTATTTTAGTTCTGAATATTTTGTATGTTATTTTTAAAAATAAAAATAAAAATAAGTTCAACTAGGATGCTTTCCAACGAGACAATTTGTTCTCTTTAATGTCACAATTCATGGACAAGCACTGGGCCCCTGCTACAACACGTACTTTATTCACTAACTTTTTTTATTTTATTTTATTATCGCTAAATCTATCGATTAAAAATATTTTTATTATAATATATATTAATATATATGATATAATTTAATTAAATTTTATTAATAAAAAATTCATGATTATTTTATTATTTTACATCTCAAATTTTACGTTTAATTAAAAATTAATATTTTATTTAATATATATAATACTAGTTATTCACAGTCAATAGATAGACTTTTTCAAAATATTTCGAATGTCCTTGTCACTTTATTCCAGGGAATTCATTCAAAGTTGACGTCTTTCTTTAATATGGCAAAACAAGGAAAACATGGCAAATGAATTTAAAAAACTAGAAAACATGATTTTAGAACCAAATATCGTATCACTATTGATCTAAAATTAATTAAATAGTAAAATTAAATGTGATAATAGAATAGTGAAATGAAATACTATTTTAAAATAGTTACATTTTTTTTTTTTTAAATGCCTTTTCAACACATATATAATCTATTGCGACAATAATTTATAGAACGTTATTATTTGTTTATTCACGCCTCGACAAATAGAAATGAGGAAAAAGTGGGTTAGTTTTGCTTTGCATTCTTCTAGATCGGTAAGCCGAAATGAACATCATATGTATGATAACCGTGTGCATATTTATTTTTTATTTTAATTAGTTTGAACTGTTAGCATGATCATATTATATTAACGGAAAATTACACTTTTATTCTCCTAGTTTTTTTTTTTTTTTGATCAAATTTATTCTCCTAGTTAAAAATATATATTTTTTATTTTAATTTTTTCTTTAATTGATTTTTACGATATATTTAAAATTAATATAAAATTAATTTTTTATACTTTTAAATTAATTATAAAAATAAAATCATACTTAAAATCATTATTAGATGTAATAATTATCATATTTAATTTTCTTATACTCTCAAAATAGTTGTGAAAATAAAATAATATTAAAAGTTTTTATTTGATGTAGTAATCATCTTTATCAATTATAATTCCTATTTTATTATCATATTTAGAGTTCTTATTTAATATGATAATATATCATTAAATAACTTATAAAAAAAATATCATTAAATAAAAACTAATATTAATAATTTAAAATATATCATTAAATGACTTATAAAAAAAATATCATTAAATAAAAATAATATTAATAGCTTAAAATATACCTATAATTTTGTGCAAAAAAATATTAAATATAATTTAGACTTTATAAATATAATATAAATTGACTTTATCACTTAACATTTTGGTTTATTAACAAAAATTTTGTAATTTTTTGTCGACTAACTTTTCATAATTAACAAATTTAATTTAAATTTAAAAATAATGAATTAAATATATTAAATTTTAAAATTTAATCAATTAAATAATGAAAAAATATATATATTTTTTAACACATTAATTATAATTGGTATAGTAAAAATTAATATAATTTTAAATTTAATTAAGTGTGTTAAATATAAAAAGTTATAAAAAATTATTTAAAAAATAAAATATTAATTTAGCCTAAAAAAGTATAATTATGTAGAATATAAATGATTTTAGTATTCAAATCCCGTTTTAGAGTTTGTTGTTCCCGTGTCAAAATCGTAGTCAGGGTCAGGGACTCGTAGTCAACCAGCCGCCCAGCGAGTAGTCAAAGGTTATGAACTTTCTAAAGTCTAAACTCTCTGTTTCTCTGTTCTGACGAAATTATTTTCCAGGAAATTCAGATTGGACTACAATTCCTTTCTCTAAAATCCCCAACCCCATATAAATTAGCTGACGTAAATCTCTCAAAGCTTCCCATCTAAATCTCCTTTGTTTTCTTTATCTCAGTTTGTCTACCCAGATTCTGAATCACTAATTTTGCTTGGCTCAGAAAGAACAAAATGGAATCTTTTGCTTTCCAAATTATTGGGTTTGTGTTGTTTGCGCTTTTGAATTTGGTTTATGGACAAGGAGGCATAGCTCCATCCCCAGCAGATGAGGTTCCATTTAGCGATGGTATGTTTCAATCCATTACTTCATATTACCAGTTATTAGTAGTTTCAGCTTTTGGACAATCTAATTATTTATCAACAAATAAGTAGATGTTATTATTGTCTCTCTTTTTCCCCTTTTCTAAAGGTGCTTATTCTCAGTTTGTTTCTTGCAAATATAGGTACAGCAATCGATCAAGGAATTGCTTACACCCTTCTTTTCGTGGCCCTTGCAATTACATACCTCTTCCATTAATTAATTAATTCCTTGATTTTCACCCGCTACTATGTAAATGAATGAGTTTATTCTATTGATTATGATTCTTTTTTTTTAATGTAATTTCTCCTATCATTTATTAGAAGAAAGTGCACTACTTTTTGCCATGTATAAATTCAAAAATTATTATTAATAATAAAGATATTATTGTTAAGCAAGTACAACTTCCCATGTGAGCTTAGAAACTGTCTGGTTAAAGGTTAATTATCAACAATTACATGTTAATTATCAACAATTACATTTTTTTTTTTTTGAAAAAAAAAAAAAAAAAAAAAACTTATTCGAAAGAACATCGTTCATATTTTTCTCGAATCAGCACATATAATTTAAGATACAGCGACATTACGAGAAGGACTAACCAACTTCGGTAACAATTACATCTTCTTAATTGGGTGTTTTCCTTTTCCTGCATTATATTAACTTCATATCAATTATTTGGGAAAAATATGTCCATGTGCCAAAAGGAAAAGTAAACACATACAAGATTACTTGAATGTGTTTCGGCCATAAACACCCCCACGGACTTTTTGCCTTTTTGAGAACTCCTACTTTGACTTAAACGACATGTAACACATTGATGCAATAATATTTGTTAAGAACTCGGGATACAAAATATTACTCAAGTTTATATCCTTATTTTCAACTATTTGATTTAACTTATCTAAATAATTAGAAATTTAAGATCACAATTAGTATTTATCTTCACTTCCTTAATCCACGATGGTAAAGAATTATGTAATATTTTATGGCGAATGATTCTGTCCTACAGACTTTGTCAATTCATACAGTAATTTTGAGAGTGATTCTAAATATTGTTTGAATGTAATTGCCCTAAAAGCGATATTACAAATATTGATTTTAGAAAAATAATTTGCTATATTTCTGTAATTTTAAAAAATAAAGGCGTTAAAAAATAGCAAATATTGCATGATATGTTCCCTTGAAGGTGTGTTTTCATTTTTTTTTTTTTTTACAATTTGTTAACACATATTCATAAATATTATTCTTTTTATACATGTGTTCAAAAATATAAAGATTGCAAGAGCTTTAATAACTTCGACAATAAACGATCATCGAAACATTAACAAATCAAGTTATGCATCCAATAAAAGTTTCAAATTGTATATACTATTATTGTACATGTGTTTAAATAAGTTTTATTTTTTAACATGCATTTTATTTTTAATATAAGTTGATTAAGGAGTCAAAAATAAAAGGCAGTGTATAAGGGTCAAAAATCAAAACTGGTCTTAATTTTTTTCCTCTTAAACAAAAAGATTAAATACTTCTTTAAAATGTAACTACAGTTAATTTTTTTATGCAATAAAAAATATTTAATTCATTTAAAAGCAATTTTAAATATTAAAATATTTTTTGAAAAACTACTAGAGCATACAATATTCTATGTCTAACAATGTATTTAATACTCAACTTTTTATAAGGTAGCAAAAAGAAGGTTAGAAGTGTAATTTTTATGTGTAAAACAATGCATTTAATACTAGGTTATAATTATAATTAAAATCAAATGTCTATATTCATACTTCTATATAGAACATAAATATTTGTATCTTGAAAATCCAGCCTTGTAAGGATAAAATCAAGGATGATAAAGAGTCACTTCGGATTAATTCGATAAAATAAATTGAATCATGGTGTAAATTAACTTGAACCGTTATAAGTAATTTTAAATTCGGTTCAATTTCAAATATTACATATGATTAATGATATGAACATTGATTCGTTCAAATACTATTTTAATTTTTAAAAATTTAAAAATTCTTAAAATACAAATGACAAAAAAAGATAAAATCCAACCATCAATGGTCCAACCCGAGCTAATATTAACTAATTTGCTTTGACATAGACGACTGATGAGTACCTATAGGCATGGACTTGTTAGGTCAAAGTGTCATTCCTAGGCAAAATATTCATGGACTAGGAGGTGCCAATGAAGCAATCGGTTGGAAAATTTCAATCATAAACATAACATATTTAAATGACCTTAAAGCACGATTTGACTATAAAAAAAAATAAAAAATTATGCACTAAGTGAACCTTTTTTTAGATAGATGAACATATATGGGGCAAAATCAATATTTAAAATAAGAGGAAAGTTACACTTTTTATGTTTAATTTTTTCTCTTTCAAATATACATTATGGGTGTTGAACACTTACAACAATTGGATTTGAAGCTATGAATTCAAACCAAGCTTTTGAATGAAAATAAGCATCTACAAAAACAAGAACACCTTATAAATTTTGATCGATCAAAAAAGGGAGGACTAACCCCCAAAAACCCTAGCCATTGCCTATCTTTCATCTTCATCGACTACCCATTCACAAATCACCACCATAGCTATCGTTCTCATCTAGTTTTTCCCTTCAGCCAAGCAACGCACTCTATTACTTGAAGATTTCAGCATCGCAACATTATTTGGTCTCTATCTCTTTAGTCTTCTTCCATCAATGCCACCATTTCCATCAACATCGCAGCATCGTCCATCAACGCCACCATCTCCATCTTCTTCCACCATTTTGATGTGATTTTGACTAAAATCAAGATCTGAAAGCTTCTGCTATCCCTCTTTTGCGATCAACAGTAAGGCTCGTTCGCTCCACCATCCACCAGTAGCTAGCTACTAATCTGCTGGTCATATCTTTTTGCTAGCGGTCTGTTCACCATTTTGCCTGTTCTAGTCGTGATACTGGTTTGTTTTCCCCGAGAGACTTTCCTTGATCTCTTTGGTCTCGCCTCCCAGTCGTGGTATTGGTATATTTTCCCGAGAGACTTTCCTTGATCACTTTGGTCTCACCTCCCAATCGTGGTACTGGTCTGTTTTCTTTCTCTATTTTGCTTGTAATTTGTGATTTATAATTGTTGATTTGTGTGTGTGAATAATCAATCTCATTTGATTGTGTTTTGTTTGATTTTGCGCTATGGAGGGTTTGTTTCATAGGGTGGTTCAACTGGATTTTGTTACTGATATTGGTGACATGTTTGTAAAAGAGAAGGTAGATTTTGGTATACGAGTGCATGTTTTGTTTGATTTTGCGCTATGGAGGGTTTGTTTCCTAGGGTGGTTCAACCGGGTTTTGTTACTGATATTGGTGACATGTTTGTAAAGGAGAAGGTAGATTTTGGTATACAAGTGCATGTTTGCTTTGATTTGGCTTGTTTCTTAACTCCTGGTGTATGGATGCCCTTGTTTGCTAGAAGTGTATGGGATCCAGGTGATGAGTGCTCGAAAAGCACTAATATTTCGTGATTAATTATGCTTGATTGATTGATATATAGATTTATTATGACTATTATTTCGATTATTTTCATAAATCTATCCATTCGGAGTCACGGGTATATTTTAGTGCATTTCAGGTGTTTTTAGCGTCAAATGATTCAAATGATGAAAACACGCGAAGACGGAACACCTACGGCGCTCGGATCACGAGTTACGGACTAATCAAGACGAATATGTAAGCCTTACATATAGTGCCATCACATATGTAAGGGGGGACGTGAAAAGAAGGAAAGCATTGCGCGCCGCGGCGAGAGAATTGCATGCCGCGGCGTGAGGCTCTCGGGTTTGATCCTGAAAACATAGAAGCATTGCGCGCCGCAGCGAGGTAATTGTATGCCGCGGCGGGGAGCTCTCGGGTTTTTGCATATTTTCCAAATTTTGTGTTGTGCCCCGGCGGGTAAAATGCATGCCGCGGCGCGCCTATTCCTATTGCACATAGGATTTGCAGAATCCCTTACATCTATAAATACCCCCCTTAGACCCCCTTTACAACAGAACTCGAATTGATACACAACTCTTACACTTTACAATTTTGCAACCAAACAAGAGATTCAATCAACTTTGGGAGTTTTGCTACACAAAAACAAAGCAAGAGAAACCATTCTAAGGATCCAAAGAAGCCGTCGACAATCGAAGATAAAGCTTACGGAGAAGTACGTCAACCAATCCATAAGCGGTATTTAGATCTATGTTTTCTTTGGTGTTGTAGAATTCTATTTTTCTTCTTCTTTTGTTGGAGTGTATGTTCATATTTTATTTGTCTATGAATATTAATATGAACATGTCTGGCTAGTTTTATTATGGATGTTTAGTTTGTGTTGCCATGTTTGCTAGAACTGTGTATGGTGGATTCTATTGATTTAATATAAACGAATTACTTTTTGATTAAGAGCATGTTTAGATATTTGATTATGAATAATCATGGGCCCATTTGATGTTCGTAGTTAGATTGAAAAATCTGAGAATTTAGTTATAGGAACGTCACCTTAACTTTATTCCGAAACACTTAATCGAAGCTTCAAGTTAGTGACTTAGTCATAGCATTAATTTGATTGGCATGTTTTCCTTGCGCATAATTTGACTACTATTTGATTTACCCCCGCCAAAGGCAATTAATTAGTTAATCAATAAAGAGACCTACCCCCGCCAAAAGGAGTCTCGTAATTAAAAGGAAAGCCGGTAGTTTAGTTTATATAGGACGTTCATGTTATCTCACCATACCTTTTCGATGCAAGCATGGTCAACCAAGCTAAACGTCCATACATTCTCCATTGATCTTCAAATATATCTGAATTGATTGTTTAATTGCGATTTTGTTTTCGTTTAATTGCTCGTACTTTGTTCCCGTTACAAATCAAACACCTTTTTACAGTTTTACTAGCTTTAGGATTCTAGTTACTTAGAGTTTTAGTTTCACTAGAACTCTATTTAATTAGTGTTTTATTTTCATTAGAACTCTATTTAGATTAAAAAGTTAGTTATTTAAAACCACTGCAATTCCTTGAGAGATCGACCTTGGAAGTTGCTTATCACTTTACTACGAGTGATTCGTACACTTGCGAGTACACATTTTAACACATCACCAGGCAAGTTTATTTGAGTAAGGGTTACTTCTGGTTGGATGACTTTGGTTTTAGTGAAAATGCGACTCGTGTTACCGTGACTTCCAGTTGGATTATTGGGTGATAGTTATGGTATCGTTATTGGGTTTCATGCTGGATGATGATGCTTGTATTATTTTTGTTGATTTGAAGTATCATTTACTTACTCTTTATACCAGGTTGTCTTAAACTGGTGAGTTTAGTAAATTACTTTCAAAATGTTTGCTACTAGCTCTTATTGCTAGAAATCTCGTTCTTGAAGTCCTTAAGTGGCCATGGTAGTTACTGAAGTTGGACTCTATTTTGTTTTTTTGTTTTCATTTGTTCTCTTATCTTTCTATTTTTTTAGTTATGTTTCTTGAATTTGAACTATATTTGTACTGTCTTGATTTCGTTTAATGAAGTTTTTCTCTTTTGTTCCAAAAAAAAAAAAAAAAAAATATATATATATATATATATATACACATTACAGGTAGAAGATAGATGAAATATCCTAATGATAGTTGCACGACTGCCCCATAAAATATCGGAAGTTATCAACTCCATCCATTTATATGAATGAGTTTGAGATGCGATGAATTAGTATTGTTTTATGTATACCATGAATTGTTTCTAATATTATTTTTGAAAGAATTTTTTTTTTTTAACATTATGAATTCACAAAAAACATAGAGGAGAAAATATATCAAATAGTTAGTTATGTCTTAAAAATTAGAAAAATAGGCTAAGTTGAAACCCTCTCACTAATTTTATTCAAACTTAACCTCACTTTCACTTTTTACTAAAATTTCTATAATACTCTTATTTTTGTATCTATGTTCACTTTTCCGTCTTGTTCGGAATTGGCCTACAAATTTTTCTTAGATTGGATTCATGAGCTTGACTTCTTCGTTCCCTCATCTGGGTCGAGCTTTTCTTTCAATGGCCTTTTGCTCTTTTCAATTTTTACAACATCTTGGCTCACAAGTCTTGCATTAATGTAAAATCATTAAATACGAATCTTATCTAGAATGATTGTTCTGGCGAAAGAAAGGTTTTGATTTTATGCCTTTAATATATGAATTATAATTTCATTGGAACCATTATTCTTATTGTTTCTCCTAAAAATTTCCAAAAATATGAACTGTTAATGTTCCCATATTAGTAGAACTAAATGGGTCGTAGGACATGCACCTAAGAATATTGTCTACTCTGCTTTATTAGGCTTTGGTGTTTTAGCCTTATTACGTGGGCTTATGCCAAGGTCCAGCAAGAATGCTTCACCCTTTGGCAATAGACTTGTAGTTGGGTTAGTTGTCCGACATGACTCCATGGTCACCTCTTTAAAATTCAGCCATTTTAAATAATTATTTAATTCAATTAGATGTGAGTGAGACCATCCGTTAATTAAAATTTAATTAATTAGATACGTATATAATTTAATTTTAGTGAGTAGGATCATCGATAAAAAACTTTGATCAATTGAACATGTGTTCAATTTAGCTCTATAAAGTGAAATTATTGTCGATCAAAATCTAACTATTAAGTAGCTATTCAATTATGAGCAGTCTAATTGAACATATTTTTAATAAAAAATCATTACCATTAGTTAATAAAATTAAGAACATATGTATAAAAAAGTTAAATTGTAGGAGTTATATCTATTTTTAATAATATAATATTATGACAGTATTTAGCTTTATAGAGATTATTGATTAATTATAATTTAAATTAATATATTTTTCAAATCAATTGAATCAAATTTCGTGAGAAAGACATTGTTTTGTAACTCTTTTTTCTTTCTATTCTCTTCTTCTTCTTTCTTTGTAATTATTTATACATTATATTATAATGTGATCAATATAAATACATATATAATTTTTAAATATATATTTTAGGTTACTAGGACTTCTTATAAAAAATAAACAATAAATAAAATTATTATAATTTCATTTTATAATAAAATAATACAATAATTATCATTAAATACATAAAAGTAATAATAACAATATATATTTTAGGTTATTAAAAATTTATTATAAAAAAATTATACAACAAATAAAGGATAAAAGGTACCAAAAGTTTATAAATTATAATTAAAGGACCAAATATTTACTAATTTTTGAATGAAATATTAAAAATTCAATAATTATTAGAAAGGACACAAAGGTCTACTAATTTTGAGTGTGATGTTATAAGTCTAATAATTATTAAAAATAATATTAGAAGTTCAAAGCTCATAAAATTATTAAAATTTTATTTATGTGATGTCATTCATTACATATCATGTAAATAAATTTATGACAATTTTAAAAATTTTGAACTTATTATAACTTTTTTAATAATTATTGAATTTTTAATATTCATCCAAAAATTATTAAACTTTTATATCCTTTAATTATATTTTAAAAATATAAGAAGAGAAAAAGAATATTATTTATAAAGGAAGTGATACAAGAATCACAAGGTTATATATATATATATACACCAGATCTATCATAACTAAACTTAACTATTGACTTTAATATTATTTTTAATATTATTTGGTATTTTTTTTTTATAAATAAAATTTTTATAATATTGCCTTTATAATAATAAGATATTATAATTATTATTATTAAATAATTAAAATAAATAATAATGATAATTTTATAATTAAAAAAGATTATGAATAAAAACATTTAAAATAACAAATAACATATAGATAAATATATATGTAACTAATAAAATGCACGTGCAAATATATACGGTTATATATTATTAAATTTGTAATTAAAAATTTAAAAATAAATAAATTAATATAATATAATATACATGAATAAATTAATTAAAACTTTTACAAATAAAATTAAACAATCTATTTTATTATATTTGATATTATAAGTCAAGTTATTAAATAATATATTAAATTATAAATTATTAATTTTAATTTTAATTTTTATGAGTTATGAAAGACTTAAAAAAATTAAAATTTTATTATATATATATATATATATATATATATATATATATATATATATTTAATATATATAAAAATAAATTAAATTAATAATATATATTTGATTAATGTGAGAATTAAAAAAAATAAAAATTTATTAAAAGTAAGATTTTAATTTTATTAAAACTTAAAGTTATATATATATTTCAAAAAAAAAATTATTTGTTACATATTTGCTTTTATGCAACAGGAAAGTTAAAGTAAAATAAGATATAGACTTTTTTTTTTTTCCTTCTAATTATATATTGTAATGCTAATAAATAAATAAACTCATTGTTTAACCAATCCAGGTACGACACGTCATGCACCCATTGTAACCTGGTCATCAGGTTTATCTTACACCGTCTTTCCCATGGCCAAGCGTCTCCTCTTACTCTCGCACCAATCCAAAGTCTCCGACCGTCAGTTTTGTTATAACTTATCTGCCGTATACAAAAGCTCATCGATTTAAATTTGCCATCTTTTGCATTACATTTTGTTGTCTTCGGTTCTTTACGCTTTAGCCGCGCTTGAAATCCAAAATTACATCGCTGAAGGTACGTGCTTTATCAAGTTCATCGCTTTCTCGAATTGGGTTTATTAGGATTTCATCATATTATTTTGTGGGCGTGGTGCATTAGTATCCTTGAAACAGTATCTGGGTTTCAATCATTAAAAAGTTTTGTTTGTGGATGATGAACGTTTTACTGGTGATACGATCGAGCTGAAATTGATTTCATATTGTTGAGTTGATAATTTTTTTAGATGGTTTTCGGATTCAAAATATTTGCTTCAGACACCGATTTTGGTTTATAGATTTGGTTTTGATTTTTTAGGTACAACATGTGTCTTTGTCAATTTCTTCTGTTTTAGGAATTGAAAGTTATGGATGGAACTTTGAACTTGTGGGTAATCGGGCTCTTTGGTCTGTTGACACAAATAAAGTTAATTTGCATAATTAGCTTCTAGTCCCTTGTGATGCTTCTGTGAATTTCTTCGTAATTTTGTTTTGTTGTTGACCTTGTGATTTCTTGAGAACATAAGGCTTCTTTTTTTCTTTTCTTTTCTTTGGGTCAAAACACAAGGCTTCTTTTTTAACTTGATTTTTTAATTTTGAACTATGTCTCCAATACCATAATGTATTAATTGACAATGAATCTTTGATTTTCTTTATTTATTTATTTTCATTTTTACACGATGAGGACAACCCCATCAACCGGGAGAAATTGTGCAAAAGCCCAAAATAAACTGTCTTTGTCTTATTAACTCTATAATTATGTATGAAAAAAAATCTTAGTTTAAGGTTCACATCAACGAAGTACTTGGGGTTGGAGAAGTACAGCAGATTTGCTTTAGGGTATGAAAAAAGAATGCCAGATCTGAGAAGTGGAGTTCGGCGATCGAAGAGAGTCAACAATGGGCAGGAGAATCCTGCTGTTTTAGTTCCACCTGCTCGCACTGGACCTGGCAAAGGTAAAGTATGTAAAATCTTATTCTTCATGTCAACTCTTATTATACCATTTTACTTAGTGTCCTCTTTGTTCAATTTTTGGGATAGCTGGTAGAGGCAGAGGAAGAGGGTCTAGAGCTATGAATCAAGTTAGGAATGCAAAACAATTGGGTACTGGAGTTGGCAGAGTTGGATATGCTGCATTGGACTCACCAGTGGGAGAGATAGTTGCTGTTCGTGATGAATTAATAGTTCAAAGAAGTGTAGAGAAAGTAGCTGCTACGGAGGATGAGGGAAGCACAAGTCCACTGCCTGAAAGGGTACACTTCTGATCTTATTTGCATTCATTGGAGCTTTTCTTTTAACCATTGAATTTAAATATGAGATTTTTTTGTTGCTTTTTTGTATTTTATCTGTCAAGGTTATTGCAGGACCTGTATTGATTTTATAATCAGCAAATCAATATAGTATGTAATCTGATGCTCTTGTTGTCTGCAATTTGCCGCAATGGTTTATGTTCCAGTCCGCTCTATGATATATATCACCTAGACTGCAATTTTTATGCTTTCTCAAACCTACTTTTGCAATTGACTCACATGATTCTAATACTCACGGGGTGTTCTTTTATTTGCCTTGTAAATCTGGCGTTGCCATGACAAGTGTATCAAGTTTATTTTTGACCTCTTCTATCCTGTTGTAATCTCAGCATATGTGGTTGATTCTTGTGCTGTTTAATTCGTTTTACATTTGAAATCTTCTTAATTTATTTTAGCAGAGGTGTATTCAATTGAGACTTTTAATAATTTTTATGGAGTTTTAGAAACAAGGTGTATTCAATTAGGATTTTTTAAAGACTTCTAAAAGTTTATGATATTCAATTATGACTTTATAGAAATTTTTAAAAATCTATAAATGTTTAGGTGTATTTAATTATGATTTTGTAGAAATCTTTAAAAATTTAGGTGTATTTAACAAGTCATTGATTTTAAAATATTTTAAAAGCTGAAGTATTTTTATGAATTTTTAATCACTTTTTAGTTAAAATTATATGTGAAAAACCTGTACACGTTCTTCTTTCTACTCCAAAGATTTTTATGGATTTACAATTTTTTTTACCATAATTCAAAAGATTGTTAAAATCTACAAAAATTCATAATTTTTGTAAATTTATAACTTTTTAAAAGTATATAAAAATCAATTGAATGCACCTTCCTGAAAATTAGTTTTTGATTTTGTTTGTTATAAGGTAGTAAGATTTTGCTCATCAATATTGTTTGTATTGTTTGTGGGTTGAAGCTTACATGATGTTCATTAGGTTTCTCAATTCTTTTTTTTCTTTTTCAGGTACAGGTTGGCAACTCCCCTGTATACACTTTAGGGAGAAAGCTAGGAAAAGGGGGCTTTGGGCAAGTATATGTTGGAAGACGGGTGGTTGGTGGCACTGGGCGTGTAGGGCGTGATGCCTTGGAGGTTCATTTTTTTTCCTCCTTTATTGTATCTCAGTTCCACCTGTCTGAGGAAGTTGATTTTGTTTCTAATAGTAGTTCCCTGGACCTTTTTGTAGGTTGCTTTGAAGTTTGAGCATCGAAAAAGTAAAGGTACTAGCAATGGCCCTCCTTATGAGTGGCAAGTATATAGGTAAACAAATTTTCTTCACATTTTTTTTTCTTTCTAATTACTAATTAATAGTACCTAACGTTTGCTTTTCTTTTGAAATCTAATGAAGCACTCTGAATGGATGTTATGGAGTCCCCTCTGTCCATTACAAAGGACAACTAGGAGAGTATTATATCCTCGTCAGTCTCTATTCCCTTGTGCTTTTGAATTTGGAAATGGTTTTTGAGCTACCATTCATGAATAATGATTTTTGTTTATGAATAATGTATGTAGGTCATGGATATGTGCGGTCCTAGTCTGTGGGATTTTTGGAATTCTAACAATCAGATGTAAGAGGCAACTTTTTTTCTTATGAGCTTTAATGTTTTCCTAGCTTCTGGTGTCAATTCTTTCAAACAGCATATCTTCCAGCTAAAAGGTTATTGTGCAAGTTTCATAGTTTTATCTAATACTTTGTTCCGTTTTGAAGGCTCTCTGAAGAGATAGTTGCTTGTATAGCAGTTGAGGCAATATCCATTTTGCAGCAATTTCATGACAGAGGGTATCTTGCAGCTCATTCGTTGTTTCTTCTCTTGTTTTATTCCCAGTTATGTATTCTAATATACGTTGTGGCTTAATTTATATTCCAGTTTTGTGCATGGAGATGTTAAGCCAGAAAACTTTTTGCTTGGTCAGCCTGGGACACCTTCTGAGAAGAAGTTGTACCTCGTCGATCTTGGTTTGTGTAAGTCCTCTTCTTCAGAAAGGTTTTAGAGTTGGAGAAAAACAAAACTGTGCTAAGTGATGCTTATGTACATCATGACAATAACGTGTGCTATGACTAATTACTCTATTTTCTTCAGCTTCAAGATGGAAGGAAGCTTCTTCTGGTCGTCATGTTGGTTATGATCAAAAGCCTGATGTTTTCAGGTAGATACTTCCCTCAGTGAGGTTACCTATAATGGATGGACGTGTTTAACATGATTACCAAGAATAAAAGGAAGAGGAAAAATAAGAAGAAAAAGCTACTTATCAACTATCCTATAAAAGCAAAATTACTACAGTAAAATCTTGCATTTTATTAAAAAGCTGGGTTTTTTTATGTTGTAATAATTCACCTTGAAATATGCTTTCTAACCAGATCTACGTGTTGAAATTCTTGTGTTAATTCATTAGTTTGGTTCGTTATGCTTTGGTCAGGGGAACTGTCCGTTATGCGAGTGTACATGCCCACTTGGGGAGGACAGGGAGTCGAAGAGATGATCTTGAGTCGCTAGCTTATACCTTAATATTTCTTCTTAAAGGAAAACTTCCCTGGCAAGGTTATGTTGTAAGTTCATTTAACTCATGTGCATTACCATTTGTAGCTTAAATATTGCTGCATCCCCCTTATCTTTTTTTGGTTTCAAACTTCAAAATACTTTCTGGGTTCATAATGCAGGGAGAGAATAAAGGCTTTCTTGTTTGCAAGAAAAAGATGGCAACTTCCCCTGAGATGTTATGCTGCTTGTGTCCTCGTCCATTCCAAAATTTCTTTGAGATGGTGGCCGACATGAAATTTGATGAAGAACCAGATTATTTGAAGCTTATTTCCCTTTTTGATGGCAGCATTGGCTCCATTTCAACGTTGCGACCCATCAGAACTGATGGGGTTGCAAAGGTAGTTGACTCATGTATTAACTCATTTATCAATTTCTTTAGCAAAAAATTTCTTGGATCAGTTTTATCACTTCATGGCCATTATAAATTATTATGAGATCTTTATGCAACATAGGTGGGTCAGAAAAGGGGAAGATTGCTTGCGGAGTTGGAGGATAGTCCACAGCCTAAGAAAAGAATTCGACAAGGTACTCCGGCTATTCAGTGGATCTCAGTCTATAATTCCAGATCACCTATGAAGCAGAGGTAAATGATTTCTGTGTGAGTTTTATGCATTGCAACCACATGTATGATCATATTTTGTTTTAATAAGTAATCTTTTCCTATAGATGCCTTAGATCGATTCTGGTGTTAAAGACAATTTTGATTTCCAGTAACTGTGGTCTTATTTTTTGTCTTTGCTTTAGGTATCATTTCAATGTTTTAGAATCCCGACTTCATCAGCATGTAGATAAAGGGAAGGATGATGGCTTATATATTAGCTGTGTAGCTTCGTCATTTAACACGTGGGCGATTGTAATGGATGCGGGAACAGGTTACACATCTCAAGTTTATGAACTTTCACCGTTTTTCTTCCACAAGGTTAATGTTTCTCAAACCCGTCCTATCCATTTTTCCTTGGTCTCTGCCATTTAGTGCTCATTGATGCAGTTTGTGTTACAAGTTAATGCATTTTTTTCTCTTTCTTTTTTATTGACTGAACAAAGCTAATGCATGGTTATATCATCAGGAGTGGATAATGGAGCAGTGGGACAAGAGTTACTATATTACTTCAGTTGCTGGTGCATCTAATGGGAGTGCTTTGGTAGTAATGTCTCAAGGTAATGTAAAAGTTTTATTTTTTAAATAGATAGGAGTGGCATCTTAAATCATAGCTTATGTTACAAAGGAAAATCATTAATTGTTAACAACCTCATGAATGATGTTTACATTCGTATTCTCATTCTTGAACCTTATTTTATTTTTATCTTGCTTCTGAAAGGTGTTACTTACACTCAGCAGTCTTACAAAGTCAGTGATGTATTCCCATTCAAATGGATCAATAAGAAGTGGAAAGAAGGTTTTTATGTTACATCCATGACCACTGCAGATAGCAAATGGGGAGTTGTCATGTCCAGAAATACAGGCTATTCGAATCAGGTATTCCATTATGGAGTATGCTATTGTTTTCATTTGTTTCTTTTCTTTCCCCCACGTGGGGGAAGAAATGGGATACTGTAGAAGTCTGATATGCTTTTATTATTAGGTTGTGGAACTTGATTTCCACTATCCAAGTGAAGGGATCCATAGAAGATGGGAAAATGGATATAGAATAACATCAACTGCTGCAACAACGGATCAAGCTGCCTTCATACTGAGTGTACCCAAGCGGAAACTACCAGACATAGCACAGGAGACCCTTCGGACATCAGCTTTCCCAAGTTCCCATGTAAAGGTAAAAACAATTGCATAATTAAAAGCTGTAAGTGGGGGCAGACAAAGCCCTCTTTATTCACGTAAAAGGTTTTGTCTTTTGAATTCTGATTCCAATCAAGATGTAGTACTAGTGCATTGGAGTTCCATCACATCAGTACTATGCTTCTAATAACATAATATGAGAATAGCACTTTGGCTGGTGAGTGCATGAGAAGTCGGCTTGTTGTGCCCATCTGATTAACTGATTACAAGAGAACAAGATAATTTAGCTTCCTATGAAACCCGTTAGGAGTTGCTATGCTGCTATGTTCTATATAATTCATGCATCTTTTTTCGGTTCTCCAGAGAAATTTTAAATGTGTAGGTAAATTTCTCAATCCAGTACGTTGATTTAATTACTCTTTCTACATGACAGGAGAAATGGTCGAAGAAGCTATATATTGCATCCATCTGCTATGGTAGAACAGTGTCATGAAGTTCTAGTTCGGAAGAAGAAACCACACTTCAAGGTTAAATACAAGGTATAATTATAAAGATACTGCACAGTCTAATTTTTTTTCCCTCTCTTTGTGTTCGTTCTAGATTTTTTCATTGATGAAGATACTGCTACCCTATTCCTTGCATCTATAAATTTTAAATATACTGGTAATGGTAATTCAAGAAAGAAACTTGAAGATGCTTGAGAGTTCTTCAGCCTCAAGCCCTTTAAGTAGGGTAGGGCTTTGATTTTGATTGGTAGATTCATTTAACTTTTTTATAGGTTTTGGTTTTTATCTTAATAGTTGTACCAAGTCAGCAGCTGCTTCCTTGATGATTTGGTATGAACGTTTTGGGGGGCACTTATTGTTGTAAAGTACGATCGAGGCTGTTAAAAGCAGACGGAGAGTGATTTCTGAGAGGCTTCAATCTCCAGTATGAAGCAATACAAACCCTCAAAGGCGGTCTTGAGTTGAAACTGGATTGGATGATGGGTGAAATTTTCTGGTAGCATATAATTGCCACCTAGAACAATCTTTTTTCGTTTTTGTTTTGTTTTGTTTGTAAAAGAATATATTCCAGTTGAAACTGACAAAAAGTGGTAATGAAAATTCTATTGTTTGTAACCATTGATCATAAATGGGTATGATTTGTCTCAAAAGTTGAAGAACATAAAGTCGTGAACGTAAGTGGAACCATAATAGAGATCAACTGAATTCCCCTAATTTTCAGTTAAAAACCCAATGTTCCCTACTAGTACTTGGGTGCAAAGACTTTCTCTTTCTGCTTTAAGTAGGTTCAAATTAAACCATGTCAAATATCTTATGATCTAAAAAAATCCATATAATTATTAGAGTTTTGCTTAGTTATGTAGTTTATGGTAAATTTTACAAAAGAATCCAAGGCAACTTAATTATTTGGTTCAAGAAAAGTAAAACAAAGAGAATAAATAATAAATAATGAAACTATAGTTTGTTCTTTTATTTAGCAATTATCTAAACTATTTATCATCAAGATGCATAATAATAACTACAAATCCGGTAATGGAGTTTCAACCCGTGGAATTTCCTAACGTTTTATTTGCCTTATGTCTTCCCAAATTAAATTTTCTTGATAGTTGAACCGATGAGCACTTTTTTGATGAAAGAAGTATAAGTAGATTAGACCAACTGAATTACCGGATGATTTCCCTTCTAAATTTTGTTGAAGGTAGTGTGTGTAAGAGAGCATCAAAGGGGAAGGGGAAGGGGAAGGATTCAAGGTAGTGGGCATGTGCATCACGTGATTGAGATTAGGATCCATGTAACTACATGGTGGACTCTGGATAAATCTAAGTTGTTTAAAGCGCATGCCTTTTATTTTTATTTGGTTATTAATTAATTTATAGTAGTAGTATTTCATTTCATATATATGATTTGATATTCTTCGTTTACTTTTCAACTATTTTTCGAGCAGCTGCACAACTTGGACTCTCTCGGTCCAAAAATGCCATCTTCAACTGCCCGTAATATTTTTATACAAACCGACACCAACCCAACTGTTTATTTTATCTTCATTTTTAGATCCCACCCTCTCTCTCTCTCTCTCTGTGTGTGTTTTCTCTGCACAAAACTAAAGGGCAATTAATCCTTTTGAGCTTTCTTGCAAATTCTAGCTAGCAATAGTTTAAGTTTTTAATTTGGTGACATGAATATCAGGAAGTGGTGCAATTCTGGCCGCGATACCATCACTTTGGGAAGCTATTATCCTCATGACGACATTAAACCTATGAGATCATCATCATCATCATCATCAACTTCAAAAGCTTTAATATCAAACAAGTTGAGATGGAAAGTCATTTGGATCAAGTACTTGAAGAAAGACAAGAGGATTTTTAATGCTTTTGAGTCTTCAGCTCCTTCTCATCATCAACTGACCTATGATTCATATTCTTACTCTCAGAATTTTGATCAAGGTCCCTCTTGGGATGAGCCAGATAACCTCTCTAGATCTTTTTCTTGCCGTTTTGCTGACCCTTCTAAGATCTTTGTAACCAAAGAGACTATATAATAAGGAAATTAAACTATGAAAGGAATATTTTTCCTATGCTTATATCTTATTGATGTACAAGTATATATAAATAGTTAATTTTTTATCTTATTTTCACTACTCTTGCTTAAAAATTGTGTCGCTGCCTTCTATATTGTTCATTTTTCTAGTGAAATCACAAATATACTTTTCAATTTTTTTTATCAAACATACTTGATGTAAAATCAAACCAGAAAATTTATCAAACGTTTACGACTATGTTAGAGGCAGGTCGGCATAATTAATTAATTATTTTTTTTTAATATATATATTTTCCTCTGCTTGGATAGAGATATTAAGTAGTAGTAGTGGTGGGGCATTAATTTGATTAGATTAAAAGGATTTGGGCATTTGGTCATTTCCATCAAAATGCAGATTCATCCTAGATAGCTGTACTTTGAAGTTTCAATATATAAATGAATTTAGAAAATAATAAATAAAAAAAAATACATAAATATCACATTATTATTAGTTTCCTCTAATCTGAAAACCACATTGCTTCTTCTGAGTTCTGACTATTCTCTCTTGATATATGAAGTCACTTGGATTGAATTATTGTTGTCTTAATTAGACTAATTAGCTTGATGATCAATATCTTCACGGAACAACATTACTTGCATAGTTTGACAATTCTATTGATCTTGATCCAACTCAAAATATCTACTTTAATTCAACAATTCACGTCCCATAAGTCAGAGTTAGCTCATTAAAAGAAGCACATACATATAATATAATACATAAAATGACTTGAGTGACTTTCCAAACACTTTTCTTTATAATATAATACATAAACTTTCCAAAACAATATTGTATCCGCTTCTATCTGAAGTTGAAATAATAATAATAATAATAATAATAATGAGTAATTACTAATTAAAGACTCAATCGTGCCTCCTCAAGGTTAAGCTTTCACTTTTTTTTTTTTTTTGGGGGCAGTTTGTTTTATCTTTTAATATATCCAATTCTATCAGTATAAGTTCTTTGGGAAATTACCAAAAATAGCACCCCTAAAAATTATAATAACAAAACTAGCACCCCCTTTTGTTCAATTAGAATTGAACGTTTAATATTGAACGTTCAATATTCAATTTGAACGTAAAATATTGAACGTTCAATATTAAATAGGTCTAATTATCGTCATTCAATTCTAATTGAACGGATAATATTGAACGTTTAATATTGAACGAGTCCAAATTATTGTCGTTCAATTTTAATTGAACAAAAGGGTGCTAGTTTTGTTATTATAATTTTTGGGGGTGTTAGTTTTGTTATTTTCCCAAGTTCTTTTTAACTTTGGATACACAAGTACCTCATTAATGATCATATAAATATTACACATCATGTAAGTAGTTCGGTGATAAAATATAGTGTCTAATATTTTCTTAAATGAGGGTTTAAATTCTTTTCGTAATTTAGAGTATATTTCAATATGAATTATATTGATCTTTAAAAAAAGAAAATAATATTGCATGAAATGAAATAACTCATTTTAAGGGTTGTTTTCCTCTTGAACTCTTTATTATTTTAAAATATATGTTTATAAATATTTTCTTTATATATATATATATATTCACAAGCTTAAATTTGGTCATAGTTTCAAAAACTTCATACAATCATTGAAGTAACAAAAAATTAAGTTACACATTTAAAAAAAATTAAATTATATATATTATTTTTAAATATATATTTAAATAAATTTTATTTTTAAACGCATTTCATTTTAGTATGAAATAACTACGGGCCAAAATGAAAGTACAAGAGAGTTCAAAAACCAAAATTGCTATAAAAAAAAAAAAAATTGGTTCTTTGATCCATACGGCTCGTCGTTTTAGGGACACAAAAAACCACATCAATTTTTTCAGGGGAAACGACAGCGTTTGCGCCAAACGGCTGAAATTGGGATTTTGTCTAAAATGGGCAAATCCCATAAGATAGTTTAGAAATAGGCTGATTTGGTTTAAACTTTAGAAATAGGCAAATTGAAATTGGCTCTTCCAGTTGCCGGTTCCACCCCTTATTTCCCACCAAAGTTTTCTTACTTCTTCTCTCTCCTTCTCTACGCACTCTCCCTTCCCACCAAAGTTTTCTTACTTCCTCTCTCTCCTTCTCTACGCACTCTCCCCTCCATTTTTTCATCTCATCCTTACAAACTTTGAAATTTGAGGTTAGTGATATTAAATATTTTGGTTGGGTAGAAATTTCTCAGTTTTAAATAGCATGTAAATGGTGAAATTTGCCGCGGCATTTGTACCAACAATTTTTGCAGTTTATCGTTTTGGGTCAATGTTTTTTTTTGAAAATTTGCCAACCATTTGGGTGATTGGTTGGTTGGAAAGTGATTTGGGTGTTATTTTGCCGTTTAATTTGTTGTATGAATCTGCCATTTTCAGTGTTCAATTTGAACTAATGTATTTCGCGTGTTATCCCCCATTTTTAATCTGCTATTTTCTTTCCCTTTTGTCTTGGGTTTATCCGTTAGGTCGTTGAGTAAATCTCTGGTATACTTTAGATATACCTAGATATACCTTAGATATACCTAGATATACCTAGATATACCTAGGTATATCTAAGGTATATCTCGATATACCTAGGTATATCTTAGGTATATCTGTGGTATATCTCGATATACCTAGATATACCTTAGATATAACTAGATATACCTAGGTATATCTAAGGTATATCTCGATATACCTAGGTATATCTTAGGTATATCTTAGGTATATCTGTGGTATATCTCGATATACCTAGGTATATCTTAGGTATATCTCTGGTATATCTCGATATACCTAGGTATATCTTAGGTATATCGAGATATACCTAGGTATATCTCTGGTATATGATATACCAGAGATATACCTAGGTATATCTCGATATACCTAAGATATACCTAGGTATATCGAGATATACCAGAGATATACCTAAGATATACCTAGGTATATCGAGATATACCACAGATATACCTAGGTATATCTAGTTATATCTAAGGTATATCTAGGTATATCGAGATATACCACAGATATACCTAGGATATACCTAAGATATACCTAAGATATACCTAGGTATATCTTAGGTATATCCTAGGTATATCTTAGGTATAGCTCGATATACCTAGGTATATCTTAGGTATATCTCTGGTATATTGCGGTATATAATTTCATATATCAATTTAATTAAATGTAATTTTGAATTAATATTGGTTAATTATTTGAAAACATTTTACAGAATGGATTGGCTTAGTATTCTAATAATTCATAATGGTAAGTGGTTATTGAAAGATGATAAAGAAATATATCGAGGAGGTGAAGGTTGGGTGATGAAGATTAAAAAGGGATATAAGTATAATGAACTTAAAGAAAAGTTGTTTATGAAGTTGAAAATAGATAAGTTAAAGTATGAAATTTCAGTAAGATACTTCTATAAGAATGATTTGACATTACCTTCTGTTTTAATTGGCGATGATGAAGATTTGGATGAGTTTTTTGACCTTCATGTTCAAGACAATGAAAGAAAGGCTGTTCTATATGTAACAAAAAATGAGATAAGATCAGTAGGTACAAGTCATTCCATTTGCCGTGAAGAACTTGTTAATACTATAGGGCGTCATGTAAATGACTTGAGCGATACACATCCGCAGGAAGGAACTCAAAATCCCATAAGAAATTGCGATAATATACCTCATGGTATTGGTGATGATTTAGATAACTATTTAGATATACCGCATATGGGTGATGATGAGTTTGTTGATATGAATAGAGAGTGTCAATTAGAAGTTGTTACTGTCAACGAAAACATTGATAATGACATGGGCGGAATTGGTACTTTACAAGGCAATCATAATGAAATGACATCAGATGAACAAGAAAGACTGATTTTAAGAGATGAATTGTTAAATGGTTTAACTGAGTCTGAAGGACGAAATGTTGTTGTGGGCAATAATGAAATACATTTTGGTCCATCAAGTACAGCCACAGAGATTATTTCTAATGGTAACGTTTCCTCTTCTATGGCACATGTTGAGGTTGATTTGAAAGTTGATCAAGTGTTTGACAGTAAGATAGATTTCACCACACATGTCGGCCTTTATGCCATAAGAAATAGATTTGAGACAAGGACACTGACAAGTAGGAAAGACCGTGTCGTGATAAGTTGCATTCAATGTAGTTGTATTTGGAAGATTAGATGTAATCGGATCAAGGGCTCAGATAGGTTCAAGGTAAAGCATTTTCAATCAGAACATACTTGTGATCCTAACCATTACATGAGGAAGAATAGGACTGCGACCTCAAGAGTCATAGGTAATGCCATAAAAATGAAGTTGGTGCGACCCGGAAGAATTTATAAGCCGAAAGATATTATTGATGATTGTCAGAATGAGTTTGGGATTGAAATTGGTTACACCACAGCATACAGGTCTAAAGAGAAGGCTCTGAGGTTGCTACGTGGAAGTGAAGAGGAATCTTTCCTCTTGCTTCCTTCCTACTGTCACGTCCTGAAGGAAAGGAATCCCGATAGCGTCACACATATTGAAGTTGACCAATTATCCGGAAGATTTAAGTATTTCTTCATGGCATTAGGTCCATGTATCAGAGGATTCTTATCTTGTATAAGACATGTAATTACAGTTGATGGTGCATTCTTATCAGGTAGGTTTGCTGGGACATTATTCGTTGCAAATGCTTCTGATGGAAATAACAACATATATCCACTGGCCATTGGGGTTGGAGATTCTGAGAATAATGAAGCTTGGGAATGGTTTTTGCTAAAAGTATCAGAATTAGTCGGGCACATCGACGACCTTGTAATTGTTTCTGATAGGCACCAAAGTATTATTCAAGCTGTTCCGAAAGCATTACCCAATGCATTGCATGGTTATTGTGCATTTCACATGGAGATGAATTTAAACCACAAGTTTAAGAATCCAGATATTACACCTTTGTTTAGATGTTGCTCAAGGGCATATACAAAGCGTGAATTTGACAAGTACATGGGGGATTTGAGATTGATCGATCCTGAGATAGAAAAGTACTTAGTTGAAGCAGGCATTGAGAAGTGGTCAAGATATCATTTCCCAGGTATGAGATACGGTATAATGACTACAAATAGTTCAGAATCCTTTAATAATGTCATGAAATCTGCTCGTGAATTACCCATAACCATGCTTGCTGAGTACTACCGTAGCAAGATACAAGCTTGGTTTGTCGAACGTAGGGAAGTTGGGTTGAAATGGGGAACTCGCCATCTAACCGATGTGGTGGAATCAATTATGCGTGCAAATCACAATAAGTCCACAAGGTACAGGGTTTTTAGAATTAATGCACATGTCTTCCAGGTATGCCATTCGTACAACTATCTGATTGTTTATTATATGTTTATATATTTTTATTTATTGTCTAATGTAACAAGTTTATTGTTACCAAAATCAGGTTGTACATGGTGACACTAGTCACGATGTTGATCTACTGAACAGAAGTTGTAGTTGCAGGGAGTTTGATATTCACAAAATCCCATGTTGTCATGCCATTGCAGCGGCCCGTTTTCAAAATGTTGATGTTCATACACTTGTGGACAAGTTATATACAGTAGATTGTTACATCATTGCATATGCAGAATCCATTTTTCCGGCTACTGATACTGGTGAATGGGACATTCCACCAGAGATCATAGATTTAGTTGAACTTCCTCCCAACACGAAGAAACAATGTGGGCGACCGCGAAAGCGACGCATACGTTCACGCGGGGAAGTAATAAAAAAGGTCATACTATGCAGTAGGTGTGGAAATAGTGGTCATAATATGAGGACTTGTAATGTATTCCGTCAGATGATTGTAGAACCTTCCCTACCTTCTGTATGATAAACATTTGTTGTTAAATTGACGGTTGGCACCATGTCATCCTTAATTGCATTAATGTATTATTTATGTATTTTTCGATTTGTATTAATTAATTATAAATGCAAATATGGTTAATTCATGGCAGGTCATACTAGAGATGTATCCACATATCTTTTAATGCTTTCTACTTTTAAGTTGGACTTTCATGTTTACCATATACACTCCCAGATATTTGCACTTAACTGCACATATGACTTAGCATACATATCAAAATCATTATTTGTAGGGTAGGGTTACCTACATATATGTAGGTATATATTGACTAAAATAATCAAAAATATCGAGGTATACCAAGAGATATTCCTTAGATATACCTAGGTATAACTAGATATACCTTAGTTATATCGAGATATATCTATGTATAACTATATATACCTAGGTATATCTAAGGTATACCTAGGTTTACCTTATATATACCTAGGTATATCGAGATATACCTTAGATATACCTAGGTATACCTTAGATATACCTAGGTTTACCTTAGATATACCTAGATATACCTTAGATATATCTCGATATACCTAGATTTACCTTAGATATACCCAAAAATATCGAGATATACCTAGATATACCTTAGATATACCTAGGTATATCGAGATATAATACCGGCTCGATCGATCGTAAACTGTCTCGATCGATCGAGACCTACTCGATGAATCGACCCACATATCTCGATCGATCTGACTGAAACAGAGAGGAGGTAGATCGAAGTTGATCCAGTCTCGATCGATCTAATCCAAACAGAGAGGAGGTAGATCGAAGTTGATCCAGTCTCGATCGATCTAATCCAAACAGAGAGGAGGTACATCGAAGTTGATCCAGTCTCGATCGATCTAACATGTCTCGATCGATCTAATCCAAACTGAAAGAAACTGGATCGAAGTTGATCCAGTCTCGATCGAGATATACCTTATATATACCTAGGTTTACCTTATATATACCTAGGTATATCGAGATATACCTTAGATATACCTAGGTATATCGAGATATACCTTAGATATACCTAGGTATATCGATGGTATATCGAGATATACCTTAGATATACCTAGGTATATCTCGATATACCTAGGTATATCTAAGGTATATCTCGATATACCATCGATATACGTAGGTATATCTAAGGTATATCGAGATATACCTAGGTATATCTAAGGTATATCGATCTAATCCAAACAGAGAGAACCTGGATCGAAGTTGATCCAGTATCGATCGATCGAACATGGTTCGATCGATCGATCAAATTTTATCGATCGATCTAATCCAAACAGAGAGAACCTGGATCGAAGTTGATCCAGTATCGATCGATCGAACATGGTTCGATCGATCGATCAAATTTTATCGATCGATCTAATCCAAACAGAGAGAACCTGGATCGAAGTTGATCCAGTATCGATCGATCGAACATGGTTCGATCGATCGATCAAATTTTATCGATCGATCTAATCCAAACAGAGAGAACCTGGATCGAAGTTGATCCAGTATCGATCGATCGAACATGGTTCGATCGATCTAATCCAAACAGAGAGAACCTGGATCGAAGTTGATCCAGGTTCGATCGATCTAACATGTCTAGATCGATCGACCATACCCTCGATCGATCGAACATGATGTGCACAATATGTTCTTTCGATACAATTCAAACTAAGTGTAGTGTTCAATTATGTGAGTGTGTATGCATGATGAAGTGTTTTACCTGATGATTATTGCACGTTCGAGGAATACATTAGTTGTGTGTCAATTGATCGAACAGGTACCCCTATGCTAGATTACATTTGATATTTTGTTCACGAAAGTTGCCAATTAAAATAAACCTTACAGCTCGATTAATATGACAGTAGTTTACTTTTGACAATTGATGTTTTTCTAGGTAATGTTTTTTTTATAAACCTTTATGCACGAATATGTTGATATAAGTTTTATTTTAATAATTGTATGTGAGGATAATCTTTTCTTAACGAGAGACATAAGTACATATAACACAATATACCATAGTTAGCAATATAAATAATAGAACAGGTGCAATCCGAACATAAACTTAAACACGGACTTTTGGTTATGTTAAAGAAGATATACACCAAAATCAATGTGCCAATTAAGTTATACAATAATGTAATCGTCTTCAGCAAAGAAAAGTTCTAAACATAGTTTCTTCCTAAAAAAACTAATGGACTCGTCCTTAATTTCAATTAAGGCCTTCTCATTAACTAAGTACTCGATGAACTTCAAAGCGTAAATGCCACAGTCTCCCCTGTGAAATGAAAACAATTTGAAAATATTAGACTTAATTTGTAGGTAATCCATGGTATACGATGTTCTATTAAACACAAAAAAATAATGTACCAAAGTATTTTAAGAAACTTACGCTTCAACCTGTTCAGGAACAGATATGGCATTACGATAAAAGGGCCACCGTTCTTTGATTTCATATTCAAATAATCCCAAGCTTTTAATTAAGCTTGGGATCATTACACATAAGTTATGAAGTCTTTTCTTAAGACTTCCATCCCTTATGTGTTTCGGAAGTGAATCGTAGACATCAATATGTTGCTGTCTTATGTCAATTCCGATAGCAATCCAATGGCCCTTCTCCAATACAACTCCATAAATAATGTGCACATAATTCCATGGCTTAGCATGTTTAGGACGTGCACCTGGTTATGTTCAAATGTATAACAATAGATATACCATGTTAATCAGACAATAAAATTAAACAAATTATGCAACAATCACAATAACTAGAGAATATACCTGTTACATAATCCAACCACTTTTTGTTGAGCGACCAAAATTTTGTTTGGTCGTTCTTCTTAAGTTTCTTCCATTCAGCCGCACTTGACTCAACGTAAGCCTACATTTTAATATTCCATAATGGCCAAATACATTTAAAATAAGTTAAGAATTTATTTTTCAATAATATTGTATAATATTATTGGTCCTTACCAAAAACGTTGAATCAACTGTAGTCCAGAGATTGTTAGGGAACAAGTCCGGGTGAATTTCCTCCTTTTTCCTCAACAACCATAGTCCACAATCAATGTGCTGCATAAATTTAATTCAGGATATAACACCAGAAAAATTTGCATACATTAGTTCTCAAGAGTCACAGGCATTTCAAATAATGACAGTTATCCTTAGAATACCATTTTTTCATATCATATTTCATTATAAGAGAGCAAAAGCTAAAATTCATAACATAAATATACCTCGTTCAGTAAGGATGAATGTGGTTTGAAAATACGATGAAACCAGGAAGAATTTGTCATACCCTTGCTTGGGCAACAAACATTAATGTTTTCCCTAAAAGGTAAACAATATAAAATATGATTAATACGGTAAACCTATTAATATTGATAAGAGATTTTAATAGAAATATATCTAAGATGTAAATAAATATATATAAAAGAATATACGTACTGGTTGTTTGAGTAATTTGTATATAGCCACTCCAAGAAGTATCTGTATCTATCTTCACTGAACATCCTCATTGGGTCATAAAGGGTTGGCACTTGATGTTCCTCCGATTGTTCAGATCTTATTGATATACCAGATTTCTTCCTTGGATGAACATAGGGAGATTTGAGCGAGGGACCAAGCTTTCTCTTCCTACGACTGTATGTCGTAGCAGATGGTGCGGACGTTCCAATTGATCCTACGCCCATGGATGCTAGCGATCCTAATCGCATTGACGATGAACCACTTATAATAGGGGCAGCCTCCAAAATCTCTTCCAGAGTAGATAAATTAATGTTGGACAAGTTCTGTTCCTCCTGGAAGACATCAGTTGGCTGTTTCTCAATGTTTACTTCAGGGGGACAAGTTTCACTGACACCCACAAATGTATCTTCCTTATATGTAGTAGCTGAGGTTGTTTCCTCAGCAACTTGTTCTGCGAAGACAACTATTTCTTTGCAACCATTATGTGGCAGTAATGGCTCTTCATTTGTAGGTATCACAATTTCTTCGTCCTTAGATAAATTCTCATCCCCAACCTTACGTCGGTCGAAAGTTGGGACAGATTTAACCCTGGACGGTTTGACTGAACCTGAAGCTTTCATTGATTCGTCCCATGGTCGTGAAGAAGTTTTTTCTGATCTTAAAACCTTCTTCAAAGCATCCATCATCCATGTTTGGTTATCTTTTATTGTTGCCACCTCTTTTTTCAACTCCCTAATCTCCTGCAAAACCTGAGGTACAATGAAATTATATACGTTATCTATAGAATCATATATATCATTGAATGGGGAAATTTTATCCTTGATAGTTCCATTACCTCCATAATGGAAGTTGATGAATGAGCTGAGGTATGATGAGTTTGGACTTCTGGGATTCGGTCACTAATATGTTCAAAGTGACCAGATTGATGATGCATATCATCGCCTTTTGAAGGCAATGATTCATCAATTGTACCAACGTTTATGGACACATTCGGCACACCGAAGCTTGTATCCTTGGCACATTCTTGTGCTGAAACGTAGGAAGGACTCTGTCTCTCAGTTTCATTTGGAGCGAGTCTCTTCAACATATTAAACTGTACAATAACCAAAAAAATTAATTAATTATTTTTAACAACTTCAGGTATATCAGAGTAATTAAAGACAAATTATATATGCTAAACACTTACATCCTCTCGTTTGAAGATATTCTGGTTCAACTCCCAGAATTTAATAGTCTGTCCCTTTCTTAGATTTTCCCAACGTAGTATCCTTGGGATTTGATCGGGGAATACTTGGGTGGCTAAATCAGAAATGTCCACCTGTAAGGCCTCATAAGCCCAGACTTGCAGTGCCCAACAAAATCCGTAGACACTGTAAGTGATCGCGTGTTTGTTTGAATCTTCAGACGCGACCTCCTTGTGGCCTTTAGATTTTCTGTCATTAATATGCATAATGACACTCTTCAACCTTCTTATTAAATAGTCATAAACTATTTTACCCCATGGGTACTTATTAAATTTGTCAAAATCTTCAACCAGTTCTAAATAGTCTTCAGTAATGGACCTTAGACTATTATCAGACAGAAGAATAATTTCCAGGGTATAAATAAGACCCAACCTCAATACATCATCCAAGTCAGTGGAGATAGGAAGCTTTGTGAAAACCTTCTCCAGGTCGCCTTTCTTGATGAGACCGTCGGTCTTAAAGTATGTCTTCCGTAACCGATTATTTCGAGCTGGGCACTCTTCCGAACCGGTAAACATCAAACCGGTTATTAAACTAAATTCTCCATATCCAAAAATATGGGGTGTGCCATTGATAATCACTCGGAGCTCTTTCCCCGAATGATCTTTGTCTTGCATCATCAATAAGTGATGCAACAATCCCCCTGTGAACTCAATATGGTTCATCCTTGTGATGAAACCAAAACATAATTCTTCATACCTCTGAAGTAACCCAAATCGCTCAAGGGTCGTCTTCAATGTGCTAAAAGTGCCGCGGCGTGATATGTTGGTAATTTTAGCAACATAATATCCAGAGGGGGAGACTGCAGGACTATAGCTTGATTCAGCTGCCATTTCCTGCAATGTAAGAAAAAAAAATAATTAATACTTATGAACAAGTTGTTGAAAATAACATTCAAAATAACATGAATACAATTCAATACACTAAGATATATCTCGATATACCGAGATATACCAACATATATCTAAGATATACCAAGATATACCACAAATATACCTATGTAAATCTGTGGTATATAGAGATATACCTAGGTATATCGAGATTTAACTAGGTATATAGAGATATACCTTAGATATACCTAGGTATATCTCGATATAACTAGGTATATCGAGATATACTACAGATATACCTAGGTATATATCGATATACCAGAGATATACCACAGATATACCTAGGTATATCGAGATATACCTTAGATATACCTAGGTATATCTCGATATACCTTAGATATACCTAGGTATATCTCGATATACCTTAGATATACCTAGGTATATCGAGATATACCTAGGTATATCTAAGGTATATCGAGATATACCTTAGATATACCTAGGTATATCTCGGTACCTTAGATATACCTAGATATACCTAGGTATATCTAAGGTATATCGAGATATACCTAGGTATATCTAAGGTATATCGAGATATACCTTAGATATACCTAGGTATATCTCGATATACCTTAGATATACCTAGGTATATCGAGATATACCACAGATATACCTAGGTATATCGAGATATACCTTAGATATACCTAGGTATATCGAGATATACCTTAGATATACCTAGGTATATCTAAGGTATATCTCGATATACCTAGGTATATCTCGATAAAACAGAGATATATCTAAGGTATATCTCGATATACCTAGGTATATCTAAGGTATATCTCGATATACCTAGGTATATCTAAGGTATATCTCGATATACCTAGGTATATCTAAGGTATATCTAGGTATATCGAGATATACCTTAGATATACCTAGGTATATCGAGATATACCTTAGATATACCTAGGTATATCGAGATATACCTTAGATATATCTCTGTTTTATCGAGATATACCTAGGTATATCGAGATATACCACAGATATACATAGGTATATCTCGATATACCATCGATATACCTAGGTATATCTCGATAAAACAGAGATATACCTAGATATATCTTAGGTATATCGATGGTATATCGAGATATACCTAGGTATATCTTAGGTATATCGAGATATACATGGGCGGTATATCTTAGGTATATCGATGGTATATCTCGATATACCTAGGTATATCTTAGGTATACCATCGATATACCTAAGATCTATCTAGGTATATCGAGATATACCACACCGCAGAAAGACCAGAAATCAGATTTTTTTTTTTTAATAAATCATACATGAAAGGGTAACAATGAATAATTCCATTTTCTGGTACCATATCTCGAACCTTCAATCTCAATGGCAATGGCTACTAGTAACCCAGCCAGCAAGACTGATAAAAACACAAAAGCCCAAATACAGAAATACCAATATTCCACAAAAACCCAATAAAAAACCATTCCCAAGAAGTTTTCGTGAAGGGACGGAGAAGACATTGATTCAACAAAACTTACCAAAAGTTGCAGAGCTCACAAATGAAGTTCCGTGAAATTCTTGTTTCCTGCGTCGTCTTCGTCCTCGGTAATAGACTGGAAATGTTCCTAAATCGTCTTCCTCGCGAGATAAGTCTGCGTCGTTTCGTTCCTCAGGTAAGTGGGAGAGTGGGAGAGTGGGAGAGTTTAGTTCAATAGACTCGAAACTGTTGGATTTAATTCAAATGTTTTGAAGCACGCGAATTTTCGTTTTTTTTTTTTAATAAAATACCGGCTACAAACCAATAAAACAGGTGGACAGTTAAAAAATGCCTATTTCTAAAGTTTAAACCAAATCAGCCTATTTCTAAACTACCTTATGGGATTTGCCCATTTTAGACAAAATCCCGCTGAAATTCGGAACACTGATCTTCATCGGTCTTTCTTCTTTTTCCGCGAAGGAAGGGTTTACGGTTTCGAGAAATTATCTTCAGTCCTGTAAATTGCTCATTTGCTTGTTCTCATTTCTCACAAATTCTGCGAACCAATAACCTCTACAGGCATCAATTTGAAGACTATATATCGATGATGACAGAATTGGTTGTCAAAACAGATAGAGTACAGAGTTTCTTCGACGACCTAGAAGCCCATAAGTCCATTCTGTCCACCTGCACTCGTCTATTCACAACTCTTACCAATGGCTTCACGACCCTCCAACAATCCCTTTCCCAAAAATCTCAATCCCTGGAATCCAAAATCCAAGCCTTAAAATCCAGTTCCCTCGAAATTCTAGAATCCCTCGACATTCGCGAGAATTCCATCCCCGAACGCGAGTCTGCCGCAGCTTCCCGCGTAGAGCAGCAAAAAAATGCCGCCTTGATTGAGTTCGAGAAACAATTTTCCGGGAATATCGAATTATCTGAAGCCCTAAAATCATTTTCCCGAAAAATGGACTCGGAGGGACTAGTGAAGTTCATTGTGTTAAAACGGAAAGAATCAATGTCATTGAGAGCCGAGATAGTACAGGCTTTATCAGAGGCTGTGGATCCGCCGAGATTGGTGTTGGATTCTGTGGAGGATTTCGTGATTTCAAAGTCTGCCAAAGCTGGGGTTACAGATAAGAGGTGGGCATGTGGAATGTTGGTTCAGGCTCTGTTTCCTGAAGTCAATTCGAAAGCAAAGGGTCCTGAATTTTCGAGAAGCATTGTCGAAAGAGCTGGTAGGATATTAAAGCAGTGGAAGAAGCAGATTGACGGTGAATTGGAAGGTAAAACGATGTCATTGGGGGCTGCTGAAGCTGTGATGTTCGTGCAGATTGTGGCAGGCTTTCGATTAAGCGAAAAGTTTGATGTGAAGTTCTTGAGAAAGTTGATGGTTGAGCACTCTTCGAGAAGGGATATGGCTAAAGTTGCAGCAGCATTGGAAGATAAAGAGAAAATGGGAGGTTTGTTCCCTTTCTTTTCTGTACCCGAACTAATATATTGCTTCTTGTAATTCTTTATACATGCGATCATGATAATTCCAATATTGTTATTCTGATTTCTATAGAAAATCATGATCATGATATTGTGAGTATTGCGAGTTCACTATTCATGTAAATATCAAATGTTCAATATCTGTAAGCGGTCCAAGTGTTCGGATTTTTGTTCTGAAAAAAGGTTCAATATGTGTGCATTAGTTGCTAGATGGATAATATGTACAAGTTTGTATTGTTGTGAAGGAGAATATTAGAAGTTTCCGTTTATATTTTATATGATAAGGATTAGTTTCAGCTTGTTGAATGATAATTGCTTACTGCTAAAACTGGGGAACAAAATAATGTGGAAATATGCACAATGGTTGAAACAATATGCTGAAGCCCGGTAACTATGGTGTATGGACTATCGAGAGAGTATGCATGTGGTTATTAGAGGGCCATTATGAGTCTATGACTTGGTTGTAATTGGGTCCCATTGACATATTTGATTACTTGATCTATAGTGCATATGCTTTTACTTTTTGTTTTATTTTTTTATTCCTTGTTTTCTTCTCGATTCCAATTCCCAGCAACAAATGAAGCAAAGAAGTTGTTGCTTGCTTGCTTCACAATTCTTTTGGTTGCTAATCAGTAGTCACTTCATTTTTTTTAACAGATTCTCAATTTTCACTCATCATTTAACAGTGCTAATTATTACAAAATTTCTATATTTATGCAGATATCATTGATGAACTGGTGAAGAGTGGCAAGGAATTAGAAGCTATCTATTTTGCATCCGAGTCGGGTTTGACTGCAAAATTTCCTCCTGTTAATCTGCTCAAGTCCTTTCTCAAGAACTCCAAAAAGAATGCTTCATCTGTACTGAAGAATAAAAATAACAGTTTGGCTGCAATGGTTTGTCTAATATGCATCTTGTCTCTTTACTGTGTTTGTTTCAAAATGTTTTTCCCTTCTGTTGTTGATCATTTGACTTTATGCTCTTCATTTAAAATTTTGGAATCTTAATTAAAATAACTCTTCCAGGAAGAGTCCAACAACCGGGAGTTGAATTCTATCAAAGCAATTATCAGATGTGTAGAAGATCACAAACTCGAATCAGAATTCCCACTTGATAGCTTGAGGAAGCGAGCTACCAGTTTGGAGAAAACCAAGGCAGACAGGAAGAAGAGTTCATCGGCTGCCAATAAGCCTCAAAACAAGAGATCCTACAGTAGTAGTAGTGGCCGAGGTGGTGGGTCATCTTCTTCTCGCCCTAGCAAAGCCGCTAAATACTCCAATGTTTATCCATCTTTCCGTAGGAGGAACTCGAATCCTCCTCCACAGCATAGCCCTGCTGCAAGATATTCTGCACCATTTAGTTATCCTAGCCACGTCTATGAGGCTTCCAATGCAGTCCCATATGCATCAACATATGGTGTATCCCATGCTCAAAGCTCCGCTACTGTGATTCCTCAACAACACTATTCTCTCCCTGGGGACATAGGTGCTGCTGCCTATCGAACCAGTGGTTCTTACAGTGGACAGGCCAGGGTTTCATATGGAGGGCAGACCAGTTATGGGTCATACGATTATGCCAATGCTGCTGCATCTACTACCCCATCTTCCTACCTGCAGTAATTGTTACAGTTTTCAGATGAATCGCTAATAGAATTGTCCTAGTTATTAGATTTTGTCTCTATATGGTAGTTTCCGTCTCTTACCGCATGCGTGGATACTGTTTCTCTATGCTAACAATTGAAGTATTATTTTCATAGACCGCAGAAGCAAACTGGTATAAACCGTAACAGTATCACTTTTGGTTTTACTTGAAATTTGTGCTGAAAAGAAGAAGAGGAAATTTAAACAAAATATATATCAAATTTAACGGGCAAAAACCTTAAAAGGTCTGTTTCTAAGTGAAAAGTTCACTTAAGGACCATCATCTATTACAAAAGAAACAAAAGGCTTGTAAGGCCTTACAACACAATACAAAAAGTTTAAAAAACTACAATGGCAGAGATAACAGAAATAATAGAAAATCAAGAAATATTAGAAGTACAAACACAGGACATATCAGGATGTTTTTCACAGGAAATGATATTCAGCAAAAAGAAATTTGAAGAAATTCAAAAATCTAAGTTAAATCTTAAAGAAAAGGATGGATTCAGAGAAGAGTCATTTTCCACAATTAGAAAACTATTTCCAAGAAAGGATATAGTATACTATGGAATAAGCAATAAAGAAATGAGTATAACTATAAAAGATGCAAAAGGAAGGTTTAATATACCATTGATTAATAAGGAAACAATTATAGAAAAATTATCAAAAATTCCAGAAAAAGATAGAGAAAAAATTGGATATATCCATTTAGGAGGAATACAAATTTTAATAAAAGCACATTTTAGAGAAGGAATAGATACACCAATCAAGTTAGCCTTATTGGATAATAGGATAACAAATAGGAAAGATGCTTTGTTAGGAATGATAAATGGAAACCTAGGATATCAGAAATTAAAATTTACAGCCTATCCAAGATTTGCTGTTAATATTCAGGACAAAAATTTAAATCAAGTACTCAGTTTAGCTTATGATTTTGAAAGAGGAAATTTAATGAAAGAAGGAAATCACCCATTTTCAATACACTATTTGGTAGGATATTCTCTAACAAATAGCCATAATAGCTCGATATATGGACAGCATGAATACATTGAAATAGATAAAACTTTTAAAGATATAGGACAAATAATAAAGAACCCAGAAAAATTACCAGAATATGAAGTACCAGATGAATGGAACTTGGATATAAAAGAAAAACCACTAATAACATCAAGAAGAAGCAATGTACAAAGAATAACCTTCGTAGATACACAACCAAAAGTTACAAATAGAGAAATAAAAGAATTAAAAGAAGAAATAGAAGAAATGAAAGAATTGGTTTATACAATGAAATAATGTTAAGAGAAAAATTGTTAAGAATACAATTAGAAGGAAGTAATAGTTTGACAAGCATAAATAAAAATCAAATATCTATAATGGAAGCTTTAATTCATATAGCAGAACAAATAGACAGTATAGAGAAAGAAATTACAGAAGTAAAAAAGAACATTAATAACTCAGAAAGTGAATTAAAAATTGATCCATTAAAAGGATTAAAAGAAGAACCTCCAAGAAGATCTGATGCATTAATTCCTATAAATGAAAAAAGAAAAGCAGAAGAATCTAAACAAATAATAACGATCTAATGGATTTAATAAAATACAGGAAAAGTTTGGAAGAACAATTTATGAATCCTGAAAATAAGGACATAGAGAAATTAATCAGTTTGTTAACATTAACAGATAAAGAACTAGAAAAACATTATGAACAAAAATCTTACATAAATAAAGAAGAAGATGATATGACAGTAATAAGTGAAAGTGAAAATGAATCTGAAGAAGACACAACCCAAAGAATTAATATGGAACCAGTACTAATACCCAGAACAAACCCAGAAAGATCAACTCCAGAAAGAGGAGAAACATCTGACCCACATAGAGAGGATAGATATAGGCCAGAAGAACCTGGTCCAATATATAGAAGAAGACAACCACCTAAAATGGAAGAAGGATTACATTGGGGTACTAGAGGAAGTATTCCATTAGAATTTAAACCACATGAAAACTATAAAACAGATATTTTAGATTTAGATTGTATAAGAGATAGAAAGAAAGCCTTAGATGAATGGGCTAGTGGAATGAGTGTAATTATACAAACATCATCAACTACAAATACAAACCCTTCAACTTGTAAAGTTTTAGTAGCACACAAAATGACAGGAAATGTAAAAGTATGGTTTTCAAACCTAACTGATCAACAACATTTAGGAATGACAGGAAATTCTACAACAGGAAGAGATTATTTAGATAAAGTAGTAAATGAAATATATAAAGAATTTATAGGAGAGGATAAAGGAAGAAATATAACAGAATCTAGTGAAAATGAAATAAATGAAGCCAAATGGCATTTAACAAACATGGAAATATGTAATATGTGTTATATAGACTCTTTTATATGCGAATATGAAATGTATTATCATAAACTTCCACCATCTATACAAGAAACCTATAAAGAAATGTTTTACCAAAAATTACCAGGAACATTACACAAAACTATGACAGAAGAATGGAACAATAGAAATATACAAACTATACCTGATACCCTAGGAGGTAGGATAAGAGGACTTAAAAATTGGATAATAATAAAATGCCAAGAAAGAAAAGAATTTAAACAAATAAGAGGAAATGATAAAATTTGTTGTGATTCAAGAGATTTTAAACTTCCAGGAAAATATGGATGTAATATAAAACCATATAATAAATACAATAAATATAAAAAATATAAAAGATATAAGAAATTCAGAAAAGTTAAAAGATTTAAGTTTAGAAAACAAGACTTTCAAAGATATAAAAGAAGATACAATAGAGAACCTTATAGGAAAAGATATTTTAGAAGAAATAGATATAATTCAATACAAAAGAAAAATTATTGCCCATCAGGCAAGAAGAAATGTAGATGTTGGATTTGTAATGAAGAAGGACACTATGCAAATGAATGCCCAAGTAGGCTCCAAGATAAAAAGGAATTTAGAAAGGAATTTCCCCAGAAAGCAAAGATTTTAGAAGAAGCCTTTAAAATGGAATTAGAACCAATAGAAGAATCTGATATAGATGATACTTGTAGTATTTATCTATTAGAAGAAACTGAGGAAGAAATAACAGACTCAGAGACATCCGACTCTGATTATGATTCTGATTCAAAACAATGGATGAAATATTAAGTATAACAAACCCAAATAGTACCTATATAAAAATAGGATTGAAATTCAAAGGATATAAAAACTACCATTTACATGCATATATAGACACAGGAGCTAGTATGTGTGTAGCTAGTAAAAATGTATTTCCAGAAGAACTTTGGAAACAATCCCCAAAAGAATTAATAGTAAGAATTGTAAATAATACCACAATAAACTTGAATAAAGTCTTAACAGATACAGACATAAGTATAGGAGGAGAAATCTTTCATATACCTACAATTTACCAACAGGAAACAGGAGTTGATATATTACTAGGAAATAATTTTCTTAATCTGTATCAACCATTTACTCAATACCTAGATAAAATAAGTTTAACAACTTTAGATGGAGAAATAATTTATGTTTCAAAAATCAGGAAAGCTTTAGCAGTCTCATCATCAACATTTATGCAACAACACAAAAAGCGAAATCGTGGTGAGAATAAAACACAAAACCAAAAACCATATATAGAGAACATTTCTTTAGATATAGAGGTTAACCAAAACCCCTTTCTGAATGAAATTCAAGAAGATAAAGCTTTGACAGGAATAAGAAAATTGTTAAGGACTGTATGTTCTGAAAACCCTTTAGACCCAAATATAAATAGGTCTAATGAAATAGCAAAAATTGAATTAAAAGATCCCTCAAAAGTCATAAGAGTAAAACCAATGATTTATACTCCAGAAGACAGAAAGGAATTTGGAAAACAAATACAAGAACTTTTAGAATTAAAAGTAATTATCCCAAGTAATTCACCCCATTCTAGTCCAGCATTTTTAGTAGAAAAAGAAGCTGAAAAAAGAAGAGGAAAGAAAAGAATGGTAATAAACTTTAAATCTTTAAATAAAGAAACAATTGATGATGGTTATTTTATACCAAAGAAAGAAGAATTATTATCTCTCATAAAAGGAAAGAAATACTTTTCAAGTTTTGATTGCAAAAGTGGATTTTGGCAAATAAGACTTGATGAGGAATCACAGAAATTAACAGCATTTAGTTGCCCTCAAGGACAATTCCAATGGACAGTTGTTCCATTTGGACTCAAACAAGCACCAGGTATTTTCCAAAGACATATGGATAACATTTTCAAAAGATATCATAATTTCTGTTGTGTTTACATAGATGACATATTAATATTTAGTAATGATTTATCAAAACATTATTTAGATATTATTAATGTCTTACAAGAATGTAGAAAATCAGGAATAGTACTATCAGAAAAGAAAGCAGTTCTAGCTCAACAGAAAATAAAATATTTAGGGTTAGAAATAGAAGATGGAAAACATCACCTACAACCCCATATATTAAATAACATACAAAATTTCCCAAGTACAATTAAAGACAAAAATCAATTACAAAGATTCTTAGGATGTTTAACATATGCGGAAGCATATATAAAGAAATTAGCAGAAATGAGAAAACCATTACAAGTAAAACTTAAGAAAGATCATGTCTGGCATTGGACTGAACAAGACACTAAATATATGAATAAGGTAAAAGCACAGGTAAAAGACTTACCAACTTTATATCATCCAGGACCAAATGATAAGATGATTATAGAAACAGATGCTTCACAAGAATATTGGGGAGCAATATTAAAAGCAAGGGTTGATGATAAAGATGAATATCTTTGCAGATTTACTTCCGGATCTTTTCAAGGCCCTGAATTGAATTACCACAGTAATGAAAAAGAATATTTAGCTGTAAAAAAGGCTATTAAAAAATTTGCAATTTATGTTATAAGTTCACGATTTATTGTCAGGACAGACAACAAAAATTTTGGACATTTTTTGAGAACTAACATTTCAGGTGACTATAAACAAGGAAGGCTTATCAGATGGCAACAATGGTTTAATTATTATAAATTTGATGTAGAACATTTACCAGGGACAAAAAATAGTTTAGCTGATGCTTTGACTAGAGAATTAACACCTCTAACTATTTTTATGATTACAGGTATGGACAAAATTGATTTAAAAATCAAAATAAAGAAAAAGGAGATAAAAATCCTTGAAGAACAACTTGAGCTTTTAGAGCTTGAGAAAACCCTTATGGGATCAAAGGACGAACCTAATGGTTCAGAAAAGGACGAACTTAACAGTTCAAAAAAGAATGAACCTAACAGTTCAGATAAGGACGAACCTAACAGTTCAAAAAAGCAAGAACTTGATAGTTCAAAAACTTCTGACAAAGGAAAAGGAAAGCTCAACTGGGCAGATGAAGCAGAAAAATATGAACAAAGAAAGGTTTATGTTGTCTATAATGGACCAAACCCAGGAATCTACAACAATTGGGCAGATGCCAACAAAGCCATTATGGGAATCAGTGGAGTAACCTACAAGTCCTTCACCAATCGAGTTGAAGCAGAAGGAAGCTATGCTAATTACAGGACACCTAAGCTTATCAATCCAGAGGGAATTGTAAGAAATTATTCTGCAGTACTCCAACAAACATCTCCTCTCAACAGAATGAGAAATTTAGGAAAAGTGGTCAGACCACCTGTAATATTCAGGAATACATCACCAGAAAGAAATCCAGAAACTGAAGAAAGAGGACAACACAGGAACCTCAGCAAAGGTCAATGGTTGAATTTGTATAATCTAGCTCGAAAGTCTACTCAGGAACACATAGAGGATATGAAGTTCTATACAGTAGAAAAAGAATACCCAGCTGGAAGCAAATTCAATATTCTTGAAGGAGCTGACCCTATATTTGTGTACAAGGCATATCATGCAGGACTAATCGAAAACCTCTATCCAGGAATCAATTTAAATGAATTGAATTTATTTCCTGAAAATTTCAAAAAAGCCATTAAGAATTTTAGAAAGAAAATTAGAGCAGGCGATAAACCTGTTTATCTAAGATTTTTTAGTTCATTAATGGATTGGAATGATGAGGAATGTATTAGTCCTTATCATTTTGTTAAGTTAGGTATTGCCAATACAAACAGGGAGGTACCCAAACCAAGGGTTTTGCCAGAGAAAGAGTTCAATACAGAAGAACTTTGTATTACAAGAGGACAAATGCTAGGACAGATCTACTATGAGATCAGAAAAATTGATAACTCTTCTGAGATCAGAGTAACCTATTCTACCAGCAAAGTACTCATCACTTCACACAACAGTATGTCCATTACTGAAGAAGATGGTGAAAAAGTTAGCAAGTTTGAAGCTAATTTCAATTCTAACAATCTTGAAGCTAGCCAAGAAACGAAGAAGGTATTTTGTTTCTATGCTAGGAAGGTTAGTAATGACCATAAATGTATTTACTGCATAAGAGACAGAGAAGATGAAATGTCATCACAGACGTCATCCAAAGTGTCGGCAGAAGATGACGAAGAACAGTAAAAGCAACCAATAAGTGTCGGTAGAAGATAACAAAGGAAACCAGTTGGTAGAAAAAGCCAAGATGGAGGACCCATGAACAGTGACAGCACAACTCACAAAACAGTAGAAGTTGTCGAAAAAATTATTGTAAAAGAGATTCCTTCTTCTATAAAAGGAACTCTTATCTCGACTACTACACACACAACTTACACACAACCTCCACAACTTTCAATTCTCATAATCCTCACTCTTTAAAGAAACTCCTAGGACCTCTTCTAAAAGATGTATTTAGAAGATATGTATGTTATAATAATGAGCAGCTAAGCTCCTTTTCAAGGTTCTTAGTTGGCTTTAGACTGTAATAATTATATACTATGAATAAGATGGAGTGACTACACTCTTTCCTTTTTTCTTTGTAAGTTAAATTCTGTTTCCATAAATATGTACGGATGCAAGTGCTTCTCAAATGACCAGGTGGGTTGAGATTGGAGCAAGCTGAGGCATATAACAGGAAGCAAAAGAAAACGAACAAAGGACGGGAAGACTGTGGTGGACCCATTAAGTTCAGGTATGATAATTATAGACAGTAGCCAATTAAGAATCTTGAATGATTAAATATTTGATTATCTCTTTAAAATAAACATCTTTATAAAAACATGGCTAGCATAGAACTATTTGAAAGAAAGCTTATGGAAAACTTAGAAGAATATTTTGATGGTGAATATTATGAAACTTGTTTAGAAAATTTCCAGAGATTTGATAATATTTTAGATTTTTATACTGATTATATTTCAAGTATTTTATATTTGATTAATCATCCTGTAGGACAGATTTTAAAAAATTACTTCAATGAATATTTTGTTCGAGTAACTGATTCAGAATTTGATAATCTGATTTTTGGATTTTATTTGTTTAAAGAACATATAGGAAGATAGAATGCCTAGAAAAAATATTGAAAAATTTGTAGAAAAATTGGAACTCATAGACTTGACAAGTTTACAGGAAATTCAGTACCTTAAAGAACAGCTTTTAGCTTCAGAAATTGAACAGAATAAAATACATGATGAAAATCATAACCAAGACTATAACTGTTTAGAATATACCTATAAAATTAACTTGATACTTAAAATAATAAAATGTTTAGAAAAACTTCCACAAAATATATAAATAAATAACTCAGCAAAGTAATAAATAATAGATCCCCCTTTAAAGTAACTGAAACTTCAAAATTCATTCAGTCCCACATTGGTATCAGAGCCATAATCTTAATAAAATTAATAAATAATTGAATAAAATGCTTACAGAAATACAAATAAATAATTTAAAAGAATTAATCAAATTAATTCGAAATATAGAAAATAATAAAGAATTTAATAAAGATTTTAAAGGACTATTTTTAGCATGTATGGAAATAAAAATGAATAAAATAATCTTATCACAAGAACAAACAGAAATTTTAAAAGAAAAATTAAAATTTTTAGAAGAAATAAAAATAAAGGAAAATTTTATAAGAGAATATAAAGATTTTATAAATTTTAGAAAAATTAATGGAAAAAATATAATAAAAATAAACTTTTTCAAGAAAAATTCATATGAAGGACCTTATGTGCAGTTTTACCATATGTAAGGCCCCATTTAGACAAATGCCCAAATTTAACCCCTAAAAAGGCTAAAGTTGATAACAAAAATAAACAGTTAACACTGATAGCCCGTGTCCTTTCTAATTCAACTCCAGGATATTAGTTTTTTATTAAAGTTTTGGGTGCCAAAAGAAATAGCAACCTTTTAAAAAAATCATTACATCATATTTTTTATTTAAATGCCAGGACTTATTTAAGTTTAATTGTATTAATTTAAATTTTGTTTAATGTTAAACGTCGTTCAATTAAATATCATTTAATGTTATTAAAATATAATTTTTATTATTATAATTTTTAAATATTTTATTTTTTAAAATTTTAAATTTTTTTTATATAATACCAACATGCAATAAAATCATAACAAAAATTGATTAAAATAGTGGCACTTTCAAGTCTAGTTTTTATGTATAACGGAAGCGACTACGTAAATTCACCATAGATTACAAACGCACTTCTTGTACTATTCTCTGACGTAAAGATAAAGATAGGATTAATTATCTTAAGAATCTTTTTTTTTTTTTTGTCAAAACTCTCTCTCTCTCTCTCGAGCGACTCCTTCTTTTTAGGGTTTCTAATTTTCGTGTGGATTTTGGCCGATGGCGGGCCGTTTTGGCCATCGGCCAGGCCTTGGTCGTCGTTCGTGGTCTGCTTTTCTGTTTTGGTTGCTCTGTGCGCGTACGCTGCAGCGTTTGGCTGCGGGAGGCGTCTGACCTCCTTTCAGCTGCTGCAGGTGCCTGAGACGGTGGTCCATGGCGATCCTCAGTAGCGACGTTGTCCTGCTCAGCGTTTTGTGTCCCAGTCCCATACCTTTTCTTCCTTGCTCGGCCTTACCCTTACCGCCGGCTTCCCCTCCACGGTTGGCGTCGCAGATTTCGGCAGTGGTGGCTCTCCGGCAGTCGTTCGGCTACCGTGGGAAGGAGGGTTATTTTGGGTATTTTGGTTATATATTTGTGGTTAATAAATTGTGTATTTTCTGTGTGTACTGTGGTATTTTCTATGTATCTGGCGATATTATGTGTGTTTTAAATTATGCAGATATGTTTTATTGTAACTTTGTTGATGAGATTTTAGATTACTTTCTTGTTACATTTTCTGATTCTAGGATGTATTCACCATTTTATTTCAACCAGTCAGGCATTAGAGTGAGTTGGAATAACGAGCTAATGTTGATCGCTCATAATTATTCGCTCACGTTTATGGTCTTCTTGCTTTTAGCTAGTTCTGACTATGATCTTAAAATTGTGATGTATTTCTTAGAATTGATGTGTCTTAAGATTGTACTTTGGATCTTTATTTAATACAAGTTACTATTTTATCAAAAAAAAAAAAAAAGAATCTATTTTTTTGTCATTAAAATATTTTTGAGTCAATTTATTTTTAAAAAAAATATTTAAATTACTCTCTCAATAAATAAAACATTTTATTGACAAAAAAATAAATATTTTAATTACTTTTTAAATAATAAAATATTATTTTATAAATAATTTTTTTGATATATTAATAAGTAAATTTAATAAAAATAAAATTATCATTTTATTTTAATAATTTAAAATTGAATTTAAATAACACAATATATATAGATTATGTCTATAATATAAATTATATTTATAATAAATTTTAAATTTTTTTATACAACTTAACTTATATATTTATAAACTAAACCTTTAATATATTTAAGTAAATTTTATGTTGCTAAATTACAATTCACATTATCCCTGAATCTTATATTTGATATTTGATAAATTAAAAATTGTGAACTTATCTTAAAAAAAAATTATAAAATTACAAAAAAAAAAAAAAAAAAATCCTTTAACTTAGTACAATTTAATTTAAATATAATAATTTAAAAAATTATTTTTATATAATAGATATAATTTTTATTATTATGTTATTTTTATTATTTTTTAAATAAAAAATTATGTGCTATTTTATTCACTATATAAGGTGTAGGAGAATAAAATTTTGGGCTCGAAAACTATACCGCTCAAGGGAATCACTCCTTTCTTTAACAAGAGAAACCAAGAATTTATAAGAAACTGCGCTTCAAAAAAATGCGATATTGTATTATTATAAGTCCTCTATTCTGAACATTTCATTTTAAATCTTAATAAAAGCATGTCTCATTGAATCAATTTCGCCTCATCACAAACCACTTTTATCTTACAATAAAATACAGAAATAGAACTATTTTATTTAGGTGAATTCACAAAGTGGTAAGAATACCATTAAGGGGATACCAGCTTTAAGTACTCTTAAAGCGGTATTCCGCAAAAGCTACGCTTAAGCTTCGCATCTTCCTAAAAATTTCGACGGAGTTTGGAATTGGATTTGGCACCAACATCACGGGATTATCACATTAACAGAAATACAAAACTTCCAAAGATCAAGCTCTACGCCGTTTCTCAACTTACGAGAACGGGATACCATCAATCAGCGCAAGCGAAAAATAAAACCAAAATTATTATTACCATAATTACATATTTATATGGTGCCACTCGAACAAAATTTCTGTTCACTGCCATCAGTACTCCATTATCATATCATTTCACAACCCTTTTTACAGTTTGATTTCTTCAATCAGTCGTTCAACTGATGAAGAATTACTAATAAGTAACGAGGAACACGACAAACCCATAGCCAACAAAAAGAACAAACAAAGATTGCTAAGTTCAATTTTACAATATTCACCCTACATATGAACCATGTTATTTCAGACTGCGATCATTTCCCAATTTTTCCTCTAAGCTTGACACCCAAAACCCTCTCCATCTTCGCCAACACGGCCTGGTTTGGTACGGCCTTGCCGCTCTCGTACTCCTGTACCACTTGAGGACGCTCGTTGATCTGCTTGGCCAGCTCAACCTGACTCAATTTCTTGTCGATTCTCGCCTTCTGTATGGCTTGTCTAACCTGAACTGATACACGATTAAGAGTCGATGGCTCGGTCTCTTCGTCCAGTTTTCTGGTGTTGACGACCGGAGCTATTTTCTTGTTGGATCCAGCATCAGACTTCCTTATGGTTTCGACCTGTGCGCCGGACCGCAGAGCCTGGTTAACCGCCTTTCGGTCTCGGAGGTCTTGAGCTTTGGGCTTCGACTTGTGTAGGACCACCGGTTCCCAATCCTGCGTTATAGCTCCTGGATATCTGCTTGGCATCGTCGCAAAACTGACGTAGCAAAAAGAGAAACAGAAAGATTTGTACCGTTGCTGAGAGAATCGTATGATAATGGGATAGAGGTTAAAAGTTCAGAGGATGAGTGCACTTTATATTGTGAATTGGGAATCTCGAAGGTTCTACAACTCTCTACATTCCATTTTATCTGTTAGTTGAATTTTTACTTTTCTATATTTATTTGTGTTTATATATAAATATTAATTATTTATTTTTATATCTAATTTATATAATAAATTTTAAACTGTTAATATAAAAAGAAAAACAACAAAACTATCACCCCTAAATTTGTAATAACAAAACTAGCATCTTTGTGTTCAATTAGAATTGAACGAAGATAATTTAGACCCGTTTAATATTGAACGTTTAATATTATCCGTTCAATTAGAATTGAATGACGATAATTAAACTTGTTTAACGTTCAATATTTTACGTTCAAATTGAATATTGAACGTTCAATATTAAATGTTCAATTCTAATTGAACACAAGGGAGTGTTAGTTTTGTTACTATAAATTTTAGGGGTGCTATTTTTGATAATTTCTCAATAATATTTAATATTAAATTAAAAATACATAATTTAATTTTGATAAATAAATAAAAAATCAAATCCCTGTTAGTTTTTCATCAAAATAGTTCGTGTTGTTCAAACGAATGGAAGAACGTGGCGTTAGCTGAATGGTTTAAGAGGCCGATGAATTGGCCCATTGAGTGCTTTGAAGGAGATGGTTTTCTTTCCTTGTAGAGAGTAGAGACTACACGACATGTCGTAGTCGATCAATAGACAGTTGAATATATTTAGAAAAATTATATAAAATAATAGGCATGAGTTTAATTCGGAGATGGCAACGAGTCGGTTTGGGTCAGATCCGATTCGAACTGTTTTGACCTGTGGTTTAAATTGAACTAAACCGTTTCAGACAAAATAAATTCGATTCGGTTCGGATAATATCCGCGGGTCAAAAAACTAAAATGTTGACCCATTTTTTTTTTTAAATTAAAAAAATATATATTATAAATTTTTAGTAAATAAACGGGTGCCCGAATCGAATTGAAACGAACTGTTTTAAATCAAATGGATAATGCTCCGAACCGTTTTGCCTAGAACTGAACTGACACAAAAGGATCGGATACCCACGGGTACCCGAACTGTCATGTCCAATTGTCATCCTTAGTTTAATTACTCATAATTTAATATTAAATAAATATTTAATTATACAACATAACTTTTTTTTATATATATAATTTTATTTTTAACTCATTTTAGGGAAAAAAAAAAACATATTTTTTTTCTTCTTATAACATAAATGAATATATATTTTTTTATTGAGAGAATTAAAAATAAAATTCATTAAATAACTAAGTCATTTATGCAATAAAATATTGAATAAATTTAATTAATCATAATTTAATTTAATAATATTCAACTAAATATTATTTAATGAAAAATTTTAGACTAAATTTTTTTAATAAAAATAGATGAAATACATATATTAGATATTATTTTTATAGTTACAAGTTTTAAAATCTATTAAAAAAAATTATAGTTCAAATTGGAAGTTGAATTAGATATACTAAATAGCCATAGTAGAAAATATAAATTTTTGTAATAAAATTGCTACAACCTACGCAAAAGTAAGTAAATAGAGTGGTAAAATAGTAAAATTATCATCAAAATTATTGAGAAAATTACAAACTTGTTATATAATTTTATCGAGTAAAAAAATGCTACAATTCAATTAGTGAGACAGAATTATAATCTATTTATAAATTATACAATTCATTAAATTTGTGTGCTCAAATCCAAATTAAAACTCAAAATTAAACTCATTTCTTCTTCCTCTCTCAACAAACACATGACACTTTTAACATAAAGTAATAATTTCCAAAAATAAATTAATTTATTAAATTTTATGTATTTAAAAAATAAAATAAAATAATAGGATACAAGGATCTTAGTATTTGTAAATTTGGTCATTTAAGGCAATGTTCTAATTTGTATCAAGATGCATGTTTGTTTGATTCTTTTAATTTATAATTTCATCACTACCTATAATGTTTGACATGTAGGTTTAACTTTGCATTTTGGTTTCTACTTTACACCAATTTTTCGTTGATTTTCATCAAAAGTTTCTCACTAATTAATATGATTCGAAACTTTAAGAATAAGATAATTAAATTTCACACGTCTTCAATAAAACTAGGATACAATAGTGGTAGAAATATTCAAACATCCATCTATAACCATACAAATTAACTAACAATAGACCATTAACCCTTTTCTTCTTGCTTTGGAATTCAATTAGACTTTGTTTAAGCTTAATAAATCGCCAATGTTTTATCCACATTTCTTGCTTATTATTATTTTTTTTATCAATTAAGTATCTATTTTAAATATGAGAGAAATAAAATATTGCATCTATCAATATTTAAATCAATAGCATTTTAAATATAAGTACTTTCATTTAGTACGGAGCTGATTTTTTATTTTATTTTTTCTATTTTGCTAATGGAGTACCTAGACAAACTGCTATCAAACCAAAAGTTCTAACCGTTTTTTGAATTCCTTTTCAAACGACTTTCTTCGACCATCGTACATTTTGACTGCTACGCCATGGAAAATACAGAGAACGAATACAAAACAGAGAGAGATAAGCACGACTCGAAGTCCAGAAGAAAAGAATTGGGATTCTCTTGTATGTTAAACACCGAAGTCGGAGCCGTCCTCGCCGTGATTCGTCGTCCAATGGATTCCAATTCCGATCACTTCGCTGCCCAAGATCACGAAACCGTCGATTCCTCTCTTCTCCATTCTCTGAAATCTCTTCGCCCTCTTATTTTCAATCCCCAACAAGAATGGCGAACAATAGACCCTTCCATTTACCTCTCACCATTCTTAGACGTCATACAAAGCGACGAAGTTCCTGCAGCAGCCACTGGCGTCGCTCTCTCGGCTCTTTTAAAGATTTTAAAGCTCGAAATCTTTGACGAGAAGACACCTGGAGCTAGAGACGCCGTTGGATCGATTGTGTCAGCTATAACAGGGTGTAGATTAGAAAAAACAGACCCAGTTTCTGAAGACGCAGTTATGATGAAAATTTTGCAGGTCCTAACCTCAATCATGCAACACCGTGCTTCGGTTTTGTTAACCGATCAATCAGTTTGCACCGTTGTGAATACTTGCTTTCAAGTTGTTCAACAATCGGCTAGTCGTGGTGATTTGCTTCAACGAAATGCAAGGTACACAATGCATGAGCTTATACAGATTATATTTTCTCGGTTGCCGGATATTGAGGATGGTTCTGAGTCTGATACGGAAGATGCTGATATTGGTGAGGATTTTGATTCTGGGTATGGAGTTCGATGTGTTGTAGACATTTTTCATTTTTTATGCTCTCTGTTAAATGTGGTAGATTTGTTAGAAACAGATGGGTCTTCTTTTCATACTGCTGATGAAGATATTCAATTATTTGCTTTGGTTTTGATTAATACTGCTATTGAATTGAGTGGAGATGATATTGGGAGACACCCAAAACTTTTAAGGATGGTCCAAGATGATTTATTTCACCATTTGATTCACTATGGAACTTGTTCTAGCCCTCTTGTTTTGTCTATGATTTGCAGTACTGTTTTAAATTGCTATCACTTCCTTCGAAGGTTAGTTGATGAAGATGGTTCTTTTTCATTTTTTTTTTTAAATATTTGAACTAGAAAATCCAATAAAGTTATCATTTTTTTTAATGTTCTTGCAGGTTCCTTCGTCTTCAAATGGAAGCCTTCTTTTCGTTTGTGCTTTTTAGAGTTTCGACAGCAGGATCTTCAAACCAAATCCAAGAAGTAGCATTGGAAGGAGTAGTTAATTTCTGTAGACAACCATCATTTATATTAGAAGTATTTTGTAACTATGATTGTGATCCACTTTGTCGAAACGTGTTTGAGGAAACTGGGAAATTGCTCTGCAAGAACTCATTTCCAGTTAGTAGCCCTGTTCCCAACTTAAAAGTCCAAGCTTTTGAAGGCCTAGTGATTCTGATTCACACCATTGCAGACAATATTGATCGAGAAGATGATTCGTGCTCTTTTGAGTTACCCCAAGCTGAAATTACTGAATATAGACCCTTTTGGGAAGACACACCAAAAGAAGATGGTAAGGATTTAGTAGAATTTGTTAGAATAAGAAAAGCACAGAAAAGAAAGATTTTGATTGCTGGACACCATTTTAATAGAGATGAAAAGAAAGGTTTAGAGTATCTAAAACTCTCTCAGTTGGTTTCTGATCCTCCAAATCCAAAAGATTATGCTTTTTTCTTTAGATACACTCCTGCATTAGATAAGAATACGATTGGTGATTATCTTGGAGATCCTGATGAGTTTCACATAAATGCTCTTAAAGAATTTACTGAAACCTTTCAATTTAGTGGGATGATTCTTGACACCGCGCTTCGAACTTATTTGGAGACTTTTAGGTTGCCAGGGGAGTCACAAAAGATTCAAAGGATTCTTGAAGCATTTTCAGATAAGTTTTATGAACAACAAACCTCAGATTTATTTGCTAGCAAAGATGCAGTTTTTATACTTTGTTATTCTCTCATTATGCTCAATACTGATCAACACAATCCACAAGTGAAAAAGAAGATGACTGAGGAGGAGTTCATTAAGAACAATAGAGCAATCAATGGAGGTAAAGATCTTCCAAGGGACTATCTCTCTGAGCTTTTTCATTCTATTTCAAGTCATGCAATTACCCTTTTTGGTCAAAATGGTATAACAGTAGAAATGAATCCAAATAGGTGGATTGAGCTTATTAATCGATCCAGAATTGTGCAGCCCTTTTTGTTATGTGATTTTGATCGTCGACTTGGGAGAGATATGTTTGCTTGCATTGCTGGACCATCAGTGGCTGCTTTATCTGCATTTTTTGAACACGCTGATGAAGAAGAGCTTCTTCATGAATGTGTTGAAGGGTTATTCTCTGTAGCTAGAATAGCTCAGTATGGATTAGCAGACACTCTTGATGAACTTCTTGCCTCTTTTTGTAAATTCACCACTTTATTGAATCCTTATGCCTCTGCTGAAGAAACCCTTTTCGCGTTTAGCCATGATTTGAAGCCAAAAATGGCTACACTAGCTGTCTTTACCATAGCAAACAACTTTGGACATTCGGTTCGAGGAGGTTGGAGGAATATTGTAGACTGTTTGTTGAAACTGAAAAGACTGAAGTTGCTTCCTCCATCAGCTATTGAATTTGATGCTGCTTCTACATCATCTGATGCCCCAGTCGGATCTGAATCAGGTCTGCCCTTCTCTGCTTCATATCCTAAATTTGGTAACCGTCAAGCTTCTGGAATGATTAGTAGGTTCTCACATTTACTATCAATAGAAACTGCAGAGGACTCTATGTCTCTTAATATGAACGAATTTGAACAAAATCTCAAGATCATTAAACAATGTAGGATTGGAAACCTCTTTAGCAATACTTCAAACTTGCCCGAAGATGGTTTGTTAAATCTCGGTCGGTCTTTAATATATGCAGCAGCTGGAAAAGGTCAAAAATTTAGCACACCAGTTGAAGAAGAAGAAACTGTTGGGTTATGTTGGGATTTGATAATTGCTGTAGCTATGTCCAACATTCACAGGTTCCAAACATTTTGGCCTTGCTTTCATGATTATCTCATAACAGTTGCTCAATTTCCTCTATTCTCTCCAATCCCATTTGCAGAGAAAGGCCTCTTAGGCCTCTTTAAAGTCTGTCTTAAAATCCTTGGAACATACCAACCAGATAAATTGCCCGAAGAACTCATTTTCAAGTCAATAAATTTAATGTGGAAGTTGGATAAAGAAATTCTCGATACATATTGCGATTACATAACACAATCAGTAAGCAAAATTATTGTTGAGTACCCTGCAAATTTGCAATCCCAACTTGGTTGGAAAACAACACTTCATTTGTTATCAGTCTCAGGTAGACACCCTGATACATATGAACAAGGAGTGGAGACTTTTATAATGTTAATGTCTGATGGAACCCATCTTTCTAGGATGAACTATGCCTATTGTGTTGATTGCGCTTTCGGTTTTGTTGCACTTAGAAACAGCCCATTAGATAAGAACTTGAAGATTCTAGACATTCTTGCAGAAACTGTAAAGAAGTTGGTACAATGGTATAGTCAATTCTCAGATCCTGGAAACAATTACAGCTCCGCAAGCAACACAAGTAATTCATCTGTTGAAGACAATGCCAAATTCTTAAATTCACCTAATTATGCTATGAATTTATTTCTCAAATTAGGAGAAGCATTTAAAAAGACGAGTTTAGCTCGGCGAGAAGAGATAAGAAACCAAGCTGTTTTGGCTCTTCAAAAGAGTTTTTCACTTGCTGAAGAATTGGAATACACACCAACTAACTGTATTAGCTGTTTCAATCTTGTGATATTTGCTATGGTTGATGATTTGCATGAAAAGATGTTGGAATATTCTAGAAGAGAAAATGCTGAGAGAGAAACAAGAAGTATGGAAGGGACTTTAAAGCTTGCTATGGAGCTTCTGACAAAAGTTTACTTACAGTATGTTACACAAATATCACAGAGTTCTGGTTTTAGACAATTTTGGTTGGGAGTGTTGAGAAGAATGGACACGTGTATGAAGGCTGATTTAGGTGAATATGGTGAATCAAAATTGCAGGAATTAGTACCAGATTTATTAAGAAAGTTGATTACAAAGATGAAGGAAAAAGAGATTTTGAGGCAGAAGGAAGGTGATGATCTTTGGGAGACAACTTATTTCCAAATACAGTGGATAGCTCCTACAATCAAGGACGAGTTATTCCCTGAAGAACTTTAATCTATAAATGCTTACCTTTTTTTTTTTTTTTTTTTTTCTAGAGTTATATGTTGAAAAGGTTAGTATTGGTTTAGTTACTATTTCTCTTTTGCTCAAAATGTTTTGCTTGAGTTTGAGATATAAACCTTTATTTGGTTTGTACAATTGATAATGTCAACCATGTATAAAAATATTAATGTTTTTATTTGGATAAATTATATATGCAACGTCTTGGCATATTTGTTGTGTGGGATGCATAAATGTTTTACTATTCTCAAACAATAAGCCAACAAATAACATGGACGAGACAGATGTCTCTATTAAACGAAGCATACCAATTAAATATTTTTTTCTTTTTCCAAAATGATAATCAAGGTTTGATATGCATAAAATGACCCTATAGCTACTACAGACACTAATAGGAAGACAAATATTGTGACACGGTACGGAGGAATAACATTGAAGATTAAAAGGTGCAAAGAAGCCGTTTCTCCAAAATTTTGAGAGCTGAATTAATATAGTTTCATTTCATAGTTGCTCTTCACAGCTAGCTTGTGTCACTGCCTACCACCTCCACCAAATCCAGCACCAAAGCCTCCACCAAACCAACCCCCAACTCCACCTCCAATTCCTCCCCCAAATTCTTTGCCAATGCCACCCCTCAAGCCTCCTCGTCCTTGGGATCCACCACCAATGCCTCCTCCCATTCCACCACCATCATGATGATGGTGGTGCCCTTTATTGTGTTTTTTCTTGTGGTGCCTTTTACCACCGCTACTTCCACCCCCACTGCCAATGCCACCACCGCTACTTCCACCACCAATGCCAACTCCGCCAACAATTCCACCACCAATACCTCCTGTTCCTATACAATCAGGTTTATCAAGTGACCCTTGATTATCTGATTTTTTCTGCCCTTCCTTGGCCTTCTCATGATCCTCTAGCAGCTTCCTACCCTCAGTACACTCCCACCATACAACATGCAACAACGACACCAAGAAAACTACAATGCACGCAATTTTTCCAGGCTTAGACATGATAGATATCACTGTGACTCTTACTTTGTTGGTTGGAACACGGTAATATATGTCTCTTTATATAAAACAACTAACAAGCTATATTTACTGCTATTACAGTTGGAAGTTGAGATAATTTAATTAATTAATATATAATATACGCGATAGAGTTATATATGCTAGCCTCAATCCGCGTACGTATCTACGGCCAATGGCTAATTTCTTGATGAGTGAATTGGTAGATCGATCATTAATGGTTTTGAAAGCATTATCTTCATTTAGAAGCTAATATCCTCCAGCTTTGATCAGAGTATTAATTGAGTGTCTCACGCCACGCCACGCTATGCGCATGGGAAATACAAGATTTCCTTCATGCGTTTTTCTAAGCATGCATGCTATGCTTATGCTATGCTAGACTTGGACACAAACAAATGCATTTACTTTACTTTGTGAATGAACAATTAATGGATTTAATTTGGAGTATCTTCACTGTAAATGTACTTAATGCCTTCAGTTGACCATTACTTTGGAGCGAACACTAAATACCACATATACGTGTCATAAATGTACATTTTACTAAAATCTGATTCCCTTAATTTAATTAGTGTTATTGTCCCATTTTTTGTTATATTCCCTTACTCTTCAAGTTTACACACTCATTACTGCGTTCTTGTAGCGCAACGAAACTAAAGACTTCTTGTGAGTTGCGTAAATCAAAAGTTAGGGATTCCTCCTCTTGCGTGCAGTAAAAAAAAAAAAAAAAAGGTTTACACGTTCATTTACAAGTTTTAACACTCCCTTTGTGAAACCTCCAGTTAAATATAAGTTTTATTCAATATTTTTATTGTTTAACACTTAAAAATACATTGCAGTCATAATTCTTTTAGGTTGGTAATATTTTCACAATATAAATTGTTATTGCCATTTTATTTAATAATAATAACACTAAGTTGTAATTAATATTATAAATAAAATAAACATTTTATAACTTTTGTTGTGATAATCACAAAATTAGCTGAGACAATATGGTTACTATTCTTTTATGTTCAATAATATATTTACTTAGGAAAATAAGTAAAAAAAATAGTCATTAAAATCATTTTCTCTTATTTGCTTTCTAAATATACATAGGAAATGAAATAATGGCTACATATTAAAAAGTCACAAGCATTGATTGATTCTTCTTCTCCTCAAATTTACAATGTTTAAAATTATCTTTAGAATATAGTAAATTAATATTAGTTATTGCTTTTAAAAAACATTTAAGTAAATTAATTTTCAAGTTCAAATCCATTACATTTTTTTAATAAATATATGAAAAAAAAAATATCATTGTAAACTTAATTTCATTCTCTTTCTTTTTTCATTAATAAAATTTAATGACATGATATAAATCATTCATAAATAAAATTTTATTTTTAACTTATATATGTTATTTTTCATATAATATAAAAATATATACTTTTTGTATGTTCAAAAATGCGATGCATATTTTTTTTTTTTTGCACAACGTAAAAATATATATATTTTTTAGTTAGTTTAAAAATAAAAAAATGTGAATAACTTGGCCCTCCTGTATATAAATAACTTAGTTCAATTAATTTTATTTTTAATCTCTTAGTAAAAAATATATGTTTATGTAGTATGTTGTAAGAAAAATAAAGATATTTTTTTAATTAGTAGATTAAAAATAAAATACATATATAAGGAGAAGTGGCCAAACAATTAAACTATAACTTGGCCATATTTAAAATGGAGTACTTTTTTTTTTTTTTTTTTTCTAATTCTGATCGACATCGATTAAGGAATCCGTGATTTTGGACTTAGAATGCTATAAATGGGCCTTGAGAAGCTTGGGCTTTAGATTTGCCTCAACGAAGGCCCAACTTCACTCCTCGAACTGTTGAACATCTTTCTGCATTTACGCTTCTGTTGCACTCTGCTTGAAAGTAAGGCATGCTACCTCGTTACAAACTATCAATTTTCAATTTTGAACTTCGTGCTCTGAGCTGCCTTCGCTCTCTGGTCGAAGTCTGTAACCTCGCTGCAACTGAGCGGTTTTTTCTTCCATTTGAATTCAGCTTAGATCCAATCGGTTAACCTTATCTTTTTTGTTCATCATTTGACCAATTTATGTACGTGTGATTGTAAAGAAAATGCAGAGAAATATAAAAATTGGAACCTCAGTTTAACCGTTTCCGCGTGAAATTTGACGAAATATGAACTAATGACCATAAAGTACGTCGAGTGTAGATCAATTCATTAAGCTTGTCATTTTTGGTGGAACAAAAACAGAAAATAAAATAAAGTTACGTTACGTTACTTAATCAACTATGCCGTGTTGTCGTAATGAAGCCAGGAAAAGACAAACGGTGGGACCTGTTGCTTTGAAAGGCCTGTGAAAGCGATTTTTGGCTAAATAGCTCGTAACCTGGAGCAGGCAATTTTTCAAACCACTAACATCCCATAGAACACATCTACAAACTAGTCAAGTTTAAGTTAGATTTATTCGAGTTAACTTAAAAACAGATGGAAACTTGTAACTTATTTAAAAAAAAAAAAAAAAAAAGATGATAATGGATTTTGAGTAACTTGTATAAATAATTAAAATTATTAATTTACGTAGATAATTATTTTTAAATTAATTATTTTATAAATTTAAAATTTAAATTAATTTTAAGATGATGTTTAAATTTATTTTATCTTTTATTTTTTATATCAATTTATAGTAATTTAGTTTAATTTTGCATTGTTAAATTATTTATTTTTTTATTTTAGACTTAAACAAGTTTTATTTTAACATATATTTATATAAGGTGAAAGGTATTAGAAATTCAATAACTATAATTAATGACACAAAAGTCTACTAATTATTAAAATGAGTACTAGAAACCTAAAAATTTTAAAATTGTCATAATTTTTTCTATGCGGCGCTACTAATTGCATGTCACGTGGACAAATTTATGACAATTTTAAAAATTTTGGATTTATAGAGCAATTTTTAATAGTTATTGAATTTCTAGTACCTTATCCAAAAGTTCACTTACCTAAAAGTTAGTGAACTTTTGAGTCCTTTAATTATAATTAGTGAATTTTTGATACCCTTTTTTCCTATTTATATATATGCTTTATGACTTTTTTTTTTTTTTTTGTTAATGTTTGCGACTCTAATATTTTGATTTTGATATATTACAATATTTATAATTATTAATATTTTTTTTAATTTTATATTAATTAATCTTTTAACAATTTTGTTAAAATAATGTTTAAATTAATTTAATTTTATGGAATCTACATAGAATTATTATATTAAATAAGTATATATTAACACTTGATATAATATTTTAATTTTTTTTTATATTATAAAATATAATAAATGTGATTGATATAATTAAAAAGATTAAATAACTCAACTCTTTTATAACTTACATGAGGGTATGCTTTTTGACATATTTAATAAATAAATTAAATTAAAGTTAAATTTATAAAGATCATTTTATAAACACGTCGGTCCTAACGCAATCCACCTGTATAAAAGCTCCACATATTATTATGTTCTTGAAAACCTATCTTCCTATATGTTTATATAAAATGTGGCGCATTAGAAAATTTTAGATTTGTGAATGAACTGTTTTCTCCTTAATGCAATTGTTCATTTTGCTTTGCCACTTAATTTGTTCCTTGTTCTTATTTTTAAGCTTTCCTCGCTGTATATGGTTAACTTTCTTAGTCATCATTATAAAAGAATGTTCCAAGCATAGCCAATCATAAATCTTCCTTCCCAGCAAGCATCATAGGAAGGGGATGAACAAATATTTATAAAAGCAATACATTAATTGAATCTCAATAATTTTAAAATAATGATATATTTACAATTATTTTTATTGACGTTATAATAAAAATTTACAAAATGACTGTTCAATATTATAATCAATTACAATTTTCAATTATTTTTGTCGTATATTTTGGTGGTCCATGAGAAGTTAACGGATGGATGGACGACATTATATATTCACATATTTATAATACATGCAAAATACTACACAGGGAAAAATTTGAGTCGTTAACCGGTACGGCAGGGCAGGCTATTAGTTTTGAAGTATGCGCTTTTATAATTAGGAACCCAACTTTGTCGCGGTTAGGTTCAATTATTTAAGTTTGTTTGTTCTCAGTTTTCACTAACCGACAATTTCAAAGACTAGGAAAGGAATAGGTTCAGCCATTCCATAGTACCTTTTAGATTCACCCTTCAAAATTAATTTTACTCGATAAGGTTCGTTTGATATTTAAATATAGACAAAAAGGTTAAGAATGGTGCTCATGTTGGGCGGAATATTAAAATTCCTTTTCAATAATCTCCTTCTTTTTTTATCCCTGTGGCTCTCGAGTCACGAATATCGACATTAATTTAAGGATAAGATTAAAGTTGTTCTAGTAAATTTATTTAAATGGCCATCTTACTTATGTTAAATAAATGTGAGGTGACAGCTATTGAATTGGTTTATGAATGAATGAAAGTTTGGAAGTGGTAATTATTTATTTTGAAGTTGCTTCTAGTCACTACAAGTGAAATGGGGTTTAGCTGTTTTAACAAAGTAATGAATTATCACAAGCTTTATTAAATGTAGGGGTTTAAAACCGCAAGACACTATGTGATCTCAAGAGAAACCCTAGCTAGCTTTACATAAAGGAATGGCATCTTATCATTTTGTAAGGGTACTAACTTCTTGATAAGATCAGATCAGATTCCACCACACATGGCTATGGAAGGCCAGTTGTACTTAGGGACCACTACTACACAAATCTTCACCTTATCTCGCATAATCTCATAATTTGGTACTCATTTTTCTAATTTCCTGTATTTTCCACTGTTTCATTCACTTGTTTTGTGTATAAGACAGAACCCAGCTGGGACCAAATGTCGTTTGGGGGCTAGTCTTCTTTTGCCATCATTGAATTGCTTGGTCCTGTAACTGTTGATTATATCTTTGGAACCATTTGAAAATTAATTTTTTTAGGCAGAATGATATTATTGAAAAAACAAGGAAGAATTGTGAGATTTGATCATTCTCACTCTATTTGAATGAAAAGGGGGTATATTTGGTTAACGTAAGCACACAAAAATAGTCCGCACATTGTTATTTTTAGAGGTGTTCAATAAGTTGAATTAATTCAACTTGTTTAAGTTTACCTTATTGTTCACATATAATCTAACTTAGTTTATTTAAATTATATGTAATTTGCCCTTCTAAAAAAAATAAAATAAAGAATATTTCTAATTTCTTTATACATAAAAATTTTATGTGATAGTTAATTCTAACAACTTTTGTCTAATTGCATATGTTGCAAGTTTATAACAATATCGAGTGAAAAGTTGATAATACAATAATGTTTTTTTTTAATTATAAAACTGTCACATTATTCTTTGTTTGTCTCTAGTTTATGACCCCCAAAAAATTTGTATTTTTAATGGTAATAAACCTAACATGTTCGTGACATTATTATTTATTTTTTTGTCAAGATTTTTTTTATTGAAGTAGCAACAATTATATTATTAATAATTAGTCGATAAATTATACTAATATTATGGTGACTTACAAATAATCTTAACTTTAAAGTAGAATCGGAGGTGCGTTTACACTTAAAAAAAATTCTAAATTGCACCTACTACAGAACTTAAACTTATATTATATTCTCATGTGACACCAACTTTGTAGAAAAGTTTATGACATTATTGCAACTAGCAAGTTGCAATTGAAGTACAATTAGCTCAAAAATAACTTAACGTTAATGATCGTTGATAGGAGTGTTTGTACAATCAGATCAAACTCAACCAACCTAAAGTCAAGATGCTAACTTAATAGATCATCTATTGTTTTAGAGATGAGCTAGAAATTGTATTTTGAGAATTGGTAGTGTCAAATGACGAATTTTTTTCTTTAAAAAAAAAAAAAAGACGCTTTTTTCGTCTTTACTTTAGAATGAATTTGTTCTTATTTCTATCTCTTTTTTCTTTTCTATTTTTGTACAAGACCCTTTTTACTCTGTGATATTGTAAATTTAAATATAATATTTATGTTTTTATAAATAAATTATATGTATAAAATAGGTCTGATTATCTTTTTTGGATATTTATTTTTAAATTTTAATCACTTAAAAACACATCACAAACTCAATAATTTAAACATATTTATATTTAAATTAAATACACCTAACATTTTTTATATGAAATAAGTAATATTATTTTTTACTGTTTATATAATATTTTTCTTGAATTAAAATCTTAGATCTGCCACTCCTTAACAACTTTGTCAAATTTTAGTTTGGTAAAATGAAACATTAATTTTTTTTTAAAAAAAATACAAAAAATATTTCTTTTAAAATTTATGGTACTTACATGGCATATTTTAAATGATGCAAGAATTGTGGATTTCATATAGCAAAGGGCAATGACATTATTCTAAATAGACACTCAAATGGCGCTAGTTTGAATTCCATATATTGAAAATGTTCGTGCAAGTGTAATTTTTATTTAAAAAATTAATTTTTTGAACGGCATGTCGGAAACTAACAACTACTTAATTTAAGTTTAATACTAATAATATTAAAAAAAAAATTAATTTTTTTTTAATAATACAGATAAAAAAAACAATCAAATTTTACCAAATGTGAGTATTTGAGCGAAATTTTTTTTTTTTTTAGTTCACATCTTCTCTTTTAATTCCCTGCCCACCACATTAAGAGGACCATTACAATTTGGAAGTGAGCGTCTCATACATTGTTAACTTAAGTAGGACTTGCAACATATGAAATAACATGATATTAAATATCAGTATACAGCCTCTTTTAGAACCTTACACGCAATACTTCTTAGCTTCAACCAAGTTGAGTTGACATGACACATGACACATGACACGAAAAAAATAACACACAATAAAAGCGCTTGTAAAACTCAGAAGCATTTCCTGTGCACAATGGAAGGGCCGAACTCGATTCCGAACCAAGAATATTGTTAGCATCAAAGAAAGTTACACTATACAAGATAAAACAGTAAGAGAAAGTAACTAATCAAAGTCAACTAATTTGGAAAAGACAAGTACCCGCCGGAAGGTGCTGAGGGATGCAAGAATGGAGCCGAGCCACCAATCCAAACACTGTATTTTCTCTCTGGTAGAGCTACAACCTTAATTTCCCTTGGTATTTTTTTAATTTTTTTTTATTGTTTTTTTTCCTTTTAGGGTGCGAAGGCCACGAAACGAAAAAGAAAAACTAGCTTATCGTTAAAGCTAAAGAACACGACGGGAATTAAAAGAGATGGAGGCTTTGGCAAAAATTGATTATGGATACCGTTAAAAAAAGGATTAAATTATAATTTTTGTTTTAAATATTATGGATATTAAATTTAAATTATTTTTAAATATGATTAAATTTTAATATTTTTAATAAAATATAAATATTACAAAAATATCAAGATATATAATAAAAAAAAATTCCAAATAAAATTGGTCTTTGCAAAAGAGTGAAGGATGAAAATTATTGTTGACTAATATTGAATATTGAAAGCCACATTATCATGATTCGGAGAAATTTTTATAGAACCTTACAAACCTTGTTAGGTCTTGACTTAAATGCGCGGCAGTCTGTCAGACTTAAATGCGTTGCTCGCGACGCATCTCGAACACGCGCTCTGTCTATCGGGCTCCAGTCTCCTCTGGATTCGATGGCTGGCCGGTGGTTGGTATGGTAACAATAATTTGGCAGTGATCCTCGGTGGTGCGGCGGTGTGTGGCAATAGCCCTATCCGACCTAAACTGAGGGGAGCCTTTTTACGATCAAAAAAAAAAATTATTTTATATTAATATTTTTATTTATTTTTAAAGAATAGATAGGTAGATAATATAATTTTAAAATTATCCAATATATTATATACTCTTGTTATTACTCATACAAAACTTTTTTCATAGTCTGGCATTATAGCAGAATTTCGAACCCGTGGGAGCACAGTGGTATTGGTGGACCAGACGGCCATACCATAAAAAGCAGAATTTCGTACCCGTGGGAGCACAGTGGTATTGATGGACCATACGGCCATACCATAAAAAGCATGCTTAGTCTGAAATCTGTATGTCATAAAATTATCAGTTGGTACTTGATAACCTATATTGTGACTGAGCCAGAGTGCATACGAACAGAACACCATCTCCACGAGATGATACGTCATGAATAGAACACTATAATCACAAGATGATATTGACATAATGGTTAGTATAAATAAATAATTAATAGAACAGGGTGTCACAATTTTTTTTTAAATTAAGTTATTGTCGTTACATTCTTTAAATTAAAAATCATATCATTTATTTTCTTAACTTTATAAAAAAAAATTAATTAAAAATAAATAATATTATTTTAATAATTTTTTATTAAAATATTAATAATTTTTTATCAAGTATAAAATTAAAATTTAACATAGAATTGTTTAAAAAAATCAACAATAATAATATTAAAACACAAAATTATTTAAATATATTTTTTAATTTTAATAAAAATTAAAATATTAATAAAACATTAAAATAAAACAATAGAAATTAACAAATATTCAAAACAAATATTTTGTGAATTTTTTATATTAATTGTAATTTTACTATTTTTAAAAACTCGTGTTTAATAAAAATAATAATAATATTTAATACGAAAATTATTAAAAATAATATAATTTATTTTTAATTGACATTTTTTATAAAACTAATAGATTAAATAACACTACTTATAATTTAAATGATTAAATAATGTAAATAAATTAATCTAAAAATTTTATGAGACATTTTTTTAATTAGTATGGTTAATTAAATTTGACAACAATCTAAAATGATCTGGAAACTATTAATATTAATAATGCTGTTGAGCTCACATATATAGTATAGTGATGTTTGTTAATAGGAGTAACCATAGCATAACTAAGAATAATGCAAATAATACATGTAATATTTTATTAATTTAATTTTATAATTTATATTTTATTGAATTATTTTTTTATTAAAATGTTATATTTTTAATTATTTCTAAATTAACAATTCAATTCCAAGACTGCACATATATGTACATATTTTCTGTAGAAAGTTAGTAGAAATTTATTAATTATAATCGAAGAATATATAATTTTATTTCATTCTAAAAATCTAATAATTATTAAAAATTAAAATTTATAAAATTGTTACAATTTTGTTCATGTAGTATCATTCATTAGATATCATGCGGATAAATTTATGATAATTTTAAAAATTTTAGTATTCTTTTTAATAATTATTGAATTTTTAATATCCATTCAAAAATTAATGAATTTTTATAACATTTAGTTATAATTAGTAAATTTTTAATACCATTTTATATATATATATATATATATATATATATATATATATATATATATATATATATATATTTTTTTTTTTTTTTTTTTTTTTTTTCAAAAAGGAAAAAAATCTAGTTAGAAAGAGGCAGCCACTTTTATCTTGTCGAAAGAATTTCAAGACTTTTAACTTAATCCATCCATTACTATTGCACATAAAGGCATAAAAAAAACATTATTATCTAAAATATCTGCATAGAATTAAACCTATATTATTTGCTCAAGGCATCATCTAAACTTGTATTCTCACTTTTATTAGTTAAATTGTATCTGAATTTAAAAATAGAAGAATAATAAAATTAATACTATTTAAAATTTTTAATAATAAACTAGCATTTTTTGTGTTTAAATTTATACTTTTATAATTAAAAAAATGACTAATATGTTATTTTTCTTTGAACATCCATCCAATTAAAATTAAACGACGATAATTTAGACTCGTTTAATATTAAACGTTCAATATTCAATTTGAACGTAAAATATTAAACATTCAATATTATTAGGGTGTTAATTTTATTATTATAAATTTTAAGGATGTTATTTTTGATAATTTTCTTTTATATTATATTTGAACCTACACAAACTGAACCGTATTAATATCATGGTCCCTACTGTTACCCATGGTAGTTCCTGGTTGAAAAACAAACCAAAAATAATAATGAAATATAGAAAGTACTGGAAATGAGGAAAAAGCCTACCGACGAAAGCTACAAGAAAACCGTGTTCGAGAAAATATAACTGGAAAAATACTTCTTAGTTCTTACACATAATATTATTAATTTATTAGCCAGTAAATACAAAATTACATAAATATTTCATATGCTTAATTTAATATCTAATGCAACACTAATAAATCACTTGATATTTTTTTAAATAACATTATTCTTATTCCTTAGATTAATTGGTTAAGGAGAAATAAATTAGTGTTAGTCTGATAGATAATAAGAAAATATAATTTGTGTAATTTTATACCTGTTTTTTATCCTAAATTACTACAAATTGTTGTAACACAAGCCACAAATTTCTCTAACTTGTCCGTAAATTATGGCCATGATTCTTGGGAGACTTTTACTTTCTTCCTTATTTTTCTGTTTCAACAGTCGCATTTTTTTTCCTTTTCTATTTTGCTTTTTATTATTTATTTGTAAATTAGTTTATTAGTTTATTACTTTTCACTGCCCCTATTACGCATTTTTTACCCACCGTTTCCAGGACCTTTCTACTATTTACTTTTATGTCGTTGGTTTTTTCACTTGAGTTTTTTTTGGTTGCATAATAGCCAAAAGAATGTTAGAGTATATTCCATTTCTTTTTTAAAAATGAAAACTTATATTAGAAGCCTTTGAAAATTGAAACTACAATCATGGTTAATGAGAGTGATTTGAATGAATGAACTTTACCCCAATACAATATCAAACGTTAATTACGTATGCATGCTGGATTAGTTGCATCAATATTGTAATGCTAATATTTCTTTGAAAAAGTCGACTTATATTATTATTACTATAAACTCTCTCTCTCTCTCTCATGACCTTTATGTATGTCATGTTATTTTTTTGTGTATGTTAAAATATACTAATAATGTTTGTAGTAATTTTATTGATGTAATTTTCAAATATTTTAATTTTATATTTTCTATTTCTGGCAAATATTAACTTTTTATATCATCGAGTTATGCATTAGAGTAAATTATGGAGCTAATGTAAAATATTTGTGTATATTTACTCATAAATTTGAGTTTATTGTTGCATGTTAGTCTTGTAATTTTAAAATTATGTTGTATTTTTTAAATTAAGTGATGTTTAAGTTTTTATTTTGGATATATATATATATATATATAATAAATTTTTTTTTTTTTTGAAAAGTGTGATATTTTGTAAAACAGTAAGTGTGTGTTTGGTAAAGTGTAAAGAGACATGTAATGTAATTGATTCAGCATATTACATTGTTTGGTTTGCCCAAACACATGTAATATAATGTAATCAATTACATTAGAAATTGTAATAAGGATTACACACTTCATTACACTGAAAGGGATTACATTACGTGTTGAACAGTAAATTTTTTTTCCTGCTCGCGTCGCCCATTTTTCTCAACCATCGCGTCCGTCCGTCGCATCCCTTCCCTGAGCTGGCGGCGTCGTCGTCCAGCCGTCCAGCTCGTCGTCCCGTCCCGTCCTTCTCGACGTCCGTCGTCGTCCCGTCAGTACCAAACCAGACCAGCCATCGCAAGGGAGCAAGCGAGACCAGCCATCGCGAGCATCCTCAGCCATCACGTTGCCGTCCAGCTAGTCGCCCAGTTTCCTCAGCCGTCGCGATTTTGTTTTTGTTTTTTTTTTAAATTGTTTTTTTTTTCTTTTTGAAATTGCATTTTTTTTTGTCCATTTTTTGTGATGAATTTTTTTTTGTTAATTTATGTAATTAATTAAAATTTATTAATTATTGTTACTTTTTTTTTGCTAAATTAATTTTTTTGTTATTAATTTATGTGATTAATTAAAATTTATTAATTGTTGTAATTTTTTTTTCTATTTCATTACATTACAGTTGTCAAACCAAACACTGTAATACTGATTCCTTTTTTTATTACAGTGACTAAACCAAACACTGTAATCATAATACTGATTCCTTTACATTATATTCCATTACGATTACGATTATGATTACATTCAGCGAACTAAACGCTACCTTAATGTTATGATTAATGTAATTACACATGAGTATAAGTACAATGGAATACTTCATCACTAGATTGGTGTTGCCCAAGCCTCAAGGTTTTGCTAAATTTCAGACATATCCATCTTTTATATATTATTAATTGAATTTACGCATTTTTTTTTTTTTGATCTCAAATTAGACCTCCCCTGGATAGGTTGGATAGGGCATCATCGCCACACACCTCCACACACCAGGTTCATCGGCCGCAGTGTACGCCACAAGCACGGTAAAGAGCCAGCGGCACCAACGGACTGCAGTCCGACTCAGCAGAGCATCAAGTTCGATCGGTGGTAGTGCACAAAGGCCACACCCACACATACCCGGAGGCCGAACTTATAGCGCACTCCCCAAGCTTCGAACCCGCGTCCTGCCGTGTGAGGAAAAAATATAGTTTGAACCAATTAAATATAGTTTGATTAAAAAAAGAAAAAAAGTAAGGTCTTTTCGTTGTCAAAATCAATGTGCTCGAAAACCTCAATCACAAAATAGTACAGATGGATTTTACTATAAAAGAAATATTATGGTTAAAAACACCTTGAAATATAGATAGATGTATAAATGTAATCAATTGTTTTGTTTGCACCTAAAATCACTGTATTCTTATCTTTAAAAAACGAAAAAGATAAATTTCATCTTAGATGTAGTCAGCAGAATTTATTATTTCTTCAAAGTACACGTACAAGGTACTACAACAAGACACCCCATGCTACCGACTCCGCTGCAAATTTTTCTATATTAACAGTCTTAACCAAAATGCCAAAAAACGTTAAATTTTCAAATCTAACAAAGGTGTACGTCAAATTTATGACAATTTTTCCCTTTTTCTTTTGTCATGGTAGCTTTCAGTACCCCAAGTCCACTCTGCTCCAAGCACTTTTTTTTCTTTTTTTTGATAAAAAAATCATTCAAATCAACACTTATAATTTAAAATATTAAAATAAATTAGCATCAAATATTATTATCAAAAATTTTTAATAATTGTTCAATATCTTTTTATTGATCTTGATTCCATAATTTTGTAAGTATAACCCAACTAATAATACAACAAGACTATCCCACTTAGTTACCAAGCACAAATCTGCTTTGACTAACAGGTATGTTAACAAATACCTCTTAGAATGAATTTGGGAGGTTGGGGCATATAAGCACAATGTAAAATGATTAATTTTATTATTTTTTTTTATACAAATTTTTATTCCCTTCGCATTTCTCTCACATAATGTTATGGATAGAACATTTATATTTGTCGCTACAGTCGCAACAATTTCAATTTTTGTGCTATATTAATTGTTTAAGTTATGTAAGTTAGTATCATTACTTATTTAAATAAAAAAAAATTTATATGAGCAAGATTCATAAACATATAATATACTTAAAAATTTTAAGAATATATAATTATTATTTGCATTAAATAAAATTCTTTATATATAAATAAATACATTCATTTAAATAATTAATAAAAAGATTATTGGCTCATTTATTTTTTTTGTTTTTTTTCTTGTTGTTGCTAATAACATTATTACCTATAATTTACTATTGAGATATACGCTGGTACCAACATATCATATGAGAAGTCATCCAAGTCGCTACAGTATTTGCCGGCTTAAAGTTAATTTATAATATTTTAATTTATAATAATAAAAATAATATTTTTATGATTAACTTAAAGTTAATTCCCTTTCAATTTAAAAAAAAAATATTTTTTTATTATTATAAATTTAAAAATATTTTTTTAAATATTAAAATATTTTTAAAAAAAATTACAATTTTTTAATTCTATCTTATATTTTATATTTTTTAAAATCAAAATGAATAATTAATATGAAAATATGACAATACCCCCTTTAATATGAAATATTTCTATATCAAAATTTTATAATAACCTATAAATAATGTAGCATATTTAATTAAATAATACAATTAGTTTAATATAATTATATTAAATAAAATTGTAGCAAATGATTTGCATTTATATTATGCAAATTATGTCCATTAACTATATTTGTATTATATTATTTTACCGTATTTTAGCTTTAATGGTATTGTATTAATATTTTTTTTTTTTGTGTTGTTATATAAAAGAGTAAAAAATAATAAATTTTTAAAAATATATAATAAAAAAAACTATTTGTTAATTATAATTAAATTTTTATTTATATTATATTATATTTATGTTATATTATTATTATATTCTGTATAGTATTCATTAAGAATTTTTATGGTAGCGTGGAGGTTTGCAACTTTGAATTGCCATCTGGGTTTCTGTTTCGAATTGACACGTTACATACTTACATATCTAAGACTTTCAGCTGGCTTTGCAGGCAGTCATTTTTGTTTCATTGTTATGCTCTTTTATCTCTCCTAGACTCCTATCAGGAGAAAATATTATATATATTTGTTTCTCTTATTAATAATATTTATTAATAGAAAAATAAATTAATTTAATACTTTTTTTTGAAGGTGATAAATTATAGCACTACATAATTACATAATTCAAAAAATATGACAAATATAATTTTATATGATTTTTCATTATTAACGAATCAACAAATTTAGACACACTAAAAAATAATAAGTTAAATTTAAATTATTATCTAGTTAATTTATTAAACTCATTATTTAAAATTTAAAAATAAAAACAAATAATATTAAAAGTATAAAAGTTTAAAATTATTTTTTACGCCTAAGCCTTATTCTTTCAACCGCTTCTCATTCTCTTCCTCGTATATTTTTCTACCGTTTGTCCCCCGTTGCAAATATTTGTTTTTGTCACTAATCATTTGATAGTTTCTCCCTCACTTAAAGTCTTACTTATTCACCATCTTGTATATTTTTATTTCATCATCTTTGAGATATTATACTTAAATTTATTTTATTTTATTTCTCAATTTTAAGCAACCAAGCATACCATATTTCAATTAGACCTATTAGTGTCTTAATAAATTATCGTGGTAATACATTAATTTATTGAGTCATATTTAGGTCAATAAAATATGATTTGATATATTATCTGATCGAATTTAAATTAATACTTATTAAGTTAAGCTACATCATGTTGATCCAAATATTGTTCAACATGATTTGCCAATTTACTTTTTATTATCATTTTGTCGCGGCCACATCTCTATAAATAAATACAAAAAAAAAAAAAAAAGCATTTGTATTAAAATAAATTTGTGAGAAAAAAAATTATGTTAAAAAGGGTTATTGTTATAAAAAAAATTATTTTATTTTATTTTATTTTTTTATAAAATTGAAATAAAATGGCCATAATAAACCTAATATACCACATTATACAAAAAAATCTCTCCTTTTACATGGCATTATGGTCCCATATGAAGCAATATATTTTATTGATAAAACTATTAATATGGTTTTATGTTATGTAATATAACTTTGTAATTAATAAATATTTTCTTTCTAAATATATTCAATTTAATTTAAAAATGGATGTTATTTATTTAATAATTTGACAATAAAAGTTATTCTTTTTATTTTAAGTTATGTTTGAATTACAATAAAAAATTTGTTGATAAAAAAAATGACAATGGACAATGAGTTAATCTTCTCTAATTTTTAAAAATTAAAATATAATAATTTGGGCTCCTTTTTTAGAATTTTCTATGAGCTTCTCAAACCGTGGAAATGAGAGCTAGTGGCGTTGGTGAATAATTAGTAATCATGTGATTTGTTTTTTTATCACCACAAAACTCACGACTCAAAAAATTATAATAATAAAAATAATATTACAAATTCTTACTTAAATTATTCTATTAGGAGCAACAACAAAGACAATAGAATGAAAAATAAAGAACGAGAATCCGTATTTCACTATGTAAGATGGGATAATGACAAATATTACATTTCAAACCTCGTTCTTTAAATTATATACTTTATTTTAAAAAATATATAAATTTAAATATATTTTTTAATTTATTTTATAAATTTAACTACATAGAATTTAAACTGATTTTTAAGTAATAAATTATATATTATATATGTATTTAATCTTTAAATTATGTTTACTTAAATTATAAAATATTTATATGATTTTAAATTTTAAATTTTAAATTTTAAATTTTAAATTTTAAATCATATAAATATTTTATAATTTATTTTTATTAATTCAAACTAGTATGTATCAATTTTTTTAAGTATTATTTAGTATAAAAAAATTATATATTTATTGTTACATATTTTTATTTTTATTCTTATCATATAATGTTATTTATTGGCTAAAAAATTTATTTTTCTTTTCATTATAAATTATTATTTAAAAAATATATTTTTATAATAATTTTTTTTTAAATTAATAATTTAAATATTACTTAAATTCTTATTCTTGATTTGAGAGTTCTCGTTCTTCTATGGATATCTTTGATATTTTATCACAAGAATTTTAAGTGAAAGTAAAGGATAAATTGAAAATCGTAGATTGAAAATGAGAAGAGGGTTCCCGATCCCGTCTCGTTAACAATCATATTTATATTCTTTTTAATTTAAAATAAAAATATTATTTTTATTATTATAAATTTTAGAAATAATATTTTAAATAATTTAACTTCTTCTTAAATTTTTTATTTTTTTTTTGGGTTCTCAAATAGAAAATAAATTCGTAATTTTTTTGTTGTATCTATAATTTGAACCTTGAACAAAAACAAAGATTTAGATCAAAATGGAGACCCAAAACGGTGTTCTTTATGAAATAAACTAAAAATGTTAACGACTTATATATATACACACACACGATTTTAACTTGTTTTAATTTTATTTATTATCATTGATCGGAAAGTATCATTTTTCTTTTATTTGGCATTACCTCAACAAGATTGATATTTTTGAATTTTGATAAATGATGGTCTTTTTATTAATTTTGAGGATTGGATCTCTCAAGAAAAAGGTGCTTCCAATCAAGAATAATCACTTGTAAAAGGGCAAAAATCGGAGAGAGAAAAAAAAAAACAAAAAGGATATATATATCAAAAGCCAAAAGATAATCTGTAAAGGTACATCTCATAGTGTTTTTTTTTTTTTTTTTTTTAATTGCAAGAAATAATTTCTATGCATATATATTTATTTTTTTTAAAATTTAAATAAATATATATTTTTTAGTATTAGTAGAAAATAAACGTATTTTTTTTATTAATGATTTTAAAAATAAAATTAATTGAATAATTAAATTATTTATGCATTAAATTTTTTTCCATACAGCTCACATAGTTGATAGCTGCAAATTTTAAAGTCTAACGAAGAAAAAAAAAACCTCCAGGTTTTTTATGACTTCTTTATTCAATTTATTTTAAAAATAACCCCTCACTCCCATCTTTGTTCTTTTTGGGCAAATTACACATATGTTCTTTTTTAATAAATAATACATATATTTTTTGATTAAATGACACATATGTTTTTTTTGGCAAATGATAAATATATATGTTTCTTATAAAGTGGTATTTACGATGTCACAATTTTTTTCTATTATACAACATCTGAATTTTCTTTTATATGACACATTATGTCTTTTTTTTTTTTAACAATGTTAACTTTTCATTAAGTATAAATTGTAGAATTATACAGAAAAATACATATGTTTAATTATTATAAAAAATATATATATATTTAATTATAACAAAAAAAAACATACGTTTAATTAAATATAAAAAATATATCATTATATATAAAAAAAAAAATAGAGAACTTTTTTTTATTAATTCAAATAAAAGGAAAAAGAAGAAGAAGAAGCAGCAAAAGCAAGGAGAAGGAAAAAAAAAATTTTGAAAAAAAAAAGTAGGAGAAGCAAAAGAAAGGAGAAGGGAAAAAAAAAAAAAAAAGGCAGCGTTGGGTGTTGGGGGGTAATTTTAAAACCCAGTCATAGGGGGAAGGTAATTTTAAAATCCGATCATTGTAATCGTGTTATAAGATGCGATTAATCCCAAAAAAAAAAAATCATGATTTTTGAATGCAAATTGCATTCCATTACTATAAAATTAAATACAATCGTAGCATAATTGGATCATATAGTAATGTAAAGTTGTATTCGATTCACCCGTCACCGAACCAGTAGAATATTTTATTATTTATTTATAATGTTTTTAAAATCAAATGGGCACGTAGGGATTGTGGTATTCTTTTCTTTGGGGTTGGTTCTTAACTACTTTAATCAGTGGAACTCATTATTAGCCGTTATCAATTACATACATGATATAAATAAATAAATAACAGTGAATGTATTAATGTACTAGGTTGTGAGCTAAAGTTGAGAAATAAATAATTGAAAAAAGCTATTATAACTAAACATAACAAGCACAAAGCACTTATGCAACTTCATTGCTTGTTTTACTATTTAGTTGGATAATTGGTGGTCGTATTTGTTAATTAATAGTTAATACTAATGGTATTGCGGTTGATATTTTTTTTTTTTTTTGTCTGTAGTCGAACAAGCTAATTTTCGAATAAATTATTTACTTCAATCAAAAATAATTCAAAATTTTTTTAAACTCACAATAACAAAAATAACTCATTTATTTTCAATCAAGAAATATGTATAAATTAATATTAAAAAGTAATATTTTTGTTGTTTTATATTTTAAGAATATTAGTTTTATAATTTTTACAAAAATATATAAATTTCATTTCACATAACACGTGATATATAGTGAATGAAGTAGGCATAAAGTTGAGTGTAAAAATATATATAACTAGCATCACTCTTTCATAAAAATAAAGATTTATTGTCTGATCATCTGTCTGTCCAATGAATTGAGATGGTAAAACTTTGTGATCTATTTTATATGAGTTGGAGTCTATTTTCGAATTTTAGAATATGATTATATAATATTTTACCTAATAAATTGCATAATTTGAAATTTTCTTTTAATTCAAATTTTCAGTGGCAATCAGTGTGATCATGTTAGTTTTTTTTTTTTTTTTTTTCCTTTTCATTTTAGATTAATTATATCAAAATTATGAAAAATTAACTACCAAGATTTAAATGTGGCAAAACTCTCTTCCCGGATAAATTTTTCAATACCACATATGTATACAAATTATAGGTACAACAAGATAAAAATATGCACAAATTAATAATTGAATGTAAAAGACAGAAAATATTAAACTCTAAAAAATAAAAAATCAGATAATTTAAGTGTATCTCTCTCTAAATAATATACTAACTTTTTAATACGTCTGTTATATCACAACAAACAAATTACACTAAAAAAAAGGAAAAAAAAAATTGATTTTGTCCAATTCGAACAAATGAAGGGGCATATAGGTCATGTCACCATGATAGTGGGATGCAAGAGTGTTGACACGTAAGGCGAACGCAGTGCTCAACACGAAAGTTGGGCCAAAGATACTAATCATCATCTAGTTAAACATCTCTAAACGCTCTAAGGGAGGGCGTAGGTCTAATAAGTTGGCTTTTAAGTCATTTTACAAACTAATCTTATTTTAGTGATTTTAAAAAATTTAAAACCTTAGCCGACCTACAATATCAATTTAAGGGAGGTTGGTTGGGCAATTTTGGACCTATAATTTTACTTAAAAATTATTAGTTATTACTATTATTAAAAATACAAGAGTAACAAAATGTGCACTGCACTTTGCAATTTCATAACAAGCAGTCAAACATTTTCAAAAAAAATAGAAACATCAAGTTATTATCATCATTACACTTGGTTAAACCTAATAAGAACCTTCATTGTTGTAAGTTGCAACTTGTCTTAATGTAAGTTTGTAACTCATATGAAATCCAAAAGGAAAACTTTACTTTAGAGCTTGATTCAACTCCAAAAATACATATGTGAAATTAAAAAAAAAAAAGCACTACTTTGGATTATGCTTTAACCTAAAAAAATACAACTAAAAAAAGTATAGAAAATATTTCCTTATAATATAATTGAAACTAAAAATTCATAAAAATTAAGATAATGCAATGATATAGTTTTATTACATATAAAATTACCAAATTTTGTCAAGTAAAATATACCACAAAATTTAAAATAGTCATACTTAAGTACCCATATTAAATGCTTTACATTAAAGTTAATGTTGATGATGGTATATGTGTCTCCAAAAACAACTCTAAAAAACAAAAATGAAAAACATTAGTATTGAAGATAAGCATTGAGACATATAGTAATCATAAGACGCAATACCTGTGTTAATTTCATCATATATTTCTATATCATCCAAAACATTTGCATAATCCTCATCATCCTCTTCTTTGTTAATCGTAATCAAGTCACTATCAATTGTCCTTAACCAACTTTGACCACATATCAATATTTCTACCATTTTAGGACGTAATGAACTAATGAAGCAATCCAATATACAACCTTCTGTACTAAAAGTAGATTCAGAAGCAACAATTGAGACTTGAACTGCCATGACATTACGTGCAATTTGAGAAAGAATCTTATACTTTTTAACATTAAACTTCCACCATTTTAAAACATCCCAATTAATTCATTATTCTGACAGTTCACAAAGCTCATTCAAATACCTTTCAAGCTCAAATAGTGATGCATTATCTTTTCGAGCAACCAATTGTTGTCTCCACTCTTTAACAATTAGGTCTTGATTTGCATCACCAGCATTGACTACTTTTTCATTTTTTTTCTTAATATTAGTAGATAAATCGAAAGTATAATTTTTTTGATTGTCTTGTCCTTTGTCAATATCCTTATAAACATTGTATAGCTTCTTCAAAGCATCATTCACTCCAACAAGCAACATATTAGCCACAGATTCTTCGTAAATTTTCTTAAATACAAATGATAAGAAGTTGAGCTTGAATTGTGGATCAAGTACAAGTGCAATGAATAAAACTTTATTCATTTTATTAACCTCACCCCAATATTTAACAAACTTTGATTTAATGCTTTTGGTCATAGCATTCATAGTAAGATCATCTGAAACAGTTAACATTACTAACTTTGATTAAATGTCATGTAATTTTTGAACATAATTGTTGGAAGTAACACTTAAAGAGGCATTGAATTGCAAAGTAGCATCATAAAAAGCTTCTTAAGAAACTCACAAAGATTGTGGCTTGCGTCCAATTAGATTCAAATGGTGGACCACGGCTATTTTCTTCATTATCATCATTTTCAAAGTATGAGACGTATCCCTCATCTTCGTATTCCATTTGATCAAATGCTTTTATATACTTCAATGCAGCCTCTAATATTAGATATATGAAGTTCCACCTTGTGCTAATATCCAAACAAACAATCCCCTTACTTTCAAGGCACTCAATCTTCGCATAATCTTTAAATTTTTGAAGACACGAAGGAGATGATTTAACATAACGGACATCATTACGAATGACTTTGATTGACCAATGCACTTCCTTCATACCATCAATCACAACCAAATTCAATATGTGAGCAGCACACCTCACATGTACATATTCACCATCCAACAACATCCCGTTCTTAGACTTTGACTTGATCTTCAACCAATTTATGACAGCTCCATTGGAACTAGCATTGTCCATTGTTATTGTAAAAATGTTGTCAATCCCCCACTCTCTCATACATGAATCTATTGTCTTCTTTATGGTTAGGAACTTGAGTAAAAGAAATAATCTGTTTCTGTACCTTCCAATCATTATCAATGTAGTGAGCGATAATCACCATGTAATAGTTGTTTTGTATTGAAGTCCAATAATCTATAGTAAGGCAAACCCTTTGCATATTTCTTTTGAATTGCAATTTCAAACTCTTTTTATCATCCAAGTAATATTGCACAACATCTCTTGTAATCGTTTTCCGAGAAGGAAGGTTCAATTGTTAGCATATCACTTTGATTAATTTCTTAAAATCACTTGCTTCTACAAACTTGAATGGAAGCTCGTCAAGTATGATCATTTCAATCAAAGATTGTCTTGCAGCTTTATTATCAAATTTCCACGTCTCTAAACTACAGCCACCATTTGATGCCTTTTTGAAATTAAATAGCTTTTGTTTCTTCAAGTCAGGCTTATGTGGATACTTTGGACATTGTAGCTCCAAATGGGTCCACATATTAGAAGTTCCATGACAAGCATATTGCCTTTTGCAATAGTTACAAGCCGCCCTAGGATAAAGTTTAGGTAAATTAGGAATAAGAGTAAAGAACTTTCAAATATTAAATGTTCTCTTATCTACAATTATCGAGACCTTAGCTCCCTCTTTAATTGTTGTGGTATCAATAACCGCTTGAGTTTTTGTTCTCTTTCTTAGCAATGGTGACAACACACTATTCAAAGTATCAATAACTTGAACTTCGTCTTGATCATCACGTGGCTATGATGATTCAGAGACATTAATATTGAAACTTGAACTAGTACCTTTCATTATTAGTTGTTACTGATAATAAAGGAAAATAAATAAATGAATAACATTCCTCTGTTACAAAAGAAAATAAAAAATGTAAACTTAGTAAACAAAACATGGGTAAACTTAATATACAATAATATATGTAGCTAGAGGATAATAATCACTAGTAGTGCAACTTACAGACTATATATTTGATAAAGTGGAGCACAAAAAGTAAGTTTATGGTGACAAGTTCTAACAACCATCTTGTGAATGTTCAATCAATCATTCTATTGAGTTAATTTAGCCATGCCACTTTCTTATAAAAGAAATCTATCATTTTGAGCTCGCTTTTTTCTTCTCATGAATTTTATTAGTTTTCTTCTGCTCAAATATGGATTGCAGAATTAATGTAACTCTTCCTTTGGAATATATTACTTTGACTGCTCGGATATAGATTGCAGAATTAAAGTAACTCTTCTTTGAAAAATATTACTTTGAGACTTTTTGTTGGAATTATTAAATTGTTTCAACACTTTTAAGCAGAGAGTAATCTTAATTGCTAGTATACTTTTTAAGGGCGAAAAAATTAAAAGTTCAGAGCTATAAATTATTTACGACATTTTGTCATTTGGTTTAATTCATCTTTTCTTTGGAGAACGAAATTGAATTAAAGAAAAGTGATATTATAATATAGATGGTAAGGGTGTATGTTTGTTTGAGGTTTTAGTATGGTAAGAAAGTGAAAACTAGCGATGAGTCTAAACTAACCTGATGAAAAAAATCAGAAAAAATTGCAGCGGAGCACTTCGTTCTACAATTTATGGAACTTAACATCACAAGATGACAAGTGAAATAAAAAGACATTAGATACAAACTCCAATGTTCTGCGAGGTAGACCCCTCTAATACTTCAGTGGGAGCTTCTAGAGAAATCTGAGACTCCACTACTTTAGTAGTACCATTAAGGCTTGAGTTCGATTATGGTTTGCTACTAGATGATAAAACTTGACTACTGATGGGTGGTGGTGACTGATAGCAGCCAAGTCAACTTAAAAAGATGATAGATATGCTTCAACAATTGAAAAAATTAACTCATCTGAGATAAATAAATAAAAAAAAATCAAAAGATGTTAAAACCTTGTTGGATACTAATTAATCTTTGAGAGTTGAGGCGAAGTCGACGGCAACAATGGTGGTTAGAGACGGCGATGAGTGGATGACGGTTGGCAGAAGCAATTGGAGCTTGGAGGCTTGAATTCATGAAATCTTAAAATGTGAACTGACTGAAGATAAAATTAGGGCTTTGCCTTGCCGCTTGCACAGCCAAAATTAGGGGATATTTTTATTTTTTATAATATCAATTAATATTTTATTTAATTTATTTTTTATAACATATTATATAATATTTTAAAAATAAATATATATAAGTGTAGGTCAATTCAGTTGTGTCGGTTTTTAATTTTGATAAACCTACAACTGAACCGACTAGTCGGTTTTGTAAAAATGTGGACCTATCAAACCAACCAATCTCGAATAAAAAAAAAGCATGTCCAATTTGGACCTAGACCAAAGTTGATTGATCGATTTTAAAAAAAAAATGCCCTCCCCTAAAATGCTCATGGCCCCAAACATTAGTTGCACTCCGAGGTAAAATTGTAGACTTCAAACGAGATATTATTCATGATTTTAAAAATATATTTACTAATTATACTAATTAATTACTTTTTATTAAGTAAAATATATATACTTATAATAATTTGAAATAGTATATTAATATTTATTTTAAAATAATAAATAATTTATTAAATTATGATCTTCTCATAGCTAATTGCTATTGCTTTCGTACATAAGAATATGGTGTCACTAAACAAAATTATCAATATTTTTTCTAAATAAATTTTGTAAACATAAAAATTTGATAAGATTATCTTTTTAAAAATTGCATCAATTAATGATAAATTAATCATATAATATTTTAAGGTAATAAAATATAAAATTAGTGCAACTATTATTTTAAAAAATACAACTATTTAATATTTAATAAATAAAATAATAAATAACATAAATAAGAAATATATTCTAAAAATAATAAAAATAAATCTTAAATAAGAAACAACTAATACTTTTACATGTGTCACTCTTGAAATTTTGTTGAAAAATTATTTAAAATATTATTATTAAAATTTATAATATAAATATAGCATGGATGCCATGTTTTAACTTTCAAGGGGGTTAATCTTATAATTTTTTCAATTTTGTTTCTGCCACTGAAGGTGTGTCTATTACTTGTGTAATATAGTCTGCTTACAAGGATTTGAAAACCATCGTTCTAAGATAACGCTTTGAAATGTGTAAGGTTTATTTTGTATTGACAATTTTCGTGGACAAAATATTTGACTGTAATCTAGAATAGGAATTCACCGATTAATCAGACGATACATGATGATGGATTCACCAAGCTTGCAACGCCCATATGACAGGTATAATATTCTATCATGCATACATCTTCACACAAATGAGCACGACACTTAGTATGGATCGTAATGAAAAATAACTTGTGCTTTTAATTGGTCGATCGATCGAGTGATCGATCGATCGAGTGTGGAACGACATCGATCTAGGTGCTCTCTGGTTGAGCTAGATCGATCGATCAATCTGGTCGATCGATCGAGCCAGTCATTAGATCGATCGAGCCAATTTTTCACTTCTACTAGAACTCTTTTTTAATTCGACCCATGTGTTACTTTTACCAATTTGACTCATTTAATGAGAAAGCAGAATTCTAGTATGAGTAGAAGTGTTAAGAAAGTAGAATCCTTGTGTGAATAAAAGTGTTGTGAAAATAGAGTCCTTATTTGCGTAGAATTGTTTTAAAAGTGGAATCCTTGTATGAATAGAATTCTTGTGAAAGCAAAATCCTGAATTGAGTAGAATTGTGGAATCCTTGTGTGAGTAGAATTCTTGTGAGAAATAAATCCTGATATGAATAGAATCATTGTATGAGTAGAATTCTTTTGAGAACTAAATCCTGATATGAGTAGAGTTATAGTCAATTGCAAATCCTATTTGAAGTAAACTTGGACTCTATTTAAGTGAGACTAATTTGTGCATAACCAATACACATTGATCTAATATTTTTATATCTGATTTGTGCTTTTAACTTCTTCTCTTCATCTTTCATGATATTGAGCTTTATATGATTGTTCTAGATTTTGCTAGCTGATTTAGATTTTACATCGTATGCTGTTGAATCTGCTAGTTAGGATTGTTCATTGTTTAAATCTGCTCTAGGACACACTTTGCACTTGTGTTATTGTGCTAACGTTTCAGGTGAGGTGTTCGGTATTTCGTGTGACTCGAAATTACCGAAGGTGACGGGTTCGATTGATCTTGTGTGACTCAAGTAGATCGGAACGTTGGTCTGGATCCAGACATCTAGCTATTGGAGGCTGTGAAAGGAGCGACGGCTCGTAAGTAAATTACAGAAAGGAGGATCTATCTGCGACGGGTAGTTCTGGACTCTATGGTTGTAATTGAACATTGATTTTCATAGTGGATAGTTAGGTGGTCCGGTGGACCGGTGGTTTTCCTCTTAGGTCATTGTTGTGGCTTAGGTTGTTTCCACCTAAAAATATCGTGTGTTGTTTTTTATTCCTCATTTATCTTTACACGCGATTGCATGTCTGGCCGTTGTGATTAGATTACACATTTAATATTTGTTAAAAATTGAAAATAACCTATTCACCCCCCCTCTAGGCTTATTTGATCCGTGATTAAAAACTTTCAAAATGTTTCTACCATACAAATTATATACATTGATGGCAAATTTAGCATTTTTTTTTTTTACTTTGCGTCTTTTTATAAATATTTATTTTAGAAGTTATTTAAAAATAAGTGGTTTGTTTAAAGTGATTTTAAAAAAAATAATTACGTATTTGAGATAAAAATGTTCGAAGTGATTTTAATTGTCATTTTAATAATAATTTTAATATAAGAGTATACATTCAAAACTATTTTTCTTAAAAGTAAGTTTTACTTACTTTTTTTAAAAATACAAATATTATTTTTCAAATTTTTAAAATTATTTTTCATAAAAATTATCAAACATTTTTAAAAATACTTTGTTTTGATCTATTTAAAAAAAAAAAACCGATTTCAAATAGACACTTGATATATTTAGATTTTAGTTTTGAACAAAATAATAAAATAATGACCAAGTTGCATATAAACTTAATAAACTATTTTAACTTTTACGTTCGGCTTACAAATAATGACAGAGTTGCAACTTAGATTTACAAATTATGTTAGCAACCTGATTAAAAAAATGGTAACGACTTGGTCAATATCTTTTTTATAAAAACTTTTGGTCTTTTGGATGATTTTTTTTTTTTTTTTTTTGTTTTTTTAAATCTTTGGAATTATTATTTTTCAACTTGTTTGACGATAAAATTTAAATACTTTTTGACCCCAGATTTTTAATGTTCTTGACTTAAAGGTACCATTTTTAAAATAGATAAATATACTATAAAAATCTATTAAATTAAATTAAGTTAATTATATTATTTAATTTTTTAAATTAAAAATAAGGTCATTTAATCTCTTAAGTATAAAAAAAATAGACAATTAAGAATAAATTATACTATTTTCATAATTATTCAATTAAAATATTATTATTTTTCTATCAATTAATTAAACATGATTAAAAAAAAAAGAGCTTTTAACAAAGATATAATGACAATTAATATGAATTTTTTTTTTACAAAATATGTATTTTAATATTTGTTAATTATCATAGTACTATTTTAATATTTTATTGATTTTAATTTTTGTTAAGAATTAAAATATTTACTTAAATAAATTTGTGTTTAAATATTAGTATTGTTATTTTCTTCATACAACTTTATATTAATTTTATTTTTATCTTTGTTAAAGACTTATAATTTAATCGTTTTTTAATTATTTGACAAAAATAATAATATTTTAATGAAAAATCAGAAAATAATATAATTTAATTTTAATTTAACATTTTCTTCATTGTTAATTAATTAAATAATATTATTTTTAAATTAAGAGATTAAATAATACAAAATAATCTAATTTAAAAAGCATATATGACACCGTACCTTTTAAAATAATGTGACCACAAATTTCATAAATTACTCTTAACAAAATTACAATAGCTGCATTTTTGTTTGTTTGTTTTACAACGCTAATGTTATGTATCCTTTTAGTAATTAAAACAAATCCAAGTCACATAACTACATTTATATCAATTCAGATGTAAATTCAGGTTAGTTTAGCTTAAGTACTAAACTTTGGATTCGGGTTAGATTTAAGTTGGGTATTATCAAATTATATATATTTTTTGGAAAGGTGGTATCGAATTTTTCAAATTAAATGCAAGCTTAAAATTCGATCCTAAAATATTCGGCCTGGTTTTTTTAAACTTTAAATTGATTTAAATTAACCCTCAAATTTAAATAATTTAATAAATTATAAATAATGATATATCATATTCAAATATATATATTATTAAATTTAAATTTAATTTATAATGTTTGGCCTTGTCGAAATGAGCTATGGAATGTAACATACAAATTTACTTAGTTATATTCTGCATTAGAAAATTGTGAGAAATTATGAAATTTATTCGACATTATAATAAAACAAAAAGAGTTTTGGAAAAAACGAGAGATATAAATACCTAATAATTAGATGTCTTTAAGCCTATGGGGATAAAAATGAAAAAATAAACCCTGATTACGGCAGGAATATCGTTCCTAAAAAGCATCCAACTGTAAATTTGTTTTTTTTTTTTTTTTAAATATAATAACTGTATATTTGTTTATTTAAACAACTGGGCCTCAAGCCCTCAACTCAGAATACCCGTGAGACATTAACACGTTCCGTATTAAATAATAAATGTAAAATATAAATACATAAAAATTAACGTCCAATATTTATCAACGGAAAAAAAAAAAACATTGAAGGTGCTTTATGTAATATTAGATGTCACCAAATGGCTACTTTCCTCAGCAGAAACGTCACTTTTTTCTTGGACAACCAGCAGAAACGTTACTTGAGTTGGCATTTATTTTATTATTATTATTATTTTTTAAAAAACTGAAAGTTTTTTTTTATTATATAATGAAAAGAATGAAAGAGAGAAAATGTGGTGAACTGTGAGCTGTGATTTGAATATTTCATGCATGGTTTTATTTTTTTCTCTCTTCTTGTATCACACACACATCTCTAAAATCCCTAGACTAGAAAAAAAAACCCCACTTCCCTCCATACCACACTCTCTCTCATCAGCCCCCAATCCACCTAAACAACACGCTTAACTCTTTCTGTATCTCTCTCTACCTTTTTTTTCGTTTTTTTCCTTTCTTTCTTTCTTCCTCAGATCTCAAAAGGGATTTTGAAGTTTTCACATTTCTGAATCACCCAGATGAGAAGAAAGTTAACATCTTTGAGAGAGAACTTCAATATTCAAAGAGTGGCATTTCGTGTATCAGAATGTGAGATGAAGAAGAAGACGACGACGACCCATTTTAGCTTTCAGCTTTTTCTTTGTACCCAATTTATTCTTGCTTTCTTTCTTAGCACAACAATCTGTGTCAAATCCTATTCTTTAGAGCTCCAAAATTCCCACATTACCGACCATGGAGGTCTCACAGATTCAGAAGGCATGTACATCAAACAACGTCAACTTCTCTACTACAGAGACGAATTTGGTGACAGAGGAGAAGAAGTTTCAGTGGACCCATCCCTTGTTTTCGAAAACAACAGGATTAGAAATGCTTATATATCTTTACAAGCTTGGAAACAAGCCATTCTTTCTGACCCTCTCAATCTTACCCAGAATTGGGTTGGATCTAATGTCTGCAACTACACTGGAGTTTTCTGTGCTCTTGCTCTCGACAACCCCAAGATCCGTACTGTAGCTGGGATTGATCTCAACCATGGCGACATTGCTGGGTATTTGCCTGAAGAACTTGGCCTTCTTACCGATCTCGCATTGTTCCACATAAACTCTAACAGGTTTTGTGGTACTTTACCCCACAAGTTCAAGAACCTTAAATTACTATTTGAGTTAGATATCAGTAACAATAGATTTGCAGGTAAGTTTCCAACAGTTGTTCTTATACTCCCATCACTGAAATTCTTGGATCTGAGATTCAATGAGTTTGAAGGGACTGTACCTAAAGAGCTATTCGACAAGCCTTTAGATGCAATATTCATCAACCATAACATGTTCCATTTTGATCTCCCCGACAATTTTGGTAATTCCCCTGTTTCCGTAATTGTCTTGGCCAACAATAAATTCCATGGTTGTATACCTTCAAGCCTCGGAAACATGTCAAACCTCAACGAGATCATTCTCATGAATAATGGGTTTCGTTCGTGTTTGCCTCCAGAAATTGGGTTGCTGAAAAATTTGACAGTGTTTGATGCTAGCTTTAATCAATTTATGGGTCCTTTACCAAAGACAGTTGGAGGAATGGTGAGTCTTGAACAACTCAATGTGGCTCATAATATGTTATCCGGTACAATCCCAGCGAGTATTTGTCAATTGCCAAATCTTCAGAACTTCACATACTCGAACAATTTCTTCACCGGAGAAGCACCTGTTTGCTTGAGCTTATCCGCTTTTGATGACAAGAGGAATTGCTTGCCAAATAGACCATTACAGAGGACACCTAAGCAATGTAAGCTATTCTTGTCTCGGCCTGTACGTTGTAGTGCTTTTAGATGCAAGCCTTTTGTACCTTCTCCTACTATCCCCATACCCACTCCAATTTCACCACCTCCTTCTCCCGTTATTTTTCCTCCTCCACCACCGCCAGTTCTCAAACCCCAATCGCCTCCACCACCAGTATTCCCCCCACCATCTTCTCCTTCCCCACCAATTTACTCTCCCCCCCCACCACCTCCATCCCCACCTCCTCCATCCCCCCCACCACCTCCACCACCATCTCCCCCACCTCCATCTCCGTCACCACCTCCACCCTCTTCACCACCACCACCACCACCCTCTTCACCACCATCCCCGCTTCCCCCATTGCCATCACCCCCACCTCCTATTCCATACTGTGTCCGGTCCCCACCACCACCACCACATCATTCACCCCCACCCCCACCCCCACCACATCACACACTACCACCTCCTCCACATTCCCCGCCTCCACCAGTTTATCCATATTTTTCGCCCCCACCTCCACATGCCGTTGATTCATCACCACCACAGTCTCCACCACTTTGTCTAGAACCACCCCCACCACCATCTCCACTTCCATGTATAGAACCACCACCCCCACCTCCACCATCGCCACCTTACTTTCCACCTCCATCTCCATCGCCACCACCAATTCATCACAATTCTCCTCCACCACCATCACCAATACCACCAATTCACTATAGTTATCCGCCTCCTCCACAACTTCCATGTGAGAACCCACCACCACCCCCAGTTTATGAAAGCCCTCCGCCACCTACTCCAGTATATTACGGGCCATTGCCACCAATCTTTGGTGTTCCATATGCTTCACCTCCTCCACCACCCTTGTATTGATTCTTTTGAGAATTTCCCTCCTCTACTCGGCAATGTCAATGGGTTTCAGAGTCAAAAGAAGCTTTCTTTTTTTACCTCTTCTTGTGCTTCATGTCAACCATACCTTCTTTCGTTCTGGGCAATGCTCTTGGAGAAAGAATAAATTTGAGATTGAAATGGGTCTATAAGCCAATCATTATGGTTCACGGCAAATGGGTCCCTTTTGCAAATGTAAGTTGTTGTCTTACTGAGAAGAGGTGAAAGCTAAAGAGGAAGAGATAACTGGAGGGAGTCTCTCCATATTTATTTTGCAATTATTATGCATATTTTGAGTCGTGAAAAAAAAAAAAAAAATTGGCAGACATAAAGAGTAGGTTGCAGAAAATGTGTATGTGTATAGGGGATCAATTTGGAGGCCATAAATTTCAGGGACTTCTGGTTTGTGGTTTTTTTTATTGTTCTTTGTCTCTTTTCTTATCATACTTTTGATTTTCAATTATTTATATTATAATCTTCAACATATTTACTTATATTAATTTGATTTCAAACCTTAAATCAATTCCTTTCTGGTCTATTTGATTCTTATTCTTTTGGTAACTCATTTTTATTGTGTTTCGAGTTCTTTGAGTTTATAATAATTGCCAGATAAGTGCGTTTTTTCCCCCCTTCTGGCTTCGGATGCAAATGCAATATAGGAAGTTACACGAATTATTAAAGGGTTCTAAAGTTCTTTTCTTTATCGTGTCGTTGCTGGTTTCCAATTGCTCCGGGACATTGGTTTATACATATACCTATTCTGGGAAATTGAAATAGGTCGATCCTTTAATATTCAATTCCCTTGGGTTAATATTAGTGTAATTTCTTTTTAAAATATAAATATTTTATGAGTAAATGAGAAAAAAATTAATATTCTACAAAGAATAACTACTCCCTTTGAATGATATGGGTTTCTATACTTTAATAATATATATTTTAATAAATAATTTTTTCTAATGTAGCATATTATGGTTCCTTAATAATAAAGAGTTTCATGAATTTATTTATTTTATATCTTTAATTTTATATTATATCACCACTTGCAAGTTGTCTTTGGTGCTTCCATGGATTTAGTACCATGTGCAGATCCTCCTATATGTAAATCATTTATGGGAAGAAAAAAGTAATAATATTTTACTTTTGCAAACTTGTGTCGTGAATTCGTGATTGTTTCACGCTCCCATCTTCCCATTAGTAATCATTGTTCTATAATATAATGTTCAAAAAGGTTCTTTTTCAGACTGTCGTTTTTGCGTTTTCGTATTTTATTTATTTATTCTTGTCATTGCGACTTGCGAGACATTTTATGTTGACCGTTGCTTTTAGCCTCTCTTCAGATGAAAATTAAATCTTCGAAAAGTTTTCCAATTTTAATTTAGAGTATTTTAAGAAGAAAAAAAATAAAACTGTTAATCGTAAATAACATTTATGGATAATGACAGAATAATATTTATATTATTTATTAATATTTTTAAGAGTTCTTCACCTGTCCATCATGCTGGTTTTTTTTTTTTAACAATTAGTGAGCAACGAAATTGAGAATAATCCCAAGTAATTCTACAAACGATGATGGGGATTCAAAACCTCATTTACAAGTCGAGAGGGAAGGGGGTAGCCTTGCTTCTCTCATTTTTATTGACTATATATGATTTGGTATTGTAATTAGGGCTCGAAATTTATCCTTGGAAAAACATGTACATGCAATAGGAAGTAATTACGGCTAAATTGGAAATGGTCCATGGGACTAGATTTTGGGCTTTCAAGTTTCCCTTAAAATCGAACCCTTTTTAAGGTAATAAAGATCCAAATAGAGGCTGATTTTCGTAAGTTACATTTTTTCCGTTTATTGTGGCACGACGTCATTGTGTGGTGGAGATTTTATGTTTTTGTCCTTATACATCACTTTCGTTCAATAATTTCGCGAGTCACCACAACCTGTTCTTGTTACTTCGACGTCTCACCGAGAAAAACGCGAAGCAGCGTTGGCGGTGTTTTGTGCGTTTAATGGATAAGTCAATCATTGCAATGTCTCCAATCAATCTACGAATGTTCCTAGATTTAAGATCTGAGATCAACTTCATAAATGTTGTCTGTGGCTAAAGAAATCGACGATGCCATATTTGAATTCCTCATCAACAAACTCCCCGAGTAAAGCAATTGAATAGAGGATCCAATAGCACAGCCAAGGTTGACTGTAAATGGTGTCATCAATTGAAACGAAAAGGGAATCTTTATCTCAAGGATAAGAGAGTCGTGGTTTGGGGTTTCGCTAAACTTGAAGCTTTGTAGTTCGGCGTCAGAGGATGCAGAGATGGGTGAATCCTCACCTTCTTCTCTGCCTGAAAGGAAATGATCCGCTAAAACTTTGTTGAGAAAGGAGGAGTTGGAGTAGTCTGATGGGGGGTCAGGTACTTTATGTTATTTCATTCAATACTCTATTTTTTTTTTTTTTTTAAGAATTAACACTCTCGGTTCAAAATTGTTTTTTTTTTTTTAATTATATCTTTCGGCTACTGTTTGATTAGGAAATAGGAACACCAGTGATTTTTTTTAGCATTTCTTGACATGGTTCAATAGCTACTGTATTTGATTTTGCCATGAGTTCTATAGTTATTCTACTTCTCTGTCATTTTTTAGATTCATTCTTTGTTATCTTAAGCCTCTTATATATATTTTTCTTTCTTATCAGAAATAAAATAGACACATTTTATTTGGTATTAATCTTTTGATTTATTATCTTGCTTATTTCCATATTCATATTTACCTCTGTGATATTCATTTTTTGTTGTAATTGCCAATGCTTTGAAACAAGTGGCTAATCCTACGTAAAAAGCTTATATGCAGCAAGAGCAAGTGAAGGAAAATGCCCAAGCCTACTTAGTTTGAAAGAAAATGATTCAAGCCTGTAACCGGTGGTATTCATGATAACCATGTGTTACATTGGGAGGACTAAGTGGTAAAATTTCTATATTTTTTTTGTTTGTATGATAATGTTTTTGTATTTGATTATTTCTTTTCTTTATTTCAATTGAGCTAAGTATGTAATTAAGTCATACATATTCTTTAAAAAATATGTAACATGTTGTTTCGACAAATATATGTATCGCTTTTATTCATTGTCTTTTGAATGGGTGACAATTTTGATACTTGAAAAAAAAAAAAATTTGCACTAATTATCTTTTTGTGTAACATCTATCTTTATTATTTATATATAACATGTAATATTTATTTTTATTATTGTATGTAATATGTTACATCTACCTCTATTTTTTATGTAACATGTTACATTAACTCTATGTTAACATTAGGGGTGACAATTGTATCGTGTTAACTGTATTCGTGTCATGTTATTCGTGTCGGCACCGGGTTTGGTTCGTGTTTTTTGTGTCGAGTTTTCGTGTCAGTTGACACATGAAAAAATTTATTCGACTTTTTTTCGTGTTGCCTATTTATAATAGTAAGAAATAACAAAACCTTTAAGAACATGAAAAAATTATTGATCAATTCTTACTGAAAAAAATTGTGTCGTGTCGTGTTCGGTTCATGTTATCGGATCGTGTCAAAAATTGTCACCTCTAGTTAACATATTATATGCATCTCTAACAGGGTCATTGAAATTCTAGTAAAAATGTAACATATTACGTCGAACTCTATATTTGAATATAATATATTACATCTTCATCAAGCAAAGTCGTCGAAACTTTGATAAGGTCGTTGGTAATATTGTCGGAGTTTCGATAGAATCAATGTCAGTCACCGAAGTTTCAATAAGATTACTGACGAAGTTGCCGAAATTTTAGTGAGATCAGAGTGTTGTGAGATAGAGAATAATGAGTATTTTAGTAAAATATTTTCTACTAATATACACAAAATTGTAAATTTTGAAGTTTTAAGTAATTATTTTGAAAAATTTGTAATATTTATCTAAAATATGTTATTTATATAAATCATTGCTTTTTATGGGCCGAAAAAAAAAATACAATTACATGCCCATGTTCGCTAATCCCAACAGTTTCCAACTATGTATAAAGTGATGATGTTTTATCTACGAGCTACTCCTTGATTGACGTTTATGAAGGATAGACATCCAACTTTCTTAATTCTTACCCCCATTTTGTTTTGTTTTGTTTTAACAATGTTCACAATAAGGACTATTGCACGACTACTCTAATGTTTAATGTTCCCCTGTTCTCCACCAACAAACAATGCTTTGGATTTGTCTCAATCTTTTATATTTTTATTGGTAACAATTGTTTTAACCTAATACACAAAAGGACTATTAAAGAAGAATATTTGAAATTGATTTAAGCAAATTTAATCCTTTATTATATCAAACAATCAAATAACAAAACAAGTCATTATTAATGGCACACTTTATTTACACTAATACATAATTTTTCATAATACTGTTTCGATCAGTGAGTTAACAAATATAAACAAAAACATAAATAATCAAAAATACAAGATTTAAGAAATTTGGCCTTTAAATTCCACGAACTAATTCACTAAAAAAAATAAACGTATCCACTACAAGAAAAATGTCTTTACAAAGAGTAAAACTTGAAAGCAATTACAGAGAAGTCAAACCCTAATACTAATGCTGACAAACCCTCACAAAAGGATTACACTCAAAAACCATGAAAAACTAAGTAAAGAAAAACATAAAAAGTGAAGAGATGAAACAACGCTGAAACAAGAGAAATGAACGGTGAACAGCAAAAAATCCTAACTTTAAGTATAACTATTTTGCTTGTGAAATGACGATTTTATCCTTTAACATATTAGTTAATTCTGTGTTAAACAGAGCCTAAAAAATATGTAAAAACAAAGCCTAAAATACATTAGTAGCCCAGGAGCCTAATATATAAATAAATTATATCATATATTAAACACATTAACACTAATATATTAATGCATGTTTACCGCTACTTCCACAAATAATTCATGCTTAACATTTTGCTCTAAATTAAACATAATAACATAACTTAACAATTAAGGCCCAGAAAACCATTCAATCATATGCACTAAGAAATAACATGGTTACTTTATCTCTAAAATAAAAAATATATAAAAAAATAAAGATGATTTTTAGGCAATGAATAGAAAATCTTTGGCGTGAAGCATCATTCCAAAACAACTATCATCAAATCCATAACTGTATGAATCTGTACATAATAAATAGTGTATAATCTGTACATAATAAATAGGGTATAACGATCTCTATCGCAGATCAACTCACCAAAAATTTAACTGATTTAAACTTTTTCCTCTAAATTACCAACTTTTTTTTGCTTTCTTTTGCAATGATGACTTATTTTACAGTAATCATAATCGTAATATATGAATTATTTAGAATTTATTGTGTTTAGTTTGATTATACTCTATAATGTAATATAAAGAAATTACAGTAGTAACAGTAATCCTCATTACGTCTGTATTCCTTAAGAATATGCTATAATGCTTTATTTTTTTCACAATTTATATAATCATTTATGATTTTTTTCTTATTCTATCTTTTTTAGTAATAAAAAAAGTTTATTTTTTAATTTTACTTCATTTATAATTTTATAATCTTTATTTTAATATTATTATTTATTTTGATTACACTACTTAAACAAACATTGTAATAATAATATTATTTTATTTATATTCAATTCAATTCTATTCTATTACAATTACAATTCTTATTATTTTTACATTCAATAAATCAAACGTTACCTAAATAAATATTAGATAAACTCATATTCATAAATATTAAAATAATCGTAGGATAGTTAGTAACTGATTTTTTTAGAAAAAAGTAAAAAAAATTAATTTAATAAGAAGTTAATTAAATTATGAGATATATATTTATTCATATTTTAACTTGATATAAAAATTAATTGTGAAAACTATAAAAATAACACATTTATAATTTATAGTAATAAAAATAACATTTTTTAATATTAAATTATATTTTTTTAATTTAAGATAATGATGTTATTTTTATTTTTATAAATTTTAAAAATATATTTTAAATAATTTTTCAAATTTATTTTCATAGAACACACCATCCAAAACCAATTAGAGTAAGTAATGAGTCGTTTGGAAAAGAATGAGGATGGGTTACTATAAATTGAGGGGCGCACGTTGTCCGATTCATTACATTAAATTATATTTTAGCTCCCTTTCTTTTCAAACTTTTTTTCTTCTTTAATTTATTTTATAATTAAAACTAAAAAATAAAGTATATTTTTATATAAAAAAAAAAATTAATACTATGTTAAGAAGTAAGATAAAGATACGACTAAAAGTATGTTTCAATACTCAATTAATCTTTATTTTTTAAAAAAGTATATTTTAATATATATATTTTTTAAGTAGTATATTTTAAAAAGTACACTTAAATTTATTTTTTTAAAAAAATAATTAATTTATTAGCACATGATTCTCATGTATTTTTTAGAAGGATAATTTTAAAATTTCAATATTTTTGTTACTAAAATAATATTTTCAAAAAAATCAATTTTTGATAAAAAAAAAATTTGTTAGTTTTTTATTTAATTTTTTTTGTCTCATAATTTGATTTTTTTTTTTTTATAATGTTTTAGCAAAAAAAAATTAAAATTTCAATATTACCATATTAAAAAGTCACCATAAAATTATGTAACCAAAAATTGAATTTTTTTATTTTGAAATTAGACTTAAGTGCACTTTTTGAAAAGCTAGAAAACCTAAAATGTACCACTTAAAAAATTAATTAAAATGTATCTTTTATAAAAATAAAGGACTTGTAAAATACCAAATCTATTGAAATATTGGTATTTATAAAAATATTAACACTTAAATTATATGAAATTATAAAAGATATATTCCCGTGGAACTTTTTTTTATGGTATAACCGTAAATAATATCATACCTAAATAAAAATATTAAATTTAATATAATATGTTCTAAATATTTGACAATTAGATAATAAAATTTTAAACATGTAGAAAAATAAATTCTCAATTATTTTTCAGTGTAATATGGAGAAAATAAAGTCGACATTATCATATTTTAATGAATAATATTGTATGCATTTGTTAGAAAAACATTCATGTATATATAGAAATAACAATTTAGTATTTAATTTAAGTATGAAAGACACCAAAAGTTTATTAATTATGATTAAAGTGTATGAAATTTTATTAATTTTGAATAAGGTTTTAAAAGTTCAATAACTATTAAAAAGACACAAGAAGTCAAAAGTTTTCAAAATTGTCTGAAATTTGTCTACATAATATGCAATAAGTGAAGCACGTAGATAAAATTTTAACAATTTAAAAAATTTTAGACTTGTAGTACTATTTTTAGTATTTATTGGATTGTTATCGCTTGACATAAAAATTAATAATTTTTTGTATATTTAATCATAATCAATGAATTTTTGATACCTTATCCTTAATTTTAAAATTTGGGATTTAAAATTGTTGAAATTTTAATCGGATGAGAATGAGGTGGAGCTCCTTTTGTTATTCAGGATGGAGAATCTATTTTAATATAAAAATTAATAACATCTTAATGATAATTGTAAGAGGAAATAAATATCTATGATTGGTCACAAATTTTTTTTACTCTGTAATATGTTATAAATTATTCATATATTTAATACTATTTTTTATTTTATAAAAATAAAAAATCAAAATTAATATATTTTATTGAGTAACACAAGTACACTGTATATAATAATTTCTTCAAATTAAGATATAAAAAAGAAAAGTACATAAAAAGAAAATAGAAACCATAGGCCCATAGGGATGAAGGCAAAATCTTCAAAAAAGCAAAGTCTAGGGGAAAGAAATAACACCTCCTTATTCAATATCTTTCGATGATAGAATACCATTCATTCATTTGGTATTTAAGAATAAAATGAAAGAAAATATCTCTAAAAGTGTATCTGAATTTATACGTAGAAGGTGACGGCTCAGCACAAGCATCAACAACGTATTTGGCTATTTGCTATAGCTTTCACATAATCTTTTATTATAAATAATTTTTTTTATTATAATTTGATACATATTGCAATTTTTAAATAGTACAATTTAATTAATTATGTTTAAAAAATTACTTTTTCATCTCACATTTTAATACATGTCACTTGATACATACATAATTTGATATATAATTCGCTAAGCTTTGTCATTTTGGCCACCCGCTCTTCACCTATGCTTAGGGGTGTCAAACGGGCTGGCACGGTAACTCGGTAAGGTACGGTCCGTTAAACACTTGGCCCACCGTGCTGGCACGGCACAGCACGACTCATAGCTTACGGCTCTTAATTGGTTGGGCCAGGTCGGCACGGCAAAGCACACGAAGCCTTATTATTTCAAATTTTAATTTTAAAAAAATACCAATAAATAAATAATTTTTTTTACATTTAAATAAAATTAGACATAATCTAATAAATTTTTAACAATCTATTAAATGAGAGGTTGAGAGTTCGATTCTCACATTTAATTTTTTAAAGCATTATTAATAATTTTTAACTAAATAATTAAATAAATATATAATAAAAATGAAATAAAGAGGTCACGGGCTATACCGGCCCGTTAAGCATAGCCCAACGGGCCGAGCACGACACGACCCCTATATAAGAGCCAAGGGTCGGCACGGCACACTAACTAACGGACTACGGGCTGGCACGACACGCTAATTTGACGAGCTGAACCGTGAAGTGCTAAGCCAATCCATCCTTTTTGACACTTCTACCAGCCTATTTATTCTCTAAAAGGTACTTCCCATTTTTTTCCACCCAAATTGGGGGAAATAAGTGTTCTGCATTGTTAAGATTACATTTTGACCTCCAAGTTGTAAACTTTGTAGTATTTAGGAAGAGGGATTCTTTTAAATTTGCACAAATCGATTCCATTAATCATTTTGTGAAATTTGACTACTTCACAGTACTCTGTACTACTCATGTAAGTAGTGTGTATTGATTTGAATTTCTGGGAACATATATTTCCTTTTAATTCTTTACTTATGATCAATATTCAGCATTTTTTTTTTCATCAAGATTAAATTACATGGGCTTAGGGATCTATCATTCGGTTGTGTTCATCTTTGTCTCTGAAAAAGAATCTTTAATGGCAATACTACATTTTTTTTTTATTTCCCTTGTACCAACTAACTATTAGATTAGATATGATATGATATCAAGAGTAATATAATCATTTTCTATTATAATGAATAAAAATTATAATGTTTTTATTTAATTTTTTGGTTCTTTTCTTAACATACTTTGATTATTTATTATTTTAGCTTTCACAGTTATTCTTTCATCTATTTTATATTTTTTTTTATTCCACTTTATATTTTAACTTGATGTCAAAGCAGTGTTCGATCTTAGATACTTTTAATCTATTTTCTAAACGTAGTTCTATCCTCTCTCCCATTAACTTCTTCTATGGTATAGTTTTGTTGGTCAATTTCTTCTAAAGGTTGTTGATTGGTTCTTCTATGATTCGAGATTCAAAAAGTACTTTATTTTTTTCTTCTCCCTTCTCTCTTTTCTTGTATAGTTGTATGTATCTTAAATGTTAGATTTGAATAATTATCATGATATCAGAGCATGGTTATTGAAGTAACTGTAAATTCAAGTACAGTTTTTTTCGACGGTATCATTCATGAGTCTTGTCTTTCGCATCAAATAGGTATTTTCCTATATTTTTAGATATTTTTGTTCGAACTGCAATTTTAAGATTTTTCGTTTGATTTGGCAATTGGGAAGCTTTTTTTTCATTTTAGTTATTCAGCAAATTGTAGTAGCCATTGTTCATATCAATCTCACGGTCTCATGACTGTTGATATCGTCCATTTTCACCGTTGTCGTTCACGTCAACCTCACTGTCTCACAACTATTGGTATCAATCTCAACCTCAAGACCTCGTAACCGTCGTTTTTCAAAAATATCAACCGGCTCACCGTCGTGCGCCGCCATTATCAATTCCAAATCTTGCACCTTTGAAATTCAACATCAATTATGACAGATCTATTCTATTTTTTTTCTTATTTCTATTTATGTCTGTTATAATTATTCAAGCTGAACATAGATTATATTGAGCTTGAGGGAGAGAATTAAAATATTATATTAATAGATAGTTTTTTTATTAGTTTTGTAAATTATTATCATTAAAATATTATGATAATTATTCTAACGTTTCTCTATTAGTTTAGGAGTTTTGTTTAGAATCTTATTATAATTATAATTTTAGTTTATTATCTCTATAAATATTAATATAATCCTTTATTATTATAATGAACGAAAATTAGAATATTTTGTTTGACTTTTTATTTTTTTTAATTTTTTATTATTTTAGTTTCAATATTTATCCTTTTATCCATTTTATACCAATATTTTCTTTTGCTTTATATTAACTTCATGAAATATCTAGCTTTGCTTATTTATTTTCAGTTGATTGAAGCTACAGAATGTAGATATTTCTCTCTTGTTTTCTTAACAACCAAACAGCTTTTATTGTTTTAAATCCTACATTCCTTCTGTCATGTCAAAACTAGTGTGTTGATATTACAAAATTAAGATGAATATGTTAAAATATCAATATTGCTAAGCACCGAACTCACCCTTAATGTCAGTGTCAATTGATTAACCTTGTCAAAGTGTCTTCTTTTTCTGCTCTTGTAACATTCCACAGGAGCCAACGGAATCCCACTCTTAAGATTGATATGTTGTTAAATACCAAACTCATCCTTTCTTTTAACCATAAACTCCAAAGTGTCTCGAGGGTATAATCATGCTTTTAAAAAATATAGAAAGTCAATGAAGTGTTCAGAAGTTATTCCAGTAAGATGCAGAAGAAAAACGCTTGAGACTGCACGCATTCCAAGAAGTACATCAGATCTGAGATGATTAGATTCTTTTTTCTGCTTCAAATTTTCGTATAAAGTGTCATGTGGGGTCCGATTGAAATTACATTATTCACGGAAATTAGTTAACTCGTCAAAAGTTTCACACCTGAAATTCTGGGTTTATGGCATTCGCTGCTTGCAAGCTTTGCTGCTTTCAAGTGTGGGAAAAAGCTCAGCTCTTTTTTCATTAACCGTATAGTAATTTCGTTAGAGTATTGTGCGATTAAGTTCTATAATTTATAAAAATTAATTAATTTAATCTAATTTATATTAATATATTAAAATTTAATAGAAGTATTAGGGGATAAATAAATACTTTTGTTTCTATTGCCTGTAAAAATTTACCTAAAAATTACGTGTTAGTTTTAATTATAATTTTAACATTTTAGTAATAATTAGACGACAAATTTATTTAAATTATAAAATTTTAAATATTTGATCCAATAATCATAAGATTACTTATTGTTATATCAAAACTTGCCCAATTTTACAAAATAGTTTTATTGTAATTAATTTGTGTTTAATTACATTATAAAGTTTTATTTTTATGCTATTTTTTACGGCATAAAAATATGTTTTATGTTATTTTTATTTTTATTATAATTTAAAAAATGCATTTATTTATTTTTAGATATTAAAAATAAAATCATTTGAAAAAATTAGTTTAAACGAATTTGAAGTGATTAATTTGCGTTGTTAAGAATTCTTTTTTTACTATATTTACGAATATTTGTGTATATATCAATCAGACACGAAGGTCCTACCTTTTTGTTTGGTTATTGTTTATTTGGAATTTCCACAAATGGGTTATTTTTATTGGGGATCCAAATTCAATTGATTCAAAAGAACGAAAAAAAGAGCCTAGGTTACTAATGTGAGTGTTTTTTCTTTTGAAAAAAAAAATGATCTTTTTTTATTTCTCCTAAAAATTCGCAATACTCAAATAATAGTTACGGAGAATTTTTTCAATATTATATTATGATTGTATAAAGATTATATGTACAGTAAAAAAATATATATACAAATTAAGAGATAAATATAAAAGAGATAAAAGTTTTCTAAAAATAAAAAATAGGAGAATTTGAGCTTTCTTCTTATGTGTATTCACTTCTCAATATACTTACTGTATTGAAAAAAAAGTTCATGATTATGACGCATAGGTGAGGTCAATTTTAACGGCACAGCACGAGCAACTGACCAAAGTGATGAGGAGTGGGCTGAAGTGAAAATGGAGAGAAACGAGAGTAGAGTAATGTTCAAAGAAGAGTTGTGGTTTAGTCAATTCAGAAATGGTTATAATCCATGGATGGCCAAATATGTTTATGCCTTGATGTTTTTAGGGTCCAATTTACTAGCTTGGGCTGTCCGGGACTATGGCAATAGTGCCTTAACTGAAATAAAAAGTAAGATTTTCCTACCTTAGTCTTCCTTTTAAACACTGATGCTTTTTTTTTTGATAACCAACTGCTTTTGTTATCTTGAGCATCTCTTTTGTAGTTTGTTTGGTTTTTTTTTTTTTTTTAAGAAATTGATTTTTAGGTTAAACTTAATGGTGTTAATTAAGATAATCTTAGGCATATTCTTATGCATCATCAATGTCTCTCCCTTTTGAGTCCCCGCTGCTGATTTTCATTAACAGGAAATGTACTCAAAACAATCAATACAAGCCATGTGGTCTTGAAAATTGAAAAGTTGTGAATTTTATGTACAACATGGCATTCATTGAGTGCAATACTGAGTTCGTTCCGTAATGTGTACATTCCATCTATTGGTGCTTAACATGATAGCCTTTTCACATCTTGAATAACAAGTTTTCTGAAGTATAATTTGATTTAAATTGACTGGCTTTACAAGTCTTAAAATTGTGAAAGAGTACATACTCTTGTTGATTTTCCAATGAAGATTTATAAACCAGGTATTCTGTTTGCATTCATTAGATTTCTTACGCACAATACTGAGATTCAGTTGGTGTGCATTCAGGACTAAAAGGATGCCGCGGAGTGCGAGATTGTTTGGGTGCAGAAGGCGTTTTGCGTATTAGCTTGGGTTGCTTTGTATCCTTTCAATTTTAGCAATTAAACTTTCAGTTTCTGTTCTCATTATTCATAGCTTTGTTATCAGTGTTATTCTTAACACTGAAGCAGGCTTTTTATTTCATTATGTTTCTAACAACAGCCGGTACCTCAAAGCTAAATGGGCGGAGAGATTCATGGCAATCTGGATGGTGGTCAGTCAAGATTGTCCTTTGGATGGCTTTCACTATTATTCCATTTCTACTACCTTCTACCATAATCCGTCTGTATGGTTAGTATTATCCTGCTTTTCAATAAGTTTAATTTTCTTGTCCTTGTGTAAATGAAGGATCTTCTCATGCAATTATACTTTGGCAGGGGTCGTTGCACATTTTGGTGCTGGGTAACCTTCAATCCGTTTGTTTTACACACTTTTCTTATTCCTGTCGTCTCACCATTTCTAATCTAAACATTTTTGTTCTTTAAACTTTGTGGGAAATAATAATATATCCATGTTGTGAAGCTTCTAATAATGCTTTTCAGGGTATTTCTCCTAATTCAGCTAATAAGCATAATCAGCTTCATCATGTGGCTAAACAATTGCTGTCAGTCTGAAAAATATGCAGCAAGATGGTGAGACTTAGTTTGGACAAATTATTGTATTCAATGAATTCTATGCACCTGACCTTCAATTGATGTACATATTGGAGCTACGAATATCATATAACAATGCTCAATTTGGTAGATGTTGAGAAGAATTCTATTTCTACCTTACTTCTAGTACACTACTAACCAACTTGGTCGTCCCTAATTAAAAATAAGATCTTCACTGCAGCCACGTTCATGTGATGTTTCTTGCAACTGCTGCATATGTGGTTTGCTTGGTTGGGATCATCATGATGTACATTTGGTATGCACCAGAGCCATCTTGCCTCCTTAACATATTCTTTATTACTTGGACGTTAGTACTTCTACACCTCATGACCAGTGTTTCTCTCCACCCAAAAGTAAGCACCAATTGTTCCTCTTTATAGTATAAATGATATTTCCGTTCACTTTTTAATAGCTTAATTTTTTGGAAGATTAGTGACGAATTGAAACCCTACAATCCCATAATATTGAATTTCAAGTGATGGACCTACAACGTGCTTAGCCACACACACTAATTTATGTGCTTTTCACGCTCCAATATAATTTGATATGAGTTGCACTTTTTTCCCCAAAAATAGGTAAATGCTGGCATCTTGACTCCAGGGCTGATGGGCCTATATGTGATATTCATCTGCTGGTGTGCCATTAGAAGGTATGTTCGTTATTTGTTCGTGGTTATGCTTGAATTATTCCTTTCAGTTGATACTGTCATAAACCTATGAAGAAAACCTAATTCCTTTAACTCAATGTATATGTTGTTGCAGTGAACCACCAGGAGAAAATTGCAACAGGAAGGATGTAGCTTCAACAAGAACAGATTGGTTAACTATCATAGTAATACTGATTTTCTATAGTTGTTTCCAAGTTTTGAAGTACTTGTAATGAATTTTACATCCTCTGTCAAGTGTTAAGTTTTGTTGGAGAAATGTGCATGGCTATAAACATGCATTCTTTAGGTTTTGCAAATTTACATGTTCTCCTTTTACTTCTCTGTACAAAGTTGGTAATGCCTGTCTTGTTTACAGAGCTTTGTTGTTGCTGTATCTGCTATGGTCATTGCAACATTTTCAACTGGTATAGATTCCAAATGTTTTCAGGTTTGTTAGACTATGTGGAAACTTCTTAACTATACTTCAATCATCAAGTGAAAATAATCTTAAATACCCACTTGTACATCTGAGCGTGAATATTTGGAAAATTTCATGTCATGGCTAAAATTGTTGTTCGTATATAAGTCGATCATACAATATTTAATATTTCAGCCAAAATTTACCTAACAACGGCTGCAGTTCAGGAAGGATGAAGTACCGTCTGAAGATGATGTTCCATATGGCTATGGTTTCTTTCATTTTGTTTTTGCAACTGGAGCAATGTACTTTGCAATGCTTTTGATCAGTTGGAGTACAAACCATACAATGAGAAAGTATGTTCACCTCTTGTTTTTCTACTGTAAATACTGATTGACAAATTAACTCAATATGTTCCTGGACCTTTAAAGTTGCACTCTTTGAAAACACTTGGGACAAATACTAGTTAAAAAGAGAAACGAGATGCCTCCTAAATATCAAATGTGTATCGGTTTCGTTCCATCTCAAATGTTTTTTTTTTTAACAGGTGGACAATTGACGTAGGCTGGACCAGCACTTGGGTGAGAATAGTGAACGAATGGCTTGCAGTCTGTGTATATTGTAAGTACTTCCTTTAGTAAAAACTATATTTGACATGAGATTCTATGTATAGGATGAATTATAGGTTCATTTTCACTTCAGATTATAAATTTTGATTTTCTGAAGGCATGAAAAAGGGAAGAACAAGACTGTTTTATTCTTAGAGTTTGGCAGGAGCATATAATTTGTGTTTTTAGTTAGAAAGTAAAAAATTTATTTTCTTATCCTTGAAAACACTTGAGGAAAAAAAATTCCATTTGGTTCAGAAGTGTTTTTTTTTTTTTTTTACTTTACAAACACTTTTACAGGATCCAAACTCAGAAACAAATAGACCGTTGGTGTAATTTTTAACTTGGATCTGTATTTGCAGTGTGGATGCTTGTGGCTCCTATAATATGGAAGCACAGACAAACGGGTGAATCTGTATAAGTTCTTGACAAAACTCTTATCATTGCTGCCCATTCATGACGTTATGAATGGAAGAACTTAAGCTCTGCATAGCCAGAATGCAGCTCAAATATATGTAATGTTGTCGACTCACATTGAAAAATGTGCTTGATGGTCATGAAGAATTGGGGAAGGACCAATCCGATTTGCAAGCACATGACTGCCCACTTTCCAGATTACTTGAAAATGTACATCATATTTGTAAAATGATTCAGATGTCAATTAATTTATTCTCATATTCATGAAAAAGGCTCCTGATAGTTTTTAGTTTGAACATGTTACTTACATGCTACTACGAGCTCAATTGAATTTATCAGAAAAGGGTGTGAATTGTAGTAATATCGTCTTATTAAATTTTAATTACACTTTTTTTCACATGCTCGACCTGAATAAAGCCTTTCTTTTCCTTTCTTTTTTTTTACTTGAATTTAGCCTTTTTCTGGGTTCTTCCAAAAGTTTTAGTTACTATTAATGCTAGAGGCTCTTTTTTTTTTTCCTTTCCCCAGTACTAAACAGAACGAGACATAAACTAGGGTTGCTTTAATCCGTAATGTATGTATAAATAAATAAATAAACAAGCATAAAACAACTCTAAAGATATTTTTCTATTTTTTAATCGCTGAATTGATTCTATTCATGTCTATTTATAGAAGGCAAAAAGGCGAAAAAACAATGTGGACACTAGACAAAAATATCATCTCAAGATTCACAACTCAACTTTAAAGATTACAAAGAGATGCACGACCAAAGAAGAATGGTGCAATTTAGACAACGAGAAAAATAACAACAGGTCTCTTATTGCAAAAAGATATTTAAATTTTGTATTTATTTATTTATTTATTTTTGTAACAATTTATTCATGCAAAGTGTCAAAGTAATTTTTTTTTAACTATATTAGTTACAAATTGGTTAAATTGTAATTGAAAAAATTAAAAAAAAATTAAATAAAATATAACAAATTTATTTTTGATAACTTTTTAATAATAATAAAATTAAATTATCACAAAAAATAAATAGAATTTTTTTAGAATGAATATGTAATATGTACATTTTGAAAATAACAAACATATACCAATGAGTTATTCTATATGACATCAAAATGTTAGTAAATGAATTTTTAATCATTTATTAGATTTCATTAAAATATATTACTTCGTTAAATTTATGACATGTAAGTAGTTGTAAATAATAATAGGGAAATAGGCTGGTTTAACCCCTTATTAATAATCTTAATCTGAGTTAACCCCCACTAGCATATTTTTAAAAAATACCTCATTTGCCCTCATCAGGTATAGAGCCCCTGAGCTCCATTTGCACGAGTAGACTGTGAGCTTCTTTTATTTTCCCCAGTTGACAGATACGTGGGCTAGAGGCGCTGGTGGCGTGAGCTGGAGGCGCGGACTGGTGGCGCGGACTGGAGGCTGGAGGCGCGACACTGGTGGCGCGGATCTGGGCGCGCAGACTGGACGGCGAGAGGCACTGCTGGTGACTGGGCTGCTCGTGGCATGGCAGAGACAGGCTTGCGGAGGAGTTGCGGACTGGTGTGAGGCGACGGACTGGCGCTGCTGGACCTCGCGGCGGCGCTGAACTGGGTTGAATGGAGCGCGGCTGGGCTAGTATGGAGATGCTGTTGAAGTTGGGTGATGAAGACCGAACATAGGGTAAAAATATTTTTTTTTTTTTTGTTTTTTTCTGAAAGTTGATCTGAAATAGATCAAATAGAAACGAGATAATTTAAAAAAATGTTTGTTAGTGTTCAAGCTCTGTTGAAATAAGCTCTATGATTTTAGTTGAACGTAGTTGGACATATGTCCAACTGAGCTCCGGCGAGTGAAATCGCCGGCCAATCAAAATTCGATCAGTTGGACGACTGTCCAACTGAGCTCCGGTGAGTGGACATATGTGTCCTCTAAAATATACTCCTCTAGTTTTCAGTTGGACACATGTCCAACTCTGTTAAGATGAGTTGGACATACGTCCAACTGAGGGGTTATTCTGGGCAGTCTAGTTGGACATGTGTCCAACTCTGTTCCAGCGAGTGGGGGTCGACGGCCAGTCAAAATTTCATCAGTTGGACAATTGTCCAACTGAGCTCCAGCGAGTGGACATATGTGTCCTCTGAAATATACTCTTCTGGTTTTCAGTTGGACACATGTCCAACTCTGTTGAGGTGAGTTGGACAGTCGTCCAACTGAGGGGTTATTAAGGGCATTTTTGTCATAATATGTAAAAAAATCAAGTGGAGGGGGTCATATCAGATTTTTAATAAATAAGGGGTCATGACAGCATATAACCCTAAATAATATAGTGCTACTATAAAGAATTTTTCTATATTAAGAACTTTCTGATACATAAATAATGTTTATTTTCTTTTAACGCTAACAAATATAAATTTATTTATATCATAAGTAATAGAAATTTTTTTTTTAAAGAGATTAAAAATAAAACGGTTGTAACTTGCGATCAAACCTATTAAGAATCGGATCACCCAAAAATCGCTACAAAACCAATTGGCAATTTGGCACCATTGTTGAACCTAATAAAAATAATAATATATTATGAGACGCCCATGTAACTTTCCCTACATACCCTTCCTATCTATACCTACTGATGTGTTAAAATGTGTACTCACAAGTGTACGAATCATTCGTAGTAAAGTGATAAGCAACTTCCAAGGTCGGTCTCTCAAGGAATTGCAGTGGTCTTAAATAACTAACTTTTTAACTTAAACAGAGTTCTAATGAAAATAAAAGACTAATTAAATAGAGTTCTAGTAAAACTAAAACTCTAAGTAACTAGAATCCTAAAGCTAGTAAAACTGTAAAAAGGTGTTTGATTTGTAACGGGAACAAAATACGAGCAATTAAACGAAAACAAAATCGCAATTAAACAATCAATTCAGATATATTTGAAGATCAATGGAGAATGTATGGACGTTTAGCTTGGTTGACCATGCTTGCATCGAAAAGGTATGGTGAGATAACATGAACGTCCTATATAAACTAAACTACCGGCTTTCCTTTTAATTACGAGACTCCTTTTGGCGGGGGTAGGTCTCTTTATTGATTAACTAATTAATTGCCTTTGGCGGGGGCAAATCAAATAGTAATCAAATTATGCGCAAGGAAAACATGCCAATCAAATTAATGCTATGACTAAGTCACTAACTTGAAGCTTCGATTAAGTGTTTCGGAATAAAGTTAAGGTGACGTTCCTATAACTAAATTCTCAGATTTTTCAATCTAACTACGAACATCAAATGGGCCCATGATTATTCATAATCAAATATCTAAACATGCTCTTAATCAAAAAGTAATTTGTTTATATTAAATCAATAAAACATACACCATACACAGTTCTAGCAAACATGGCAACACAAACTAAACATCCATAATAAAACTAGCCAGATATGTTCATATTAATATTCATAGACAAATAAAATACGAACATACACTCCAACGAAAAAAGAAGAAAAATAGAATTCTACAACACCAAAGAAAACCTAGATCTAAATACCGCTTATGGATCGGTTGACGTACTCCTCCGTAAGCTTTATCTTCGATTGTCGACGGCTTCTTTGGATCCTTAGAATGGTTTCTCTTGCTTCGTTTTTGTGTAGCAAAACTCCCAAAGTTGATTGAATGTCGTGTTTGGTTGCAAAATTGTAAAGTGTAAGAGTTGTGTACCAATTCGAGTTCTGGTTGTAAAGGGGGTCTAAGGGGGTATTTATAGATGTAAGGGATTCCTGATTGCAATAGGAATAGGCGCGCCGCGGCATGCATTTTCCCCGCCGCGGCGCAACACAAAATTTGGAAAATATGCAAAAACCCGAGAGCTCCCCGCCGCGGCATACAATTCCCTCGCCGCGGCGCGCAATGCTTCTATGTTTTCAGGATCAAACCCGAGAGCCTCACGCCGCGGCATGCAATTCTCTCGCCGCGGCGCGCATTGGTTTCCTTCTTTTCACGTCCCCCCTTACATATGTGATGGCACATTATGTAAGGCTTACATATTTGTCTCGTTTAGCCCGTAACTCGTGATCCGAGCGCCGTAAGTGTTCCGTCTTCGCGTGTTTTCATCATTTGACTCATTTTGACGCTAAAAATACCTGAAATGCACTAAAATATACCCGTGACTCCGAATGGATAGATTTATGAAAATAATCGAAATAATAGTCATAATAAATCTATATATCAATCAATCAAGCACAATTAATCACGAAATATTAGTGCTTTTTGAGCACTCATCACAACCCCCAACCAGCTTCTTGCTAGTCTCTAGCAAGTGAAGCGACCTAAAATAAAATTAAAAACAAATGAAATAAACTAACCTAACCTAAATCACTTCCGTAGATTGTCACGGTTGCATTTAGCATATGCAACAAGCCTTTAAACCCCTAGGTGGCCCTAGTGGACGAGTTGTAGTCTCGTGAGGGTTTCCAGTGATGATACCCGCAAACATCGTATGACTCTCAAAACTAATAAAGACTCTAAACATACTTGAATCAACCCATGCATACGTCTCAAAAATTGTTAACAACAAATGACACACGAAATAGTTAAACATCACCTAAACTCAAAAACAGTCCAAACATCAAACTCATCATGGTAATCGAATTTTGAACAACCAATCAAACCACAAACCCGTTAGTTATACTATCTGACCGTGTCATGTATGATATTCATAGATTACATTTTAATGTCTCATAAATGTGCAAGTAAAATATGAAAGTGAATTTTTGCACTTATAAACTCCATATGCTCATTTTTCAAACTCATCTCTACTAATATAGAAACTAAACTACCTAGAATCAATAGGACTTCATTAAGCTTGTAAAGTTGTGGCTAGGTATGTGATAATGAAAGTACAAAAATGATGTTTTCATATGATAAGAGTACTTTTTATTTCACAAGCATATTTTCAACTTTTTTTTTTTTTCACCAAATGTTCTTTTCATCCTCCCTTAACTTCAAATGTCCTTTGGATCTTTTGCTTGATTTTCTTCTTTATTCTTGCTTATTATTTCGATCATCAAATTTTTTTTTTTTTTTTTTTTTTTTTTTTTGATGAAGCAAGACAAATATAACATAATTGCTCATGAAAATCAAATATTACATCGAGTACTCTTATCACTAAGGGTAGTACAATGTATGTCAATGTTGAGTTCAAGGGTGTGCTATTGATAAAATATTTCGGGAAAGCATGAAAAGTTCAAACGGTCCAAAGATGGCCTAAATCATTTTCTAAGTGGCATTTGTTTCTATTATTTCGCTTCAACATGTTTTCAAATGAGTTCTAGAGATTGTTGAGACTTAAAACATATCATGAACATGCATACATTCCACAAATCAGAATAGTTAAACTAACCATGCAAACTACCACAAGTACCACAAAATTCTCAAATTAGATGAATCCAACATTTATGTGCTTCGTTGCTTAGGTAAAAATCTAACATCTCCCATATGTCATCGTCATTACAATCATGTTAATATCATAGATTTCCGGATTGAATCAAGTAGACACGACACTAACTAAAAACAATTCAAGTGACAAAGTTAAAAATTAAAAATTGGTCATATTTCATGCTCATGGAATATTCTTCCCACCCCCAACCTACTTTCTGCATTGTCCTCAATGTGAAAAAGAAGAACAAAAGAAATTAAGAAAAAGTGTAAGAAGTTACCCCCCTTTCGTATGAAATTGTGTCATTACTCGCTATGCTCCGGTTCACTGTTCCTCGCTTCTCTCATGAAGAATGTATGAACATATATTGAACCTCAAAGTGTATGCACACAATTCACATTCAAACCCAATTTTTAATTATAACTAAGGCAATTGAAGACACAAAAACATCAAACAAAGTTAAACAATCCAAAATAAAATAAAAAGAAATAAAAGAATGTAAAACTAAATAAAAACAAAATAAAGAAAAGAAAAGAAGTTAATACTACCGAATGTGGTGGGTTGCCTCCCACCAAGCGCTTTCTTTAACGTCTTAGCAAGACGTTGCTAATTCTTTTCTATCCACCATCATCAAAGATTTTGAAGTGTGTGATATCAATTTTCCGAGCTAAGATGTCATTAAGCTTGTCCTTCCATCTCGGTAGTTGTTTTCCATGAAGCACAGCACACACTTTTTTGTGGAAGTGGTATAGAAAATAATTTGGAGATGTGCAAGTCTTAGGTGCCTTGTGTGGCATGGGAGGTGAAGATAATTCCTCCTTGTTCTCCTTAGAAGTTTGTAGAATTTGATATTCTTCGGCTTGACATTCTTTGAGAATTGCTTGCTCCCTACCTGTATTTTCTACACAAAGTGGTAAATCATCAAAAGTCTCAGGAAAATAAAAATTTTCAAAATTGTTACCACTTTGAAGGATTATGTCATCCTTCACTTGCTTAATTTGAGTGGGCAACTCTTCTTGTTTTTGAATTTGTTCCGCTAATTGCCCAACTTGCATTTCTATTCTGTTTATTGATGCCTCTATAGACTCCATCCTTTCACTAGTAGATTGTATGAAAATATTCAAGGTTTCCTCTAAGGTTGGCTTCCTAGGTTGATTAGAAACTCTACTTCCTTGTATGAAAGAATTCAAGCTCTCTTCGAAGGTGGCCCTAGATGGATATTGATGAAAACTTGAGCTTTGCATTTGGTATTGTGCATAAGGTGGGTCATATGGTTGAAAATTTGAGCTTTGCATGTTGTATTGGGCATACGGTGGGTCATATGAATTTGAGCTTTGCATGTTGTATTGGGCATAAGGTGGGGTAAAGTTTGCTTGCCATGAAGAATTATGGTGATTTCCCCACTCAGGATTATAGGTACTGAAATAAGGATCATTCCAAGGTGGGTGACATCTCTCATTAAAATCAAAGTTTGGATTAGGGGATGCATAGTAATCACCTGCAAAAGTGCAAACATTAGCATAATGCCCATATAAACCACAAATGCTACATACCTCTATGTCTGTCATATCATGCAGCTCTTCATTTGTATTGGCTCTTGGATTTCAGTATCCAGCCTGATTAGGTGCATTTTAAAATTTGTTGATGTTGTTGATGAACGGTACCTTTCAAAAACTAACAAAAACAACAGAGAAATCAAAGCACCACAGATTAAGCAATTAAAAACACTATTTTTTTGATTTTTTTTTTTTTAAATTTTTTTTTTTTTTTTTGAATAAAATAAAAATAAAAATAAAAGAAATAAATAAATAAAAGATAACAAATAAAATAAATAAACAAATAAAAAAAATTAAGAAACTCTAAAAAGTTAAAAAGAAAATTATTCAAAACGCCAATTCCCCGGCAACGGCGCCAAAAACTTGATGTGTTAAAATGTGTACTCGCAAGTGTACGAATCACTCGTAGTAAAGTGATAAGCAACTTCCAAGGTCGGTCTCTCAAGGAATTGCAGTGGTCTTAAATAACTAACTTTTTAACTTAAACAGAGTTCTAATGAAAATAAAAGACTAATTAAATAGAGTTCTAGTAAAACTAAAACTCTAAGTAACTAGAATCCTAAAGCTAGTAAAACTGTAAAAAGGTGTTTGATTTGTAACGGGAACAAAATACGAGCAATTAAACGAAAACAAAATCGCAATTAAACAATCAATTCAGATATATTTGAAGATCAATGGAGAATGTATGGACGTTTAGCTTGGTTGACCATGCTTGCATCGAAAAGGTATGGTGAGATAACATGAACGTCCTATATAAACTAAACTACCGGCTTTCCTTTTAATTACGAGACTCCTTTTGGCGGGGGTAGGTCTCTTTATTGATTAACTAATTAATTGCCTTTGGCGGGGGCAAATCAAATAGTAATCAAATTATGCGCAAGGAAAACATGCCAATCAAATTAATGCTATGACTAAGTCACTAACTTGAAGCTTCGATTAAGTGTTTCGGAATAAAGTTAAGGTGACGTTCCTATAACTAAATTCTCAGATTTTTCAATCTAACTACGAACATCAAATGGGCCCATGATTATTCATAATCAAATATCTAAACATGCTCTTAATCAAAAAGTAATTTGTTTATATTAAATCAATAAAACATACACCATACACAGTTCTAGCAAACATGGCAACACAAACTAAACATCCATAATAAAACTAGCCAGATATGTTCATATTAATATTCATAGACAAATAAAATACGAACATACACTCCAACGAAAAAAGAAGAAAAATAGAATTCTACAACACCAAAGAAAACCTAGATCTAAATACCGCTTATGGATCGGTTGACGTACTCCTCCGTAAGCTTTATCTTCGATTGTCGACGGCTTCTTTGGATCCTTAGAATGGTTTCTCTTGCTTCGTTTTTGTGTAGCAAAACTCCCAAAGTTGATTGAATGTCGTGTTTGGTTGCAAAATTGTAAAGTGTAAGAGTTGTGTACCAATTCGAGTTCTGGTTGTAAAGGGGGTCTAAGGGGGTATTTATAGATGTAAGGGATTCCTGATTGCAATAGGAATAGGCGCGCCGCGGCATGCATTTTCCCCGCCGCGGCGCAACACAAAATTTGGAAAATATGCAAAAACCCGAGAGCTCCCCGCCGCGGCATACAATTCCCTCGCCGCGGCGCGCAATGCTTCTATGTTTTCAGGATCAAACCCGAGAGCCTCACGCCGCGGCATGCAATTCTCTCGCCGCGGCGCGCATTGGTTTCCTTCTTTTCACGTCCCCCCTTACATATGTGATGGCACATTATGTAAGGCTTACATATTTGTCTCGTTTAGCCCGTAACTCGTGATCCGAGCGCCGTAAGTGTTCCGTCTTCGCGTGTTTTCATCATTTGACTCATTTTGACGCTAAAAACACCTGAAATGCACTAAAATATACCCGTGACTCCGAATGGATAGATTTATGAAAATAATCGAAATAATAGTCATAATAAATCTATATATCAATCAATCAAGCACAATTAATCACGAAATATTAGTGCTTTTTGAGCACTCATCACCTACCTCATTAACAATTTTACATAACCTAACGCAGGGATGATCCCAAGAAATTCTATAGAGACAGGAATTCCAACTCGAAACTACAACATCGATATGGAAACCAAAGTTTTATGCCTCACAAATTTGACTGACAGCAACAAGCAACAAGACAATGCTCATCCAAAAAGTGTGGTCAGACTGATTCATTGTTCTGCATTTAGCCAAATGGATTCCCTCCAACAGACGAGAAAGAACTTGGGGATGTAGTTGCCGAGAATCTACCAGCAAATTGTTGATCCACAATTAAGTAGCCAAAAGCAGCCTCCTCAGCTCCTATGCTTCCAAATCCTTGATGCCTGAAAATTATTATAAATATCAAAATAATAAATCAAACCAAAAAATTTATTTGTTTTCTCTTCACACAAGAAAGATAACAGGTCTTAAACAATGTTATTAAAGTTTTTCTCCAACAAAAACTTAAAAGGGGTTTCTCTTTCATTCCCTTTTGTTTTAATTAATTTCCAGATATCTTATCAAAGTTTTCCTGAACAAGTAAACGCATAACGAAATTTAAATATTTACCCTGAAGGTGGCACGTTGCCAAGAACTTGCTGCCCCATGTAAGTGCCTGAGATTTCAAACCAGATTTCAGCACACATATAAAGCAGATCAAAACAGGAAAGAGGAAGGGGGAATAGAAAGACTAGTAGTAAAAAATAAAAAAATTGGTGAGAGGAAAAGAGAAAGAGAGGGTAGCAAGATAATACGTGGGGGCATTGCAGATACATAAGAGAGTGCTTGTGGAGGCAACGCTAACGCATAAGAGCGTCCTTGTGGAGGCAATGCTGGATTATATTGCAATGACTGTGGCATCCATGCCAATGGAGATCAAGGCTGGAAGTACGCATTAAGCTTGATCGAGGCAGAGCATTTGGTAGAGCACCTTGTAGAGATGCCATGGAAGGAAACTGCACAATAAGAAACATGCACATGAATTAAGCATAGATATATTGAGCAACCAATAGATGAATTTCGCAGGGATTTCATTCTCAAAAAGAGTTCAAGTTAACGCAAGTTAGTAACAATCATATCAGCAATCCCAGTGATTACTTGAAACATGGTTCCGATCAACAAAGCATGTGTATTAACGACTTAGATACAAAAACAGAAAATCAAGTCAAACCTTATAGTTAATTCAATGTGACCAGCTTTATAACAATTCAAAGATCCCCTGCATTCTGACTCCATTTCATCTAATTATATTTTTCCTTTACTTCAATACCCACTCAAAGATGACAAGTCTACCAAATTCGAATATTTAATTTAATTCTACTTCTATATGTTTAATTGCTTACTACTCGCTCAAACTTTCTAATCACAGGTCTGCTTAAATACACAATCAATTGGGGAGTTGTGTCAAGAATCTCGGCATTGAGAACATGTTCAAGAGCAAGTGGACATTTCCTCTTCGAAAACGTATTTTTATATGAAATATAAATAAAAGCAAAATTAAATAGGTCAAATTTTTTAATTAAAAATAAAAATAGATAGGTAAGTAACAGTGAAAAGCAGTGAGATTACATACAGTTGGTGCTTGAGCCGGAGAAGGTTCACTACTGACATCAAATGGGTTGGGTGACGTTACCGACTGTTGGAAAGTAGGTGTGGGGGCCTGTAAAACCAACAGATATTTCAATTATGATTTACCAGTGATTGTGTTAAAATAAGAAATTATATCAATCAAAGTAAAGTCATCACTTTAAAAATCATTAGTTACAATACCGTTGCAGTATTATATTGCATGGAGAACCCCATACCACCAGGTGGACCAATTTGCCATCCAGGAAGTGTTGCAGGAAAGGCTGAATAGTTGGCAGTAAAAAGATCCTGCAAGAATCCATATTCAGTTCCAAATAAGCAGACTTATGATAAGAGAAAGAGGATATTACTCATTTTTTTTTAAAAAAACTTTTGCCGAGTGTTCTCGACTCTGGGCTTTGCCTGCCAACCTTTAGGTGTTGGTTTTCTCCTCTCCTTGTGAGTTTCTTCTCTCAATTTAGTTGCTTAATTCCATCTCTGCTCCTTTCGATTTTGTCTCTTTTGTTGACAAAACCTAGGGTTATGCTATTTTGGAATGGAAGAGATTATGGATCATGTTGATAATCTCGATTTAACCTTGGATCTTGGTGATTTGGTTGCTTGAGATACTTGAAGGCTCAATTTGGCGCTTGTGGCGTGAGTATTGTCTCAAAAGGTTGTAAATGTGGACTCTCTTCTTAGGGTGCATCGCAAGATTTAGGCTAAATCTGCGGGTCTTGATATGCAAGTCGTGAATCAAGTGACTTTTGTTTTCTATTTCAAAGATTCTAATGAGCTTGAATCGGTCTTGAAGAGAGCTCCATGGTGTTTTGATAGTAATCTGCTTGCAATACAGAAGCTGCTTCCAGGTATATCTCTTTTTGAGATGGCTTTTGATTCTACTTCTGTTTGAATTCAACTCTAACATCTTCCTATGGATTGGAGGACTGAGTCTATTCTTAGGAAAATTGCTGAAAAGGTTGCTCCAGTTTTTTAGATTGATAAATTTTCTGAGTAGTGGGCCTATAAGAGGTGTTCGGGTTCGTGTGTGTTTTTCTCTTCATCAAGCACTAATTCCTTGAGTTTGGTTTCTATTTATGCTATCTCATGTGTGGGTGAAAATTAAGTACGAGCGTTTTCCTAAGTTTTGTTATTATTGTGGTCATATTACGCATCAATCTCATTTTTGTGAATATGGTAGCAATGTTAATATTGAATTTAGGGGCAAATATGCTTGGTTTGGGGAGTGGCTTATGGATGATATAAATCTGCGTGTGGCGGCTCTTGTGAGGGATAGTGGCTTGAAGAAGAAGGATGGTGGTGGCTTTGTTTTTGGAATGGGTGGAGAGACTAGTAAGGGCAGGAAAGGTACTAGGGTTAGGATGCAGAATAAAGATAATTATGTGGTTGGTGCTGATAGGGGGAGAGGTGTTGGTCATGGAAGGGGAACTAGGGGATCAAGAGTCATAAACAACCAAGAACTGGCTTGGAGGATGTCTCGTATCTGAGTAATCTTCAGGGTACACGGTTTCAAGTGGATGCTAGCTCTCAGTCCAATTCTAGTGCCAATGTTGTTGGTGATTCCGTTGCTGCAGACTCTGGCTAGGCTGGTTCTCCCTGGTTTTGTTCTCTGTTTGTCTTGTGATCTCTTTACTGTTTGCTTTGTTTTTGTTCTCTATGAATTTTGCTCAAGCTTTTTGGTATGGGTGTTTTGTTTTAGTTTATTTTGTCTGGTTCAGGGTGGTTTGTAAGGTTGTTTGAGTCTTGTCCTTCTGCTTGTCTCTTTGCTGTTTGTTTGGGTGCTTCTCTCTTGGTTGGTTAAGCTAGATGAGTCTCCTTGGTAAAGCCTGTTATTGCTGGATTGCATAGGGTTCCTCAGAGTCTCTTTTGGCTTTGTTCTTTAGCTGATGCTAGTTACTTGTAAGTGATACAGTCCATAGATAGCTTTGATTAGCTATTGTTGTTGGTACTAGCTTGAGATGTTTTCTGTTGCTTTTGTTTTCATTTCTGTTAAGTCTGTTGTGTCAGTTATATTGGGTCTATTTTAGCTTGTTGTTGAGTCTGTTCTGGACTTTGTATGGCTTCGGCTGCCTCTTACCAATAAATTTTCTTTGTTTTTGACCCCAAAAAAATAATAATAAAAGAAAGGGAGGGAATCCCAGCAAAGTGACAAGCTTACCGCTGGAAATTCCTTTCTTCCACTTAATTTGACATCTACAACAGCAGTTTGTGACTCAACATCAGACGTAACCTCATTGGTAGATTTTGGTACAGGTTGGGAGCCTTGTGCAGTTGAACTACTCAGATAACCTTGCATACCCTGAGCAGGTGACGAGCTGCATGGCTGCAAAAATTTCCAAGGAACATCAAGGTGAACAATATAGTGTGGCTGCAAAATACAATGAAAATTGAGATAATGGCCTAATTAACCTCACCTGAACACTTGGGTGTCCAGTAACTGGAGTAAATTGTTGTATAATTGACTGGTTACCAGTGGAAGGGAATAGGGAAGGTTGCTGATACTGAATGGTTGACCCTTGCCCTGGTCCAGAAATATTGGCAAAGGAATTATCACCATTGACTGTCAATCCAGGGGCAGCAACTGAAGCAGTGCCTAGGGGAAAACGTCGACGAGTTGCTCGGTGATGCAAATATAGGAGGATAATTTGTAACATGCGTTGGTTGCTCTAATGAAGGAACAAAGAAATCACCATTAGATGACAATACTGTCATGTTAGCTGCAGATTCAGCTGTTATGGAACCACCATTACTACATTTACCAGGAATTCCAGAAGCAGGAGCAGGAACAGGAATTGAAAACGACATTTCTGACGATACAAATTCCAAAGGATTCACAGTACAAGTTTGAGTGACTGTTGTCAGTGAAAAAGCATCAAAAGAAGCCCAGTTGTTATCATTGTTCGAAGTCACAAGTTGTATAGTGGATTGAGTTACAGTGGATTGTTGTGCCTGCGGAACTGCTGCAGCTGCTGGAGTTCAGGCTCAGCATCAAAATCAATTAAACTTCCAGCAGCCTCCAACTTCACTTCCACTGGCTTCTCATTGGTGGAGACCAAGCTGAAATTAAATCATTTGTAATGTAAGGCCATTCACATAGGTAACATAGATAAGTAAACAACATGTCTAAAGCTAGGTTAAGGAAGGACAATGATCTAGCAAGATCAGCCATTAATATTTATTTATAGTAGCAATGGATGAAGACAATGACCACAATTATGAAAACAACCAAACTTAAACCAATTAAGCAAGCTTTATACATGTTCATAGGATGAATAAATAACAGTTGAGCATAAATTTAAAGCATATCCTACATAATACAAAAAATAAATAAATAAATAAACAAAACAACCAAGAACTTTATGAACAGGGAGATATAACAATTTCTACAAGACCTCACCAGTGTCAGTGATGAACAATCAACAGCCCTGCCACCAGCTTTTGGAGGTTCACTAATACGAAGAGTGTAATGCTCTCCCAAATTATCTCTAACAGGTCTCATCACAGGAGGACTAGTTGATCCTATATCTTTTGGTCGCTCAGGTGACCTACCATCCAACTTTATGTCTCCATCCGAGACTTGATGATCCTCATCTCTTCTTCCATTTCCTTCTTCATCTCGCTGCCAATCAAGGGATAGACTTCTCCCATAATCTCCATACTGCCTGCTTTATTGCTGTAGTGGTGCTCAGTGTCGTCATATGGTGGGCTTCTAGACCCTCCTTAATATGAATATGCTTTCTGGTTATCATAGAAGTCCTCCTTTCACCCTGCATGGTATGCAATTTAAAACAACATCAAGAATTCTTTTAACTCCAAAATGAAGAATATCTATATGAAGTCCACAATAATCAATTTTAAAAAGCTATGTAGGCTCTTTTCGAGTGACATTTTATACATGCTGCTTTACAATCCTATTCCTAGCTAGCGAACTGACATGAAGGGTAAGGATCATCTTACCTTCTTTACCCTAGGAGGTTTGTCATAGTTCCTTTCACGGGTATATCTTCTATCCACAAAGACATGCTTAATAAAATCTCGAAGCCTCTCAACATGACTGGCAAAAGACATTGAATAAGAACTCCATCATAACTGGCAAAGTGACAAATCCGGTAAAAAAATACAATCTAAAGCAAACCTGCAGTCAGGGACAGAACGCTGACTATCCCAATCCTTCAAATAAATTTCCTTTGCATGCTGTCAGTAGCAAACAAATCAACCCGATGTGAGAAACTAAAATATTCAAAATATGGAAGAAAAAAAGAAACAGCATACAAGCATACAAAATACCTGGTTTCCCCCTTGTTGAAGAGCACTGACTTCTTGGGAAGTAAATTTTGTCATAGATACCGACTTGACCCTGTGAGTGAACTCCCGGCTGCAAATATTTTGACTTGTAAGTCATATTAAGAATAAACTACTGAGTACTTCAATGCTCCAGCAAATGTACAAGTAAACAATTAACTCAAACATGACTCATGAGGGAACTTTGCGCACAACTCCCCTAGTAGCAGCATACACATTTAACATTTTAAACAGCAAGACTGAGAAGAGTTACTGTATTCCACTGCAGGTGGTGCAAACAAATGTCCAATAATTTGTGCAAACATATTGTGGTCCCTGTATCAAATCAAGGAAAAAAGAGTAAGCACTAGCATAACATACCACATCTCACCTTTCACAAGAAAAGTATTCCATCTGTAATTGTTCCCATATATGTCTACCGTGCAAAGCTTCAGTTTTTATTTTGAACAGAAAAATTGCTATAAATTTTTACACTAGTTTCTAACTTTCTAACAAGTCTACCTTCAATTATAAAAAATGTTACATTTTTGTTCTATCAAGGTTCACTACGGGCATGACCTATGTAAGGGGTTGGACCGGCTGCAGTCCTGATCAACTTTTTTACAAAAAAATTAATTACATGCATATTTTTAACATTAACTAATTATTTTATTTATAGTAATATATTGAGTCTAATTTTTATGTACATAGTTTGGTATATATTAACAATATTTAACAAATATGTAAATAAAAATGACATAAATTGTAAATAAAGTGGTTAAGTATATATATTTTTTATGTATTGGGTAACTATTAATAACATAAATAAAATTATAGTTGTTTACTATATAAAAATTCTTCTTAAATGTGATAATCCAAAAAAAATTTAAATATTTAACTTAGACATTATAAAAATAAAATTAAAAAAATAAGTATATGATAAGCTTTATATTAAAGCTTTTAAGTTTATGTTTATCATATTTTATTTCAATTTAAATTTTAATTTTATTTAATATTATATTATTTGATATTTTATTTTAATAAACTTTTAGAATTTATTTAATTTTTTTTATTTTTTTTATTATTAGTCATTCTTATATTGTTTATAAACATATATTTTTAAATATAATTTCAAGCTTAAAATTCTAAATCATATTTTACTTTTTACTTTTTAGATTTTCATATATTTATTTTAGTTTTAGTTTTAATAACTATAAATTTTGATGTGTTTGATTGAGCTTTCTATTTGCTTATATTTTTTAGTTAATAAATTTATTTTATTCATGAATGATACTACTATTTATTAACTTGTTATATTTTTGTTTAATTTTCGTTATAAGTTAATTATAATGTGTTAATTTTATTTTTTTTTTTGAATTAATTGTATGTCTTTATTATAATATGATATGAAAAATTTAGTGTTGAATTTAGTATAGTCTACTGTAATTCTTACTAATTTTCTACTTTGTATAAAAAAAAATTAATTTTTAACACCCTAAAATTTTTTTCTGGCTCCGCCCTGAGTACATGGTTGCAAATTCACAACTATTACAAAAGAAAATTGAACTTAGCATTAAAAGCTATTCAAACAGTCAAGTATACACAAACAACTAAGTAGCTTAACAACAAATGAACAGCTGAGAGCTGACTATTGAGATGATGATGTATAAAGCTTAAATACATAACACTTTTTATGACTATTATAATACAAACTTCTTTCAGTCATTATTTACAGTTAACTCAAGAGTGTTTCAACAAAAACATTGCCAAATTATCAAAATTAAATGATGCAAGACTAAAGTTCCAACTCTGTGATGAACACGCCAGTTATCAGAACAACCTAAAATTGCATCAATGTTATCAATTAAGTCTATTGATATGTCACAACAAAGCGATGAATAGCTTACCAGACTATTACAGTTAATGCATCTGTGATTTTCAGGTAGTTTATGTTGAGATTAATTTTGAAATATGAAAGTAAATAAAATGTTAATATGATAGAGATCATTCTCAATATGGTAAAAATCATTGTATTTAATTACTATCATTTTCTGTCGTTTTATTTCTATTATAAATTCATGTAATCTGTACAAAGCAATACAAGTCAGTGAAATATTCAAAACCAAATATTACATTCTTCTTTTCTACATGGTATCAGAGCCGATTAGGATTCTGTAAATCGGAAAAGAAAAAAAAAATTAAAAGCCACCAAAATCAGCCACCCAAACTCAACAAAAGCCACCCAAATCAGCCACCACCGTCCACCACCCAAAATCCACCACCAAACACCAAACTGATTTGTCCACCCAAAACTGCCACTCAAACACCGTCCACCACCCAAAATCCACCACCAAACACCAAACAGATTCGTCCACCCAAAACCCCAAAAACCAACCCTTCAACCTCCTCCCACCATAAACAGATCCCAAACAAAAATCTAGCCCACAAAAAATCCAACCACCATTCACCACCTCCAATCAGAAATCCAGTCCACAAAAAAATCGACAGCCCACCACCACCCAAAATCGCCCAAAAATCAAAAAATTGCCACCCAAACAGAAATCACAAAACATATCCACCCAAACTCGCCGCCGCTGCTCATTTCCATAAACAGATCCCTCGCCGCTAACCACCAAATCTCACAAAAACCCACACGCTGCTCCATCTCCCTTCTCAATCAACGCCACGCCCACCCATACCAGATCCACCATTTGCACTAAATCTGACAGCCCACAAACCCGAAACCACTAGATCTTGCCAAAAAAAAACCACACGCCGCTCCATCTCCCGTCTCAATCAGCGCCGCGCAATCTCTCTGCTGTCGACGCCAAGCTCTCAACCAGCGCCGCACCGTGTCTCCACTTGCGTAGTAACACATATTTGGAGTTCACAAAAAGGAGAACGAAAAAAACAAAAAGAGAAGATAACAAAAAAAAAAAAAAAAAAAAACAGGAAGATGTAAAAGAAAAGAAAAAAAAAAAGAAAGGAAGATATCAAAAAAAAAAAAAAAAAGATAAAATGAGTGACCAAATTGAATCATCGGACATCAGATTTGTTCCGACTGTTCAAACCAAGACAGCAAACGATATTATTGACAAAGCTTCAACATTGGTAACTACTACAAACACTGGAGGCAACAAAGCAGCATGTGATATAGCTCATAATCCAGTTCAACACGATTGTACAAAACATGTCGAGGTAGATAGGTTTTTCATTAAGGAAAAACTAGATGAAAAGGCTATGGAACTATCAAATATTCGGTCAGAGGATCAATTAACTGATATCCTTACCAAATGAGTGTCCAGTTGGGTGCTCTCAAAGTTTTTAGACAAGTTGGATATGTGTGACATCTATGTATCAATTTGAGGGGGAGTGTTGAGATTAATTTTGAAATATGAAAGTAAATAAAATGTTAATATGATAGAAATCATTTCCAATATGGTAAAAATCATTGTATTTAATTACTATCATTTTATGTCGTTTTATTTCTATTATAAATTTATGTAATCTGTACAAAGCAATACAAGTCAATAAAATATTCAGAACCAAATATTACATTCTTCTTTTCTACGGTTTAAGCAGACCTCGAATAATTCGTTCATTCTTCTCGTCCTCTTTGAGTAGATTAGTCATTCCCATTCCTATTTGAATTCATGCCACACTTGAGTAAAGAAATCACAGATTTAAGGAGGAACTAATAAAATGAACTAAACCACTAAATTTCGGTTCCTTGAATTATCATGCCAATCATGTTTACTTCAGATATCCCGAATCATCACAACAGAAAATCAATAAGCCTAAACATGTCTGAACTTACTCTAATTTCGAACTTATAAACAGAGCTGATTGCCATATAAGATAGAGTTACATAAGATTAGTAAAAGAACAACTCTCACGTTTACTTTCTTTAGCCTGCATTTCCTTGATAACAAAACCGACAGCAAGCAGACTAAAAAAACCTCAAAATTGAACTGCGCAATACAGCTAATCTGCCAAAATGAGTCATGCGGAACTACATATATAAAAAATAAAAAAAGCAAGTGCAAACTATAAAGAACACGATTGAAATCCTGGGAAATCGCTGAGAATATCGAAGATTTAGGAATGACCTGGATTTGCTAGTGATGAAGAACTCGGTCTACTTCTGCAGCCTTCAAACTTTGACAGCGTTCAAACAGAATATCTACCTCCTCAAGCGATTAGTGTATGAACGTTAATCGCAAAGAGGGAAAGATAATGCAAATCTTTGCGTTGCTAAATACGGCTTTTGAAAAACCAAAAAGAAAATCTTATCTAAAAAAAGTGGCTTTTGTTTTGTACAGCTCAAATTAATTGAAGTCTGCGTTTCGTCGACATAGAGTAAGGATAAAAATAAACGAAAACTGGCTCACAAAACCATGTTTAATGACAAACTATATATAATTATGATTTATAGAATTATTTATAAAGGAATTTATGTAATACTTTTTTTAAAATGGTATTCCAAATTACCATTTTATCATAATTATTAAAATATATATTAATGTACGTATCATATTTTAATTTTTCTTACTAATAAATAATTTACAATAATTTCATAATATAACATCTCAACTTTATAAGAGTTGCTATTTAAAAAAACAAGGTTATTAAAGCAATCTAAAATTCTTCTCATAATTTAATATTTTAATATTTATAATAATAATACTTTGATACTAGTATTCTTTTACCCTAAAAAAAAAGGATTATTTTGACATCATAATAATTAGGAGTGTGCATTGAATTAAAATCGTTTATTTTATCTACATTTGATTTAATTTGATCTTTTGAATAGACTAAAGTATCCTAATTTACATCTAATTCTATTGTATTCTAAATCCGTAATCTTTTTGAATTAGATCAGTTGAATCTGATTAAACTAATCAATAAACTTATTTTGCTCTTTTTTTTTTACAATTTTGAATAAAAAACTTAAATTTTTACATACCATAAACATATTTGAAAAATAAACCTTAAAAAATATCAAATAATAATATTAAAGTATGATTCAAATTTACGTATACAAAAGCAATTTGTTATTTAATTTTTTAGGGTTTTACTGATATTATGAATGTATGATATAGTGTATAAAAATAAGAATAATCAATAAAAATATATCAAATGTATATATGTAAATATATATAACTTTTTTTTGTTAGATAATATATAGTAAAATTTATAGTCGAAATTAAACTTCGTAGATTTAAAAAATTTATCTGATATAATCTCGGATGGAATTAAATTAATTAGATCGGCAGAATTATTAGAGTTTTTGGACACCTCATAGCAATACTTGAGACAATATGTATGGTTAATGGTGTTTTGGGGCATTATACGTTGTTTTCGAGCACAGGAGAGTAGTACGCTGTCTATTCAGTCTATTCATAAGATATGACTATATGAGTTACTAAAACAATGGTCCTGTCTCAGTCAAGCTGACGACGTTTACTACGACAACTTGATTACCATCGGCTTTAATAAAAATTCATTTTGTTTAGGCTTTAATCTTGTTTATCCGGAATAAAATCTGGAATTACATTTAGAGATTTGCAGTTCACATAAGTATGAACTTATATTTATCCTCATCTTAATTATAATATAATATGATAGGTAATTAAATTTCAAAATTATCTGAACATAAGTATTATATCTATGAGTGTAAATTTAAATATAAATTAATATATTACTAACATTTTTTATAACATCAAAAGCAACATAATACTGATCAATTGAAATAAAAATGAAGAAAAATGGTTTTTATTAAAATTATATTTCACGACTCACATGATAAATTCCTAACCTTGTATTTAATCGTATTTTACAATAATGCTTTAATATCACCATACTACAACTACACGGACAAAATAACAAAAATAAGTTAATAGTTGTCTTTGGTACTTGTTGCATACTTTTTCTTAAATCTGAGTAAATTCATAATGTATATGAGGTAAAACATGCTTAATTGGAATAAAAGAGAATGAAATAACCTTCTTATGATATTAGTTTTTTAAAATAAAAATATTATAATTTTAAAAAGGTTTTTTTTATAATAAAAAAAAATAATAATACTTTCATATTTTTTCATTTTAATTTTTTGAAATAAAGAAAATAAACTAATTTGTAAATAAATGAAAAAAAGCTAAGTATTATTAGTGAATAATAAAATAATATATATAAGTAATGTGATATTTGCTAGAAATGAGTCGGCATAGCAGCTGAGTTTCAAGTACGCGTGTTGTCATACTTGGGCTGTTGGTAGAAAAATAGTGAGTAGCAATTAGTGATCGTTAGCATGAACAAGCTGGACGCATGCAGTCCACTATAAATCCAGGGTGTTACAACTTACAATTCATCTTAAAACTGCACTGCTATTTGGTATGATGTTGGTATATGTTTCCAACATAGGTGTCAAACAAGATGGCACGGTCTGTTAACTAGCAGACACCACGCAATAAGGCTAGATTTTTAGAAGTGGCCTTTTACTCTCAGCACCTATCAAAGGGTTCATTTGAAAGTGTTTATTTTGAAAGTGAGTTTAAAAAAAAAGTGATTATAAATGAAGTGATTGAAAGAAAAATATTAAGGTATTTAATATAAAATTACTATAAGCTTGGTTTAAAGTGGCATTTTTATAATTATTTTAGGAGACAAACATGCAATTTAAATGTTCATTTGGATGTACTTATTTTAAAAGTGATTTCAAAAAATGTAACTTAATTAAAAGTAATTTTAAAATAAGCATTTAGTTATTTAAAATGAAAATATTAAAATTGGTTTTAAGTAACGCTTTGATAATTATTTTTGAATAAGAGCATGTATTTAAAATTATTATTATTTAATTATCTTTAAAATATAAATAGTATTTTTAAAATTTTTAAAAGTATTTTTCACAAAAATTGTTACACATCTTTAAAATTACCTTAATATATTTAAAAATATTTTTAACTAAAAATATAAATTATTACAAGTTGCACGAGAAATATTAAAATCAAAAGAATACTTTTCTCACATGAAAATAGCACTAAATAACTATGGGCTCTTTTAAAAGTGTTTAAATAAAAATGGTTTAAAATAAAATAATTTAATTAAAAATATTTTTAAAATAAATATTTAAGTATTTGAGATAAAAATATTATCAATAATTTTGAGTAATATTTTGATAATTATTTTAAGATAAGAGCATGTATTTAAAATTATTTTTTTATAAGTAAATATTATTTATTTTAAAAAAAAATATAAATAATATTTTTTAAATTTTTGAAAGAACCACTTATAAAGATTATAAACATTATTAAAAATATTTTAATTTATTTAAAATCACTTTTAACTGAATAAAAAATTGAAAGTAATTTCAACGTACACTGCGAGTTTTTAAGGCCTTTAATATTTTATTTACGACAAGGTAAGTAGTATAATGACTTCTGTGGTATTATATTCACTTACAAAAATAAAACCTTGTACTTTCATTTTCATTTAACGATGTAATTTAAGTGATTATTTTGCCTTATTTAATGGATTTTACGAGTTTATAAGGTAATATTATCTTATTTTATTTAAATATTATTTTATTTTATTTAAATAATAATTTTAATAAATTTAAATTTAAATGTATATTATATCATTTTTTTTATTAAATTCATATTATAAATAATAATACCATATTTTATATTATTTTTATATTTTTACTTGTTTCATTTAAGTTCATTAAAAATAAATAAGATATTTTAATTAATATTATTTTATTACTATCTTATGTCATTAAAAATTAAATAAGATAAAATAATATAAATTTTAAAAATTAATGAATTATAAAAAGAATTTCAGTATCATCTCTTCCAAGGGCGGAGAAAAAAAAAAGTTTGGTCGGGCAAATTCTTTAATTACTTTTTTTTTTCCTAATACTTTAATTACTTATCATATATTAGAAATAAAAAAAAACACATAAATGCAACAAAACAAAAAGAGAGAATATTTTAGTTATTTAAGAGTGTTCAACAATATTTGTATTACTAATTAGTACCAATTAGTACATATTATTTAATTGAGAATGTTTTAGTCATTTTAACAGACTTAAGTATTTTTCAATCATATTTGTCAATATTTTGAAATAAAACATAAAAAAAAATTAATTAAAATCTAATATGTTTAACCAGTTGACGTTCTTCCAACAATATTAATCATTTTAGTTACCCTTTAATTAAAATTGTTAACTACAAGTCCATCTTTACGCATAGAAGTGATTAAAATTCCCTTATCTTTACTATTATTTTAGCTATAAAAAAAATGATACTTTAATCTCATTTATTAAAACTAAAAACAAATTTATTTATTCAGAATTCAATTAGAAAAATAAAAACACACAATACGTATAATAAAGTTAAATAAGAAATTAAATTAATATTAATAAATTTTTAAGAGAAATTTTAAAATTATAATGCACGATATTTATGGACTAAAACACATTTTATAAAAAAAAATAATGACATTTTATATGCATCAAAATTATTGTATGAATTTATTTAAATTAATGAATGATTCTACGTACATCAAGTAACTTGTTAGGAGTTTAAAAAAAAAAAAGAGCTTACTTGAGTGCTAATACCCTAAACAAATTTAAATAGGAGTTTTAAATATAAGTTTTGAAAGTCCATTTGGTGGTAGGGGCTTAGCGTACGCTACTAACCATTCCTTTCAAACCAATCGTTGTCTTTATTGCTTAATGATTTCTTTGCTTGTTATTATTAGTTTATTCTGCTTAGTTTTCTCTAGCTGTTTAGGTGTACAGTTTGTTTTAGAAACCTTTGGGATTCATAAATGGGGCTTCCTAGTCACGGATCCTTCATCGGCTCTTTCATCTCTTTTTCTAATGTTGGTGACTTTTTTGACTTTGCTTGGTTTGAATTTGGCGTTAATTTATTTTTTTAATTTTTTTTGTTTTTGTTTTAAATAAATATCACACAAAAAAATGTAATTAATTTTTCGTTTCACATAAATTTAGATCTATAATGATTTTTTTATTTAAATTTGATGTGATTTATGATAACGTTAGTTATGTTTTTGATAATTTTTTTTCATATTTAATAAATTTATTATCTTTATGTTGAGTTTCGTTATGGTTTATAATTCAAAAACTTCAATGCTTCAAAAATTAAAATGTGTGAAATATTTATCATATTATTAATTAGAAGAGCCAAACTTAAGTAAATATCAAAAAGAACTAAAGAAAAATGTTTGAATACTTGTTCTATTGCTACAACTCTAAAAAAAAAAAATCAATAATTTAATATATTTTTTTATGTCTAATTTAGAGATTTTTTATATTAAATCAATAAAAATCACTTTTTTCAACAATAAAAATAAAGATATGATAAAAAAATAATTCTCAAATTAATATATATATAGTTTGAGAATATACTTATATATTTTTCTTCTAAATATCATGTAGCCCCGTACATCTCCTATAACATTCTGCCATTGATATTATTTTATTAAAATTTAAATAAAATAAATTGTGATATATTTTAAAAATTAATGAATTATATTATAAATATTATTAATATTTTATCTCAATTTACGTATCTATTTTCTGATGGTCATGAAGCAGCTGATACACGCCTATAGTATTTAACATAAATTATCGAGAGCAATTTTACATTTGTTTCATGTAATTTAGGAATGTTTTACTTTTTCAGATTAAATTTATTTCAAATTTTAAGTGTGATAAAAGTAAGATACCAATTTTTTGCTAATACAAAATTTAGAAATCACTTGACAAAATGAAATTAATGCCTTTTTAAATTAAATTGGGCTGCAAATTTATAAATCACTATAAAATCAGCCAGTAACTAACTGACAAGTGACATTATCAAGGTCATCTATGGCAATGAATTTGTATCTGAAAGGTTTTTTTCTTTTTTTTTTTTTAAAGCAAAATTTGAAAGGCGAAAATAAAACATGCTGTTTTATGTCATGTAGCTTAAGTGCCACTAGCACAAGGCAATGTTTGGTGGTGCCATCCAGTTGGTCACTTAAAAAGAATACCATTAAGATTACTTTTGAGTCATGATTTGAATTACAACTCAAACTTGACATTACATAATATTAATAATTTTTTATTAAAAATAAAATATGTGAATTTGTGAAAAAACAACAGTCCTGACCACTAAAACAAATAGGAGAAACATATCATTTTCTTTTCGGCCGGTGTTTTGGGTCCTGCCTTATATGCATTATTCAGATCAGACAAATACATTTCACAAAGTAGATTATTGCTACCCCCAATAGTATTAACAATCATGTGAACGGCACGTGTCTAACATGACTTCGCTCCAAGATTTTCCAAAATTATTTTCTTAATCCCATTCATTATGAAGAGTAGCCAATCTTCAAACCACATGGACCAACCTGTAAAGAATAGAAGAAAGCGACTTCATCTCCCTAAACTCTTTAAGTATTCAATAAATTAAAAGCATATTTGAAGTCATGGGTCTCCACTAATTCATTGCCGTCTATCCCCTTTTCTTTTAATAATCCATAGCAAAGACAAATGTGTCAAAGTTTCGGGTTTGATAAAATGATTTTGAGCACAAGTTTTCTAACTTGTTTAGGTTTAGGTTTGATTGATTTGACAAACAAAAATACAAAATTATGAAATAAACCAAATGCACCATTTAAATAATGGATTTGATTATTTATTTTCTCATCCGTAACACAACCCACACTCAAAACACCTCCAAAGGCTACTTATGAGTGACTCTAATTCTTTAGGTACGATTGGTTGGACAAACATTATTAAAATTATGGATAGATATGAAATGATCAAAATGCACCATTTTAATATGACAGTAATACCATCTTTCTCTTTATGGGGGAAATTACGTAATTTTTAAATGGGCTTTGTCTCATTGTTTGTTTGTTTGTTTATGCTATTTAGAACATGTTATCTAAAAATCACATTTTGTACTTCTAACAAAAGTATAAATAATATACTTTTTTTGAAAAGAAAAGAAAAAAAAAATTAACAAGAAATCATCCCAACTAAATTTCAATTTTTAATTATCAATAAATACTCTCTAGTAACAAAGGTAAGCTACTAGCTAGTATAGTTAATGTCATATGTTCTATAGTTGGTTTACCAAATATTAATTCTATCTATTTGATCTCTTTTTATTTAGACTTATTTCCTTCACCTTGGTCATAATAAATTTATACGCTCAAAAGATGATCTCTTTTGCAACAAAAATAAATAAATGCTTATCCACACCCATCTATAAAATTAATATTTTGCTCCATAGTGCTTCGAAGAAGCAGTGGTCACATGTGATGTGATCACTTCATCAAAATCTTTCTTTTCTTTTTTTTCCTTTACCTCTCGAATCATATGAAGTATATAGGCTTTCTCATAACTTGCTTTTAATGCATTTTGTGTTCCTTCATATACTGCAAATCTCACATGAATTTCCCTCTTTTAGAGTCGTCTGGATATTATAGTGGTTGCAATCCTTTTTCTTAGTTCATTCACAACTTCACATGTCTAAATCTAGTCAAAGTGAAAGCAGCTTTTTAAAGAAGTGATTACAATTAAGCACTTAGTCCATTCGGACCAATTAAACTATATTAGAATATTGGGGTTTTGTTTTTTTCCTTGTTATATAGTCTTCATTGGGTTCTGTTCATCGTTCAACTTTTATTAACCCCAATGAAAATTGACCATTAGCTCCTCTATTTCTCTTCCTCCTCCTATCTATTATATATATATATATATATATATATATATATTCATATATTGCATATAGTTCTGCTTTGAATTTCACATTACTGAGGCAGTTGTGTTGACAAAAAGTACTTCAAAATTGTGTAGAAATGGGAAAGCTTAGTTTTGGAAGAATGTTAGATTGTCTTTCTTCTGGATCAGGTTCTTGTTTCTGTATGAATTCTATGGAAAACCAAGATGAGTTTGAGAGAAGACCACTTATTACAAGTGAGAAAAGTAGCCATTTCTTGAGATTGAAGGATGTTGTTTCTGGAAATCAGACATTAGCATTCCAACTCAAGCCTAAGGTAATTTCTTCTCTGCTCTACTAATATTATGCATTTATATTCTCTAACCTTTGATCTAAACGAAAAATAAATAAATAATTTATGCTTTTAAATTTCCAACATAATGGGAGCTTTCTACTTATGCAGATGGTAATGTTAAGGGTTTCGATGCACTGCAATGGTTGTGCTAGAAAAGTTGAGAAACATATCTCAAAGATTGAAGGTATTATCTTCAATTTTTGATATCAAAAGCCTTTGGATCATTGTAACATGCTAAGTACTTGTACAACATGTTTATTAATCCACAAAATCTTTCTTCTTCTTTTTTCAGCAAAGCTCTTTTAATGTTTCTACTCAAATCTGAAATCCTAGGTTGTTTTGTGCCTATAAAAAACGCGTCTCAGAGTACAAATAACATATTTATTATTAAAAGCATTTTCTTCTTAAATCAGTTCTAATATAATTTTATTTCAAACAAAATCACAAGCAAATAGAACTATTTCATAAGTCTGTACTCGAAAATTGATTCGTTCTTCTTCTATTATCATTTTGGTTGATGGATTATTTATCTCTGTTTTATAATGAAAAACAGGGGTGAGTTCGTATAAAGTAGACTTGGAAAACAATATGGTGGTTGTAATTGGAGATATTCTACCATTCGAAGTGCTAGAGAGTGTCTCCAAAGTCAAAAACGCTGAGTTTTGGAATTCTACAAGCTGACTTCTACAATATGGATCTTTCTTCTCACATTTCACTGAAGGTTTCATCATCATCATCCAAGCAAAAAGGGAAAATGGTGGATAGGAAAGGCAGTACCCAACATTCTACGTTGGGATTGTAAATGTACATTATGATATTGTGTATCGAATTTCTTGTTTTATTCTTGTGCAGATTTGAGAGGGAAATTATTGAACACATGCAGTTGCAGTCAGTATGCTGCAAATTGCAATCCTTTTAAGTACAAGGTCGTGTCATCAATCATGTAAATGCTAATTAAGCCTGTATGTCATTGTTCGGTTTACATTTATCTTTCTAGCATGATTTGAACTTTTTTAACATAATTTCTGTCCTATAAGTCATTGGATCATTTGTCGTTGAAGAAATACAGCTTCTGTTTGTTTGTGCTTCTAACAGAAAAAAGCTTTAGAGTCAAATACAATTTTTTTCTCAAAAGTGCTTTACAAGGGCTAGAAACACATAAAAAAGCACATTGTAAAACAGCTTCTGTTTCAAAGCACTTTTTATAAAAGAGTATTATACTCTTAGACGTTTACAGCTTTAAGCTTTAGAGATGTTGTTAGCTTAGATTTGATAAGTTGACTTAATTAGAGTAATCATGGGGTAATTTGATTAATTTACTTAATTTAATATATCATTTTTGGATTTAAAAGTATTAAGTGCCTTAACAAATTTGCACAGTTTGCGCAAAGCGTTTGTGTGGAGGTTGAAAAGCAATTATGATCTCTATCGGAGGATTCAAACTTGTATACGTACACATGAACGAACAACCGACAACGGGTAAAACTTCTGAAGACAAAAATTGGAAAACCCCAGTCATTTATTTACCAGTTTATGCGGATTGTTTCAGGCAGATATGAACTCATATGCATTGTGCACCTCTGCACCAATTTAATCATTTGACATTGCCAATTCAGTATTACTACAAATATGGGCATATGTTATGTTTATTAGAAGAAAAAAAAAAAAAAAAAAAAAGGTTCCAAAATAAAAAGGAAGAAAAATATTTTTTATTAAAACTATATATATAATACGGGGACATTTCGTGGCCCAAGGCCCAAGCATTAAAGGGATCACATTAGATAGAGAGGTCCCGTTTTAAGTAATGGTCATTTTATATTCATTAATAGAAAAGGGATTAAGTGAACAATTTTTCTTTTTTTCTTTTAACAAAGGATTTTGATATTTTGAGTATAAGAATAAATCTTACATTTTCTAATAGATGTCAGATATTATCCCTACAACACCATGGTCCATGTGTTAAGCATTGTATTGAGATGCTAAATCAACAACGTGGTTTGTTAATAAAAGAATTACTTTAGTGTGTTAAAATACATTGTAGATATTGCACAGCTCTTGTAACTGAATTAATTATTGTAAGAGTTCTTGTATTCACACAATATAACTATCAATAATAATAAAGTCTCTCTCACATTTCATTTATTAACATTTTGTTGTTTTACTTTTATGATTCACACCAAGAACCGGCTATGAAAAAATGTTAAATATTTTAACTTATAAATTTATTGATTTGATATAATGCTAGAGCCAAATACTTTCATAATTTAATATGTATCACATTTTTTTTTTATTTTTTTTCCCCAAAAGTTAAATTGTATTTTATTTTAAGAAAAAAATATTATACAGGATACAAGAAAAAAAATCTTCAAAGGTTAAAAACTTAAAACCAACAATATTAATTGTTTAAATTTAACATATTAAAATGCAACAAACATACATATTAAAGGGCATTACAAATCCAAAACAAACGAAAAAAACATAAATAATTTCAAAACATAATTAAATATTCAAAGTTTAACTAGTAGATTTTTTGTAAGATCGCTCATGAGAGTAATGATTATTTCTCATAAACGCTCCCAATCGAGCTGAAGAAACTTGTTGATACTTATTACCGAGTAAAATCTTGAATGCACAAAAGCAAACAAAAACATCAAGAACAATAGCTGCAACAAAGAAATCTCAAATGAATACAATATAAAAGCACACAAAAACATCAAGTACAATCCACGCACCAAACACAAAAACATCCAACAAACACCCAACCACCATAACAGGCAAGAACCAACATGCGTTGAAGTGGAGAGTTTAGAAGTCATGATTACAGCAGCTCAATTGCCAGTCAAGCTCTCACCAAACAATTATCTCTCTTGGCTTGCTCAGTTTACCTCTCTATTAATTGGTTATGATCTCCTTGGATTTCTAGATGGTTTCAAGCCGAGTCCACCTGCAACAATCACAACAAATAATGTTGCAATGCCCAACCAAGAATTTGTTACCGGGCAACATCAAGATTAGCTCTTACTCCATGCAATTCTTGCATCCTTGTCAGAAATTGTTATGCCTCTTCTTGCCTCAGCCACTACATCTCGTGATGCTTGGACCAGCATCGCTAGACTCTATGCAAGCAAAACTCGATCAAGAATCATGCATCTTAAAGAACGCCTCCATTTAATGACTAAAGGGTCAAAGACAGTATCTGAATATCTTCAAGCTAAAAAATGTATTTCTGACAAGCTTTCTTTGGTTGATGCTCCACATGCATATGATGATTTGATCATTTATTGTCTAAATGGTCTTGGGTCTAATTTTAAAGAAATTATTGCTGCTGTTCGTGCCAGAGAAAATCCAATATCCTTTGAAGAGCTTGATGATAGGCTCGTTAAACAAGAAGCAGCACTCAAACGTGATGAAACCAAAATTGAATCATCACCTATTATTGCTCGTTTCACCCATAGTGGCAACGGCAAAGGCAACAGTAACTGACGTCAGAATTTAAATTTTCGAAGCAATAACCACTCGCGTTGCCAACCCAACTTCACCAACCATGGGTCTCAACAATATCAAAATCAAATTTACAATAACAATCGAAGCAGCTACTCATCAACCATCTACCAAATCTGTGACAAACGTGGTCACTCCGCCAGGACTCGTCGTGTTCTCAAAGCTAAGATGTCATCTCAGCTGATGGTTAATCATACCTTCATGAACAACTCTACTTCTGGATAGCTCCTTGATTCCGGAGCAAGCCATCATGTGACAAATGATCTCACCAACTTATCTCTCCACCGAGGGTATGAAGGCAGTGATGATGTTCTTATTAGAAATGGCTCTGGACTACCCATTATCCATACCGGTTTCTCTAAACTCTCTCATAACTCCAAAAAATTTCCCTTATCTGATGTTCTTTGTGTTCCTACTTTTCAAAAGAATTTAATTTATGTTTCCAAATTTTACAAAACTAATAACACGTCTATTGAATTCTTTCCATTTTCTTTTGTTATTAAGGATCTCAAGACGGGGGCACGACTTCTTCAAGGCCCAAATAAGGAAGGAGTCTATGAGTGGCCAATGCATGTGCAATTTGCATCTTCCCAACCGTATGTGTTAATGGGTCTTAAAACAAATCTTAAAAGTTGGCATGATCGTCTCGGTCACCCTTCATCCAAAATTTTGCGTCATATAATTCAGTCGAGTCATTTACCTTTGTCTTCTAGTGTGTCTTTTCATTTTCATTGTAATTCATGTGCTTGTAATAAAAAAGCCATAAGCTACCGTTTGGCACATCGTCAATGAGTAGTCGTGGTCCATTAGATCTTTATTCGAATGTTTGGGATCCCGCACATGTTCCTTCAATAAATAATTTCAAATATTACGTCATTTTTGTTGATTATTTCACAAAGTATACATGGTTATATCCTATTCGCCTCAAATCAGATGTCATGAACATTTTTGTTAAATTCAAGACAGTTGTTGAGAGGTTTTTTAACGCTAAGCTTGTCAATTTATATTCAGATATGGGTGGTGAGTACCATAAACTCAAAGATTTTCTCTTTTCTCATAGTGTTCAACATCTCACTACACCTCACACTCCCCAACATAATGGGTCTGTTGAAAGAAGACACCGACATATTGTCGAAGCTGCCTGACCCTTCTAAATCAAGCTTCTATTCCACTCTCCTATTGGCCTTTTGCCTTTCAAACTGCATCATATCTCATAAATCGAATGCCAACTCCTATCCTTAACATTAAATCTCCATTTGAAACCTTATTTTGTTCACCTCCTAATTACTCTAAGCTCAAAACGTTTAGATGTCTCTGTTACCCATGACTTCGCCCTTATGCCAAACACAAACTTCAACCTCGGTCAACTCTATGTGTTTTTCTCGGCTATTCTACTCAACAAAGTGCTTACAAGTGCCTTGATCCTACCACAAATAAAATTTACACTTCTCGGCATGTTCAATTTGTTGAAAACATTTTTCCATTTTCTAATCTTGCACAATCCCCTCATGTCCAAAGAGAGTTGGTCAACTTGTTGTTCTTCCCTGGCATCATTAGATGCTCCACATTTTGTTGTTCCCTCCGTATCTGTAACTCCAACCTCTGTCATTGTGCCATCTTTAGGATCTGTTCTTCCCATTAACACATCGTCGATTCCATCTTTGGGTACACTTACCCCCAATGTTATATCCACTCAGACGACACCTTCCTCCCTCGAATCTTGCAAAACCATGCCTCCATCACCTCCTCCCCCACCATCCAGATCACAGCCTGCCCCTATTCATCCCATGATCACCCGGTCTAAGAACATCTTTAAACCCAAGCAAATCTTCTCCACCTCTAAACATCCCATACCTGGTCATCTAGATCCTACTTGTGTGTCTATTGCGGTTCGTGACCCTCGATGGCGTGCAGCTATGATGGATGAACTAAATGCCCTCACTCAAAATGGTACTTGGCAATTAGTGCCTCAACAGCCTCACCAAAATATTGTAGGGTGCAAATGGGTGTTTCGCATTAAGCGCAATTCGAATGGCACCATTTCTCGCTACAAAGCTCGGCTTGTTGCCAAAGGATTCCACCAACGTCCTGGTATTGATTATCATGACACTTTTAGTCCGGTTGTTAAACCAACAACAATTCGTATGGTACTTTCTATTGCTCTAAGTCGGGGTTGGCCTATCCGACAATTGGATGTTAACAATGCCTTTCTTCATGGCACTCTTCACGAAGAAGTCTACATGATGCAACCACCTGGATTCATTGACACATCACTACCAAATCATGTGTGTCGTCTTCACAAGTGGTTGTATGGACTCAAACAAGCACCCCGTACTTGGTACAATGAACTCCGGGAATTTTTGCTTGCCTATGGATTCACCAACTCCAAGGCTGACACATCACTCTTTATATATTCACATGTTGGTACCCTAATATATTTCCTTGTTTATGTGGATGATCTTCTTGTCACAGGTAATAGCTCAGGGACTATCATAACTTTTATCCATGCATTATCGAATAGGTTGTCATTGAAGGATCTTGGTGACCTGCATTATTTCTTGGGTGTTGAAGTTATTCCCATTACCAAAGGTTTGTTCCTCACACAGCACAAATATATCCATGATCTTCTAGTTTGGACAAAAATGGATGGAGCTAAAGATGTTCTTACTCCTTTGTCTACCACTGAAGCTTTAGTCCCAAATGATGGTTCTCCTACTACAAATGCCACTGAATATCGTCAAGTGGTTGGCTCTCTACAATACTTGTCCCTCACTCGTCCAGACATTTTTTTCGCTGTCACCAAGCTTGCACAGTTCATGCATTGTCCCACTCAAAAACACTAGACAGCTGTGAAATGCCTTTTAAGGTATCTCAAAAACACCATCTACTTTGGTCTTCATCTACTTCGGAACCAACCTCTTTCTCTTCATGCCTTTTCGGATGCCAATTGGGCTGGCAACCTTCATGATTGTACCTCTACTACAACGTATATTGTCTACTTGGGTGGTAATGCAATTTCTTGGTCGTCAAAGAAGCAGAAGTATGTTGTTCGCTCCTCAACCGAAGCTGAATATCGTGCTGTTGCCTCCACACAACTAAACTTACTTGGATCACATCTCTACTTCAAGAGCTAGGTATTAAATCAACTACTCCTACCATTTATTGTGACAATATGGGTGCCATTTATCTATGGGCAAATCCAGTGTTTCATTCTCGCATGAAACATGTTGCCATTGACTTTCACTTTGTTCATGATAAAGTTGCTACCGGTCTTCTCCGTGTTTCTCATGTTTCCACGCATGATCAGCTCGCTAATCTTCTTACAAAGCCATTGTCAAAGCAATGCCATCTACTTTTACCCTCCAAGATAGGTATTTCCAACGGAACCACCATCTTGCGGGGGCATGTTAGAGACTCTCTGACCACACATTTGAATTTGAATTCCATAACAACCTCTGCTCAACAACTTCCTCAATACTCGGTTAACTGAAACACAATATATCCTCCCACAATCAAGGAACTTTCTGTTAGCTTTATCCTTCAAATATTGTTGTTACTTATCTATAATATACTGCATTGATGTATATATATACTTTACTCTAGTAAATGAAATACAGAACAGTTTCTTATACTCTCATTTGCAATTATTTATCTACAGCCATCGCATTGCCTCATAGGATTGACACTGGACAATGAACGGCTACACAGCCAACAACAACATGGCACAACGGTGAAGCCACCAAGTTGATGAAGTCCTTGACGCTAATGACAGAGAAGGCAAACCACATATGGACTCCATGGCATTGCAACAGAGGAATCACCACCATAGGAAGGCACCAAACCAATGCTCATTTTGCACGAGAAGTATTGGACAACAAAAACCAGACAACAGAGAAAACAAAAATGATAGAACATCATAACAATCACCTGCCAAATCAAAGCTTGAATTTTTCTAAAAATATTAGAGGGGGAGGAGAGGATTTGATATACTGTTCAATAACACCAAATATATATATATATATATATATATATATAAACCATTCAATCTTTGGCGCGCATAAGTTAAACATTACTAGTTGTCTAGTTGCATTGTCTGATCGAATGGGAAAGGTTGCGTGAAAAAACAAAGTCAAACAACTTAATGGGAGCAAGGCCATGTGAAGAACAGGAGAAGCAACCTTGCATAAGAAAATGATTGAATCTTTTTTTTTCTTCATTCTCCTAACTGCTAAGACTATAGAATGCAGGCCCCCTCATTTCGAATTAGTTAATTATGTGTCCGAAATGCCCATACCTACTAACTATCCTCTTTCTTTTCTTTATTTATTTGAGATAGAAAATAATTATTTTTACAAGGTCGCATGGTGTTTTTTTTCTTTTGCTAATAGAGGTGTTATATTGTTATTGCCTTGTTGGTTGATAATATATATGGCATCACATTCACAACCAAGAATATTAGAAGATAGTTTTATTATTTATGGTTAAAGTTAAAAATGAAAAGAAAAGAAAAAAAAAAGGTTGAATTAGTGATCCTGGGGGGAATAAAGAAACAGAGCTTGTCCTCAATTCCTCATTCTTCGCAATTCACATCCTAACAAAATAAAAGCTCAGGCCCAGAAGGCCATGGACCAGGGGCCCAAATTTCAATTTCGTGCATTACTACAAAATAAGATTGATAAAGAAAAATATAAAATCAAGCTAACGCAATGTTTGGTATCTTGCAGCTCACCTTGTCAATTCCGATTAGCAAATTTATTATCCTGTGTCTATCATCTTCCTCCAAACAAACATGCCGACCGTCTATAGCACGTAAATAGCGAACCCCCGCAAAGCAATTTTGAAAAGCCCCAAAACCAAAAGTGAAACTTTCTGGGCTGTCAAACGTTTTCCAAAAGTTAAAGTAGCAAATAAATAATTTTTGTAATTGATTATAATATAAAGAACGTACACCATGGTTAAATCCCTCTTATTTTCTTTGGTCATCTTCCTTTTCGTATCTAATTCCTATCAAACCCCGAATTCGTATCCATCTCCGTCTCTGGCCCACACAGAGCTCACCAACTATGGCTTACCAATCGGTCTTTTACCCTCCGAGGTCATAAACTATGCTATCAATCAGACGTCCGGTGAGTTCTTCGTCGACCTGGGCGGAGATTGCCAGGTCACGCTTCCGCCTGATAACTACCTGGCTACTTACTCGAACAAGGTCACCGGTAAGATTAAGCATGGTAAAATCGCCGAGCTCGATGGAATAAAAGTCCGAGCTTTCTTCAAGTGGTGGTCTATTACTGGGATTCGTTCAAGCGGAGAAAACTTGGTCTTCGAGGTGGGAATGGTCACAGCCAAGTATCCGTCCAAGAACTTCGACGAAAGCCCAGCTTGTGAAGGTCGTCACTCGGCATCCTGAGAGGTTCGGGTATTTTCTTTTGGATAAATTTTAGAGTTTCAATTGGATTTATTTTTGAATTTTTCTTGTTAGGTTTTTTATTTTATTTTTTATGTTTAGATGGATTTGGGTCCTTTTGTTTTCAATGAATAGGGTATCTTTAATGGTTCCTGTTGTGTAATTGGTGATTGTGGCAACAATTCGAATGGTACTGGTTCTTGTATCGCAGTTCAGCTTGAAAACGATGCTCCAACATTTTAAATTGTCTCAAAATTCAATTTTTTTTAAAGTAGGTAATCATATAATTTATGCTTTGAATTTCATTTACCTTTGGATAGTACTCAATATTTGACTGAAATTGCATAGTTAGAATTAGAACAACTGTTCTAGAATATTTTATAGAAGATATCAGAATAATTCTGAAGATGGCAATATTCTTGTTGTTGTTACATGGTATATTCATCTACTTGTTGTCATTGTCGATTTCGCTTTTTGTATAATGTTTTCCTAGCTATCAATATTCCTGGTTTTATGTGTGGATCAGGTTCTTTTCAGTTATTTCTTTACAAGGATTTCAACTTTATGGTTGTATTTGATTTAACTGATCCTTAAAAAAATTGGATAGTAGTACCAATCAGGCCTATGTTATTGGACTCGGCGCAATTTAGACGATTGCTATTATTTAGGTGCAAATTACAAATAGAGGCAGGTGGACAACCATATTGAACCTCAGGAATAGTCCAATGGTTGAGCACCTCCTCTCCCAAATGGGCGATCCCGCATTAGAAATTTGAAGCTGTTCTCTTCCAATTGTGGATAACCATATCATATGGGTTTTGCACTTTGCAGTTCATTGCGTTAGAATTTGAGCATTCTTTAATTTATTTGGGGCTTCTTTCAACAGTTCAACATTTTCTGTCTTCATGTAAGTATTGAATTGCAAGTCCTGTAGCATGGGTTGGGTTATAAGGTTTTATGATATGGTAATCTTATTTTTCCTTATTTGATTCATTACCAGAATGTGGATTTAGTTTATAAAGTCCCTTTGAGTATGCTTCAGATAATATCAATAAATCAGGGGAACATACAAGTCGTATTATTTATAAGCTGTGTTTCTTGGCAGGGGAACATAATGTTCTCTAATAACTACACTAACATACAAGATGCAAAATTTTGGTTGCCGTAAAATGCTTGTATATTAACATTAAAGCTTCATCTTCTTTTTATTTTTTATAAATGTAAGTGTAACAATCTGGTTAGGCGTTTTTCAAAGCATGCCAAGAAGTTGCAAAAGTAAGAAGTTGGGATGTCCAAGTTTATGGTTGCTTGAACTCCACCTAGAATGTGAAAATTTTAGTGTTTAGGTTGTGTAGGTTTTGTAGAAATCCAAGCCAATGCCACATTCTTCGGAAGAGTGAAGATGAATTCATCGGTGAATTTTCATGACACAAGAAGTTAAAGCTATTAGCCTCTTAAACTTGAGCTGAGAATGCATGTGAAAGGTTAAAAGAAAAAATGGAATAACTGCAATGTTTGAAATATTTTTATTGTCCCATTTGAGTGGTTACTTTTTCCAATTTCACTTTGAATTTGATTGGTTGTAATTATTTTCAGATTTGCTTTACCTCTAAACTGTCCTTTCTTTTTCACTAGTTGAAATATTGGAGAAAAGTAACATTATATGCATAAAAAATTTATAAGTTATTAATCGGATATAAAGTTAATAATTTAAGAAAATAAAATAATTGTGGGATTTATTAAATTATTACATGAAATAAAAATCATTAGTCATTTGAGAATCACCTGGTTCAGCGCTCTGGGTTATTTTGCACAATTAATTATGCTTAAGTTGGCCCATGCTATCTGCAGTGTGGAATATTATCTTTAGTTGACTTGCTTGAATGGTGAACTATTGTAGATTCCCATTTTCCACTCGGGGCAGTTAAGCTGTCAAAACTTACTTTTTGTCCATTTTTGTAGGGTATCCTTTTCCCTGGATTATGGTATCTGATGATGTTCCACTTCAACGATGGATTTCGTGTAAACTAAGTATTAGGTACTTTGTATTATCTGAACAGTAAGGGCAACAAACTCAGAAAGTTCCTAATTTCTCTCGAATGTAAACTACGTTTGTAGTTGTATTTTCCGTTTGAATGGTAGTGAACAAGGCTATAGTTAACATATAATGGTGTGTTTATAAACAAGAAAAGAAAATGAGTAAAAATATAATTACTCATATTTTCATGTTTCTTTTTTAAAATTATAAAAAGAAAAGACATAAAGACCTTAAATTTCATAATAACTCCTATTTGATTGATATTTTACATATTTACGTTTTTTTTTTATTCATAATATGCAATTTCATAATTATCTTTATTTTTAATTTTTAATTTTATTTTTTATTGTCTATCATTACTTTTAAGATTGATATTTAAGTATATTAATATTTTATTATAATTTTTTATAAACACATAAAAATGGATTGATTTTTTTTCGTTTATTCTTTATTCTAATTGATTTTTATTCCAATTTTAGATTGATTTTTATTATAAATTAATAAACGTACTTTTAATTTTTAATTCTATGAAATATAGTTAAACTTGCTTGCTACGAAGGATAAAAATATATTTGATATTGTTGATAATGTTTCAACAATATTTATATTTTAAAAGTTTTGATATTTATATATATTATTTGTGACATTATTGACAAAAAAAATATTTATAAAATATAAATATTAGTTAATAATATAGATATTATTTATAAAATATTGAATAATATTAATAAAATGTTATTTATGATTAATTTTATTTATTTTTAAAAAAATATTATTAAATATGTTTGTTTAATTTTATTAGTCACAAAAATTGTTAGTTTAAAAAATTATTTTTATTATTTATTTTATAATTTTTTGATTTATTGGTTAAAATAAATATGAAATATATTCATATTTATGTTTATTAAATAAAAAAATTAATAGATAAATAATAAATTGTTTTGATATTTTAAAAGTTTTATTAAAAAATTTATAATTTTTTTTAATATTTTTAATATATATGCAAAATTTAAATCTTCATATTTAAAATATTTCAAACCCAACTACTGGTCCAATAAATGCTATAAGTTTTCGGGCTCTGTACCATTAAATTGTATGACTGACGTGTACCTAGTTGCTAAAGTAAACCTTATGGCCTGGCTTTTTAGGGAGGATGTGACCATGAAACTGGTGAAATGGAGTGCATTTTGTGTTCTAAAAAATCATGGTTAATTATGTTTTATATCAAAAAAATTTGAGATGAATTGTATGGTTGCTTAAAATATTTATTTAGTTTAGTTGCAGTTATATTTAAAACATATAGATAATAATAAAAATATATTAAATTAATAATTAATGTTAAATTATTTAACATATTAATTATGTTTTATATTTAAAATTTATGTACGAGGTAAGTTGTAAAAATATTTAAAACATAGGAGATAAATAGAAAAAATGTTTAAAATATTTATTTAATTGAAATTATGCTCAGAATATTATGCATAACAATAAAAAAATACTCAAAATTTTAAATTATTTAACAAAATTATTTTCGTTGATGAATGAATGATATATGTTGCATATTTGTGAAACTTATAATTCATTTAATATTTTTATAAATGCATAACAATCATATAATTACTTCATAATATTAGTAAATTTTTATAATTTTTAAATATAATGTATGTCACATATTTACAGATTACAATCCATATTCATAATGTATGAGGTGAGTTGCGAAAAATACTCAAAATATTTACTTAGTTGTAATTATGCCCATAATATTATGGGTAATGAAAAAAACAAATACAACTAATAACTAATTTTAAGTTATTTAATATAATTGCTTTTATTTACAAATAAATGATATATTTTTCTTATATGTGATTATTAGCGATTATAGTTAAACTTATAATCATTTTAATATTTTTGTAAATGTATAAAGTCACATGATTACTCAATATTAATAGTTAATTTCTATAATTTTTAAATACAATCTCTGTCAAATTCATATCACAATAATTTTATAATTTATATGATTACTTCTACTAGTGATAGTGATAGACATTTTTTTGTGAGTTTAGCTTTTTTTTATAGTTTGTAATGTAAATTTTTGATAAATTTGGACTTGAATTGTACTTTTTGAATTTATGGCATAAATTAGATTTGACAATTATAAAAATTTACTGTTATTATGGAGCAATTATACGACTATTATACATTTACAAAAATATTAAAGGGAATAAAAGTTTTATAGATACTCACAAATATATAAAATCTATCTATCATTCATTTATAAACAAAAAAAATTATGTTAAATAATTTAAAGTTAGTTATCAACTGGGCATGCAACTAAGTAAATATTTTGCGCATTTTTACAATTTATCTCATATATTTTTGGCATTTTTGGAAATTAATTCATACGTTGTGGGCATAAAATGTAGTTAATTCATTAACTAATTTAGCTGCAATTATCAATTTGGCATGATTTTATTATTACCTATATGTTATGGGTAAAATTGCAACAAAGTAAATGTTTTAGACATTTTTGCAACTTATCTTATACATCTTGGATATAAAACGCATTTAATCCTAAAAATTAAAATATTCAACTATAAAAAAAAAATTAAAACATTTATGGCATGTTTGTTGCATATTATTAAAAATCTTAATTGTATTTATACAATCAGGTTGTATCATAGAGTATAAAAATGATACAATTATGTATAAATTTTGTACTATTAGAGAGTGTGGGTCTACACTGTATTAAATACTTAACTTAATTTGTCCAAATTTTCAATAATAAAATTATATGTTTTAATTTTTTTTAATCTCAAATTAAAAATAATATTTTTTATTTTTAAAATATAAAAAATTAAATATTAATTTAAATAAATTTTTATAATAAAAAACTATAGTAAATATAAATTATTTTATTAAAATATTTATAATTAATTTTATTCTATTAAATTATGTAACTTATCATCAAATACTATATATATTAATTATAATATAATTTAATTTAATATAATTATATTTAATTTATTTATATGAGTATCAAACATATTGTAATTATTTCTCTATAGATATAAAGGGGTGGATTATGATTGAACTGTTCTAGCTCTAGACATTACATTAATACATGGGCTACACTAAACTAAAAAAAAAAAAAGGAAAGCCTCTCACTAATGCTTAAGAGTTTTTTACCCACATACTTTATGCTGTGATATTATTATTTAAAATTTTGAATAATTTTTAAAATAATTTTAAAATATAACAAAATATAAAAGATAAATACTAAATTGTATAATATTAAAATTTCTCTTCTTACTAAACCAGGTTATTTAGTGCAAGTGAGTTATTAAAGAGTATACTATATTTTTGTTGCAAACAAGTCTCTACCTTTTCTATTCTAAAAAAATGTGTTTATGTATTGCGTATATATCATTTGAGTCAAATTTTTACGTTGACAAAGATGTCCTATATGCAACATTGAACCCATTGGGATATATTTATAATAATTAAAAAGTTGAGACATAAATAAATTCTTATTATTTATTTGAATTGATAGCATATTTGGTAGACTGTAATAGAATCAATAATGTAATTTAATTAATTCTTTACATTACAGTGTTTGGTTGGTACAAACACATGTAATGTAATGTAATTGATTACATTAGGAGAAGGAATAAGGATTATATGAGGTGGAAGAAGGAATAGGGATTACATTACATGTGTGAACAGTATCAGGGGAATCGGCCATTGCTCGCGTGCGTCCCAACCTGAGTCCTCCGCCATTGCATCGTCGTCGCCGGCCAGCCATCACGTCGTCGTCCCGACCAGGTCCAGTCGTCGTCCCGGCCAGCTCACGTCCAACCAGCCATTGCGTCGTCCCTGCAATCGCGTTGCCGTCCAGCCCATTGCATCGTCGTCCAGCTCGCGTCCGTCCAACCTCCGTCGCCCAATGTCGTCGCCGCCCAGCCCATCGCGATTTTGGCTCTTTTTTTAAAAAAAAAAATTGTATTTTTTATCTGAAATTGTATTTCTTTTTTTAAAATTGTATTTTTTATTAATTATTGTTATAAAATTGTATTTTTCTTGAAATTGTATTTTTTTTTAAATAGTATTTTTTTCCTGAAATTGTATTTTTTTTCTTCCTAAAATTGTATTTTTTTTATTAATTGTTGTTATGAAATTGTATTTTTTCTAATTGTATTTTTTCCTGAAATTATTTTTTTTTTCCTTCCTAAAATTGTATTTTTTTATTAATAGTTGTTATGAAATTGTATTATTTCTAAAATTTTATTTTTTAAAATTATATTTTTAAAATAATTATATAATTTTTTTTCTATTCCATTACATTACAATTGTCAAACCAAACACTGTAATATTGATTCTTTTTTTTATTACAGTGACTAAACTAAATACTATAATCCTAATATTAATTTTTTTACATTATATTTTATTATAATTACGATTAAATTCAACGAACCAAACGTCATCTGATATTTAAATTTTATTTTTAACCCAATAAATGAACATGATTTTCTTTCCCAACTACCAATATTCAAATCACAACTTGTCTTACGTAAATGGTCACACGTTTGAAATCGTGGGGATTCGAGGCCCTTATGTTTTATGATTGACATCTCTGATGTGTAGCAGATAAAAATCTCTAATATGTTGATGATTCACGAGTGGACTGCTCTTTCTTTTAAAAACTTTTTTTTATTAAAAAGTATTCTCATCTAGTCAAAGATGTTAGTTATTACTTTTAAAATATATTTTTTATCAATTAAATTATTTGTTTTATTGAATAAGCATCGAGTATTTTTACTTTTTAATTATTAATATTTTATTTTATTAATCTATTATCACATTATTATATATTTCATAAATAATAAATTATTTCTCAAGTCCTCAATTTAAATTAGCTTACTGCTCCACGTAAGACTAAAGAAATTCAGAAGTCCGAACTTATATAGTAGCGTCGACAATAAAAAATACAAAAATAATAAAATTAAATACAGTTTAAACTTAACAAAAAAAAAAAACTTATCAAGAATACCCTTAGATTGAATTAGGGCTGAAAAATCTACATCTTTATTTTAAAAATTTGACAAGGTCAAAATCATTCAATTAGCTCTTAGAATGTGTTAGACACAGTCTATATTGAGTCTTTAGTCAAGGCTAAAGGTGTGTTCGTTACTCAATAAATTAATTTCCATTAGTCTTAAAAGACACTGACCTCAAAAGAATTTTCTAACATGCGCTTGACATGTTTTGGTATTTTAAAAGGCCAAGAGATAGAACAGCTTTTGGGGCCATTTTAAAAGTAAGTCCAATTGATATGCCCTTTACCGTATGTTTAGTACAGTATTAAATATATTAAATAAGTTAAATATAATAATATTAATTTAAATTATATTATGATTAATTTATATAATATACAATAATAAATTGTATGATATAATAAAAAAATTAATTATAAATATTAAAATAATATAATTTATGTTTTAAATAATTTTTTATTATAAAATTTATTTAAACTCATATTTAATTTATTTTTATATTTTTATTATATTTTAAAAATAAAAAATACTATTTTAAATTTAATATATAAAAAATTAATATACATAATTTTATTATTAAAAATTTAAATAAATTAAATTAGTGTTCAATATAATTTATATCTATACTTTTTTTAATCATATTAAATTTTTATATAATTATATTATTTTTATTTTTTAATTAAATAAATAATTATATAGAAATTATATTATAAATTTTTTTGATATTGTATAATAAATATGTCCTTAGTGTGGCGCGTTTGCGTGTACCTTACTGAATGCTTGTTTAAGCAACAGACTGCTGCTACATGCCTAATCTATACAAAAGCCACGTGTATTTTTGTCCGCAAATATTCTCAAATAAGTGTTCTCCTATATGTATATATCTTTTAGTTTTAGATAGATGCGTATTTTTTTTGAGTGTCGGAGGCATCTGGCTGCTGGAGGTGCTGGCTGCTGGCGGCGATGGCTGCGCAGGCGTTTTGTTTCGTCGTGTGGGCAGATCTACGGGGGAGACGCGGCTGCGGGTGGACGGTGGTTGGTGGCGGCACATAATAGTCCCTCAGTGCACTCTACTTTCTCTGCTCGGCCCGTTCGTGGTGGCCGGCCGCCGGTGGTGATTGTGCTGTTTTTGGGTATTTTGGTTATTTAATTATGTTCACTTTAATGTGTTTTTTAATAATGTCCTGCTATTTTGGTTTAACCTAAAATATGTAGGTTTTTTGTGTTGTAATTTCATTGATGAGGGTTTTAATTTGTATTTTGTTGTATTATTTGATGCTGAAATTTCATCATTTTTTATGTCCTTTTCAGTTTGGAATATTGATGTAATTTTAGATTGAATGTACTTTATGTTGTAAACCAAATCCTTGTTTAATGAAATTTACTCTTTGACTTAAAAAAAAAAGAGTTAGGGAAAAAAAAAAAAAAAGTTTAGGAAATTTATTATATATATCTTTTAGTTTTATTATTTATTTTTTGATGAAATAAAATCGTCTTGATGATTTTGTTAAGATTCTTTTATTAGTATTTTCTTTTCCGAAAGGTTATTAAATCCCATAGAATAAAAAGAATGGGATGCTTATAAAAAAAAGTAAGAAATTGATGAGAATGAAAAATAGGTATCATGTATCAACACGAAATCGTTATATAGTACTATGTAAACTATACCATTTACCGATTATAATACAAACTTCAATAAAAGTTTCTAAAGAATTTAACTTCTGCTTCAAGGTTTTCACATGCATTCGATAATCGTGGACAAAAACACATACGAGCAGGGACGGACCCAAGAATTTTTTTTGAGGTGGGCTAATATATATTTAAAAAAAAAAAATTATACTCTCGATCTTAATTTATTTATAATTAACATTAAAAATATATATTTTTAAAATGTAAACTAAATTTTTTATTTAAATTAAGTTTAATGATACTTTAGGACATAAAACTTAACAAATTATCAAATTATGGTCAATTATTATGGAGAAAGAAGACTACTAAATATATACAAATTTATACTTACAATAGCATTGAAATTAATAATTATATGATATTTATGAATAAAAAATTTAAAAGTTATAATTTTTAGAAGTATATAACACATATTTATTGATTTGAGTATAAATTTAAATATTTAATTTTAAAAAGAATATAGATAATTTTAATAGTTTTTTTTTTAAATACTATATTTTAATTTGATGCAGCAAAAAGTAGAATAATAGAACAAAAAAGAAGCAAAGTTATATAAAATATATGACTATAAAGTGGTGTATTGGTTTAATTTTATTTATAAAATTTTGAATATAAATAATATATTGAATTTTATAAAAATATTAGTAATATTTATAAAAATTAAAAAAAAAAAAAAATTGAAAGCCACCGGGCTTAAGCCCGGTAAAGTTACAGTGTAGGTCCGTCACTGCATACGAGTTATATATTATATTTTAGTTATTTATTAAATGATATTATATAACTAATGCCAAAATACTAACAAATTAATTTATAATCATTTTACAAAAAATTTTAACATTTATTTTTCATCATTTTAAAAACTATTACTTAATAATTATATACTATTATATAATTATTAAATTTAATTTATTATGTACGGCCCAAAAAACTAATATTTGTACTAAATAATATATAAGTATCGAGCACCTAAAAGTTAACTATACTACGCGACATCAATTTAAATATATGTAACTCGAATTATAAGAGCACTTTGATAGTTTGATCAAAGGAATGATTTATCATGGACAACTGCACCTATTTATAATTAGCAACTTTATTTCTATAAATGATACATTTATTTAAGTAATTTATTTATTTTATTTTTTAGAAATATGTTGTTTTTTTACAACTTTCATTACATATATATTCATTTATTTACGTAATTTTATTTTTAATTTTTCTTAAGAAAAAATAAATGTGTTATTTTTTTTTTTTCAATTTTTATTGCATATATGACATAAATGGTAAGAATTAGTATCAAAATACATAATTTTATTTTATAATAAAAGATGACTTTATAAAACTATATTTGTTTTACTAACATTTGTAGAATTTATTTTTGGCAAAATATATTTAGATATTAAATCCTCACTATTTAGGGTCATTAACTCAAAAGAATTATAAATAATAAAAAAAATATATAAAATATAAGGTCAAATGACTCATAATTTGATAAATAATATTAAAAAAATAAATATATTATATTAATAAAATATTATATTATAAAAGAGTATGAGATATTATAAAAGAATTTGAATGAATATATGTCCTTGATTAATTCTTTTAGAATCGTAAGATTCATAGCTATTATAAAACTTTAAAAATATATATAAAATTGTAAATTGCAATGATAAGAACTAAAATAAGTATACAAAAATAATTATTTATATCAATATTCTTTGAATTAGGGAGAACTTGTCAAGTTGGCGAGGCCTTATGTCCTTTTATTTTTGAACGTTTTCCAACAACATTCTCTACGAAGTCAAAGAAGTAGATAGATGTATTGACTGGGTGTTCAATGCAAAGCAACACTCGTACATGGTCTTAAGAGCAGTGATGTATGGATGAAACTGTATTATGCATTAATTAATATATCAATTATTTATTAAATATAAAATAAAAAAATATTTATAAAATTTATTATTAACATTAATTAAATTATATATATATATTTTTTACTTAATGGTAGGGGTGAGCAAATAATTCGATCAATCCGCTTATATTAATAAATCTGATTCAATCCGTCGGATTCGGATCGGATTGAATTGACATATTTTATAGTCGGATCGGATTCGGATTAAAAAGTATATAATCCGTTCGGATTCGGATTGACATATTTTATAATCCGCTGCAATCCGATCCGTACTGAATTACTATTAAAATTATAAATAAATGCATATTTATTTTTAATATGTTATATTTAAATATTATACGTACCATAATTACATTAAATTATTATTTTAGTTTTAAAAAAAATAAAAATGTTAAATTTTCTATAATAATTTAATAATATTCAACAATATATTTTTTATTATTTTGATTATATAAGTTGTGACTATAAATAAATAAATTTTACAAAAAAATATATCAATTTAAAATTTAAATGTTAGTATATATTGTGTTTTATATATGATAATAATAAAAAATAAATTATAATCTCAATCCGATCTATCCGATCCGAAAAATCTGATCTGTTCGGATTCGGATTGATTCGGATTGACTACATTATCGGATCGGATTCGGATTAGAAATCTTCAAATTTGCTTCGAATCGGATCGGATTCGAATTGATGAAAAACAGGCAGTTTCGATCCGCTGCTCACCCCTACTTAATGGTAAAAACTAGTACAGATTATGATGTTAAATTTAACCGTTTAAAAACATAATTTATAGTGAGAGAATAAAGTATGTCACCTACTCACGTATTATAAGTGAATATAGATGTCCTATTAACTTAAAGTAAAATTGATAAATTTTGTTAATTTATCTATTTTTCTTTTAAAGTTGGATGATATTTTTGCATATAAGTTTAATAAGTAAAATTATAAAAATATAAAAATAATTATTTATAGTAATTATTAGTACATTAATAATAATTTTAAATATAATAAAATGGATGAGAAAATTTAACTTATGAATTCATTTGAGATATCAGATGATACATCTGATGGAATGTGACATCTCTATCACCGATTAGAATTTTTTTTTTTAATTAAAAAGGTGTTTCATTTCCAAAACTATTTTAGCAAGAGATGTACTATACTATAATTGATATAAAGCTAAATATATGTGCACTTCCTATTTCTCGCAAGTTGAGAGAGTAAACACTGTGTAGAATTAGATCATATTTACTTCATAAAATAAAAAAAAATAATTAAAATATGAATGATGATAAAAATTAAATTAAATAGAAACTACATTGATATTACAATAATATTTGTTTGATTAGTTTAATCAAAATACATGAAAATATTAAAATAAAAATTATAAATTATAAATAAAAAATAAAAAAATAAAAATATTTATTATTATTTCTAAATGAAATAAAATTATAAATAGTTATACATATGTAAGAAAAATAAAATATTATAACATATTTTTTAAAGATATAAAACAGATAAAGATTATTACTTGATTTTTATTATAATTAACCAAATATAATTAGTATTGATTGCTTAAAAAGCGAATTATTACCATATGTGTATAATTTTTTTTTATAGGAATAATAATTTATTCTAATCACAATTATTACACTTTATATTTTTTATTTTTATAATAAAAAATTGAAGTACTAAGATAAATATGTTTCTGGTTTCATCATTGTCAATTCTCCTGTGAAAAAATTATTGGTGATAGAATATTACACTATTACTTTTTTTTTTTTTTTTTATTAATCGAAGTTTATTACATTTTTGTCTAGATCGATTACATTTTAAATATGGAATATGATTGGTTATTGTAACTTTATACATAATTTATTTCTATCCCTAATTTCAATGATTAAAATCTAAGGAATATATTTTTTTCTTTTTTAATCCCTCTAAATCTTAATCATTAAAACATAATTATTTAAAATATTGCACAATATCTTATGACTATCAATTTTTTTGATATATTTAAACAATATTTGTAGAACATTGCTTTGTTTTAATTAAAATCAACACTACTTACCTGTATTCCTTTCTTATTTATTTTCGGCAAATAATAAAGACCGACAAGAAAGTCCAAAGCTTGCACGTTTCTCTTTCTGTCTAGTTGTTCAAGAGGTCCCAAATTCATGTTCGATTATCGTAATTGAAAAAAAATATATATATATATTTTTTAATGAGTGTAATAATTTTATTCAAAAAGTTTACGATAATAATAAAAGTTTTTTAAACAAAACAATAATAAATAATGTTATTTATGTCACAAAACAAATCATTAGATGATATTTTGAAATTGAGTAATATATATATTGTCTAAACTTTTTCTTGAAGAAAAGAAATTTACTTAGAGAAGAAGAATACTTGGAGAGAAAGAATACTTGAAGAAGAAAATACTTGGAAAAGAGATTTACTTGGAGGAGAATTATACTTGGGAGCTAAGTATACTTGATGGCCAAGTTTTGGGATTTACTTTCTCTCCAAGGATTTTTTTGCCTATATATATTGCTTGCTACAATATCATTTGTGCACAACAACAACATACAAGCCACCACACCAACTTAGAAGAGTGCCACTATATTTGTGTGAGAGGAAGATAATTAGATTTATCCTTTTGAAGATAGTAAAGCCACTATTTGGTTGAAGTCAATTTGGGTTCTTTGAAGCAAGCAATTTCTTGGTGGAGAACCATCGTGAGGTTAGAGATACTGTGTAATTTAGATTTCATTTTGCAAGTGGTTATTTACTTGGATATTGGTGTCTGTACTCTCCTTTTGGATTTGATTGTGGATTTGCCTCGGTGTGCCGTTGTCAGTGGAGTAGACTTTTCACATTGAAAGGTTGAACCACTTAAATCATTGTGCCATTTATTTTTTCTTATTGCTTACTATTTTACTGTTATCCAAAATTAAATTATTTGTGCAACTAAATTGGATCCAAAACTTCGCTTCTGCTAGCACCAATTTATAACAAATAATGTATAATTTTAAGTTATTTACTTTTTATAACTCAAATCTCTTGCTTACTTTTAAAGGAGATATAAATTATCTAGTAATTTGACCATAAAATCATTTTTATTTTATTTCAAATCACAAATACTGTTTGATTTTTAAAAAGTACTAATACGAGTATGAGGTATGGTTTAAATACCAGTAATATTCTAAATCTGGATATAAGAATTAATCCCAATTAATATTTTATTTCTTTTAATTTATTGGAATGAGGAATAAAATTTTGGTGATTAAGAGCTCTTAAGGCTTCTAATTACTTTGTAAAGTAATGATATGTTAATTTTATGCCCCAAAACACTCGATACTTGTGTATGTGTGCAGCGACTATACTTTTAAAAAAAATAGCTTATTTATTTAAGTTATTATAATTTGATCTCTAATTTTTAATTTAAAAATTTTAGTTCATAAAATTTTGCAATTTGATAAATTTAATTTATATTTAAATTTTTATTAAATTGATTTAACGACATTATAATTAATTATGATAAAGTTTTATTTTTTATTTTATTTAGTGTCTAACTCATTTCAAAATATATAATTTAGTCCCTAAATATATAATTTTGTTATCAACTTTTTAATAATATAATAGTTAAATATAAAGAAAATTATTACATAAATATCTTAAATTAGGTCATTTTTAGAGTTTAGTACATTTATTAGAAATGATGCTATTTATTCATTTAGATACGAAAAATTGATTAATTAAGGACAAACAAATTATTCTATTAATTTTTTTGTTAAAATATTATAATTTTTTATCAAATAATTAAATGTGATTAGACACGAGTATTTAATAATGACAAAATTACTATGATTTTTTTTACAAAATATTCGTTTTAATATTTGTTTATTTTAATGTTTTATTTTTTTAATTGTTATTAAAAATTAAAATATATAATTAAATAAATTTATATTTGTTATTGATAATTTTTTTTCATAATAAATTTTACTTTTATTTTTGTTAAAACTCGTATTTTAATCGAATTTTAATTACGTAATATAAAATAATAATATTTTAATAAAAAAATTATTAAAATAGTATAATTTATTTTAATTTGACAATTTAAAAAAAAAAAGATGATATTATTTATAATATGTGTAATTAAACAAAGTAAATAACCTGTATATGTATGCCACCATACTCTTAAATATAATATGGTTAATTTAATAAAATAAAAATAATTATATTAAATTTAAAAATGTTAGAGATTAAGTTGTAAAGAAGTTAATAATCAAATTATAATATTTAAATAAATTTGGTACGAAACGATAGATAAAAAAAACGTAAACAATGCTAGACTTGTCATTTCAGGTGTGCATGTTATTCGGATCGCTTACCAAATAGGATACGGCTTACGAGGATAGTGTGTAATGGCTACTGAGAATTTCAAAGCCTAAAGTACAAACGGTCACCTGGTGTGTACATTTACTTAGTGGTGTTCAAATTTTTTATTGAATCCAGTTTCACTAAGTTATTCAATCCAATTAAAATATTTTGTTTGGAAATTGTATTAGATTAAATTAATTTTTAATTTTTTAAAATTAACTAATACTAAATTAATTTAATTTTAATTTCTTAAAACCTTTAAAGATCCAACAAATTTAATCCATTTAATATTTTATTAATATTATTATATTATTATATTATTTTTTTTAAAATTTAATATTTTAATTAAGTTTTTCCTTATCTCTTAAACAAACATTCAATAATCAATATCAGAATAATATGTTTTTGAGATTGTTAAATATTTATCAAAATTAGTAATTTTTTTAGAGCACTTACATAGAATTGATAGTTATACTCAAATCAATACAAACTTCTTCATTTATTTATTTTTATTTTTATTTATTAATGATATATAAAATTTCACATTTGAAAACTTTATTATTTCTACTTTTTCTAGAATGAAACAATTAAAATTTATTAGCTTTTTTGGAATGAAATAGCCAGTTAAGATACAATTCTCTTAATTTTATATCATCTTTTTGTTTAATTATTTGGATAATACATGAGTTAAAAAAAATTAATATACAAAATCCATTATCAAAAAAAGAAATAAATTTTTCTTAATCCAACCCAAATCAATTCAATAAATTTGATTATAGTTAGATTAATTTTTCATATTTATTAGTTTAATTTAGTTCTTATTTTTCAAGAAACGATCATATTAAATTTATTTATATTTTACTCTAAACTCAAACTAACCATATAACCCTACATACAATTATAAAAGTACCATATATTAGAAATTTGATAATTAAAAAAAAAAAAAAACCTAACACCCTTACAAATCATAACAAAAATAATAATCTTAATATTGATCAAACAACAAACTTATATCCTCTAAATTTTTTAAAAATGTAATATTTTATTATTATGAATTAAAAAAAAAATATTTTTGATAATTTTTAAAGAAATTTCAAAACCTATAGTATAATTGGTCAGTTATAAAATCACCAGAAATTTTTATACGACTGATTCTAAAAGAAATACCAAACCCAAATTCAAAGTGATGTTTTTTTTTTCGTTTCTTCTGTTGACTAAATTTTTTGAAGATTCTTTATAACACGTGTTTATCTTCCATGAAACACAACGCTAGTCTTATACGAGATTTTTTTCTTCCTATAGTATAGTACAGAAAATAAATATATTTTTTTAAAAAAATAGACTAAATTTCTTTAATCCACTTTGTATTTTTAATTATTATACTTTTTTTTGTTCTCTATGCACTTGAATTCATCCCTATATCACTTTTTTTTCTCCTTAAATAGTAGTTATTATTATTGTACTAAAATTATAATAGGCAATTTGTGTCTGATTAAATAAAATTGGTCCAAAATTTGAATAAGAAAATGTGACTCGATGAAAATTACACATTTCGTTTTAAGTCATACACATAGGCTAGTGCTGAAAGTCACGACTTATTTGTAATTTTTTAGTTCCCTTTTTATTGTAAAAAAAACTGATTAAGGTCAAGAAAATGAGAGTTGGTTATTTATATTGTTTTATATGCATCAGATCGTACGTTTGATATTTGAAAGATTCGAGCTTGGGGCTTTTATCAACGGTACCATTGCTAGCTCATTGATGAACGCCTCCATTTCGCCCAATAATTTGGGGATAAATTAAGTGGACAGTAAATGGTAAATTATATTGTTGGGAGGGGGGGGGGAGGGGTGTTTCTTTTTTTGTTAAAAAAATTATTTTAACTTTGGATAGTGTTATTTCACGCACCAAGAAAACGTGTGTATCGGACGGACCATTCACAGAACGAGTCAGTGCCTTTATGTACTTTTCCTTGCGCAGTAGAAGTTGAACAACCTTGCTTAGCAATTATTAGAAAAAAAGAAAACCAGCTTAACAATTGAACCCGCCTACTCACGCGCGTCTTTAATGCGTGAATTTCGTAAGCGCGCCCCATTCTCTAAATCGTGAGCAACTCGTACAAGACATCATTCACATACCAAATAATAACAGCGAAGTCTCTCTCTTCTCTCTCTTTAGGATTCATGCTCCTTGGGAGCTGAGTTCTTCGCCTTTGGATTTCGAACGCCGTAACCCTAGATTCGTCCCCATTCCCCACTGGTACGTTTCTTCAGAATTGTTTGTGTTATTGTGTATTTATTATATATTTGAAAATTTTCTAAATTTTAATGCGTTTTGAGATTAGATCCGTTGGTTTTCTCTTCTTCTGTATATTCTATTTGGTTTCCTTCTTGTTTACTGTAGTTTGATTTCCTTTTCTATGCAAGTTTCTTCAAAGAGGTCTCCATGGTCAAGTATTTTTCTCTTTTAGTTTATATAAGAAGTTTTTTTATTTTTTATTTTTGACGTAATAAACACAATGTGTATGCGAAATGTTGCCAAAGTGGCTTTGGCACCCATTTCATGTTGCTTTACCTTTTGGGCCGGAATGTAGGATATAGCTTTTCCACATACTACATTATTCTTTTGCTATATGTTACTAGGAGCAAGTTACAGAAGTAATTGTATGTACTTGTGCCAAAACTTGACCGAATAATATGATAAGAACAGTTGCTTACAACCTTTGCTTTTGGTTGCTTCGCTTGGGTTGAGTTCTTAATGAAGCAAGATGTTTTTTTTTCTCTTTATTTGGTTTTAAGATTGTTAAACAACTTGATTTTATTGTTTCTTGATAAGTTTATTTTTTTTATTTTGTTACTCTGAATTGCCAATTTAGTTGGCTTTTAGGTTGTATGTTTAAATTGTGTGCTACACTACAGCGGAAAAGAAAGAGAAAACCAAACGAGGGATCAAAACCCTTTTTGTTGCACATCGGAAATAAACATGTTATGCGTGTAGAATGTAGTTTAACACTTTTTTAGTTATTTATTTTGATGAACTAAAGTTTAAACTTTTAGTGTTCTTTCACTTGAAAAATACTGGTTCATGATTTTCTCATACGTTTGCGTTTGTGTTGAAAAAGTTAGAACTGTTAGAGTTTGACTCGTTGACTTTTTTGGGGGTCACTTAGACTGCGATCTACTATATTTATGTGACATCTTCTTCTTCTTCTTCTTTTTTTTTTTTTTAAATAACTACAACAACTCACCCATTGTGAGCTGAACCTTCAACATACTCAAATGGGTTAGTGCTACAGCTCATTGGCTTTTGTGACATCTATGTACTAATTCTGATAGGCATTTTAATATGCACTAGGCGGTTCAATACACTTTTAGTGGGCTTCCACGTGAAAAGGATATTGAACTAGCACGCACCCATTATCGCTTCACGACTATAGAATTAGCTCCTCCTTTTTAATAATTAGAAAAGAAAAAAAAAGGTTGACATCTACTATTCTATATCTTATTTAATATTTCAACTGTTCTTCTGTAGTACTGGAAGAGATTTGCTGCATGCTTTATGTCCACAGTTTTTATGCTATTCTCTGTTACAGAAGGGACTGCTCAGTTATTGTTGCTGTTGCTTGAAAAATGGATTTAGAAGATAAATACCTTGCTAAAGGTGCATTCTTGTTCTTCTAATGTGCTTTCTGTTGACAGCTGCAGTGCTTGTTAGTTCATTCATAGTTCATCTTCACTCAGATTCCAGCACATCTACTACCCTAATATTGCTGTATAAAGGAAAAAAAAAATATTAGTAAATGCTTCTTTCTGTCATTATTGCCATGATGGGTTTTGTTCTTACTCTAGTTATGATATTGTCACAAGATAGTCACACAGTTTGAAATATCTAATGAAGATTACCCTAATGTTGCTGTATAAAGGAAATTTTTTTTTTTTTGAGTAAATGCTTCTTTCTCTCATTATTGCCATGATGGGTTTTGTTCTTGTTATTATATTGTCACAAGATAGTCACACAGTTTGAAATATCTAATGAAGATTACCATACTGATATTGAAAATAAATAAGTGGCACCTAAGGGTGCTGCAGTGCTGCTCCCTACCAAAAGGTTTGATTGTCTAAGAGGTTTACATTTTGAGTTTGATGGGCTTTATTCCTTGAAGCCGTTTAACTTTTTCACTTTACTTGTCGTCAGATTTTGACTTCAGCATTTTCAGTTTTTATTGCAGCATCTTTTTGCTTAGTTTGGATATTTATTTAGGTTAGCATGATTATTTATTATGTATCTATTTTCTAGTTCTCAGTTTGTTAACTTTATTGCAGTTTCTGGTGTTCAAAGTCTCTCTTCCAGTGTTCAAAGCACTCCAGAGAAAAATGGTCATTCAGATGATGCTTCAAGAAGTCCTGAACTCCTTCAAGAGTTTATGAAATCTGGTCCCAAAAAAGAACTGCTTCGAGCTTGCTTTGATAAGGACAAGAAAACTTTAGTTTCATCAAAGAACAAAACAACAGAATTGAAATCAACTAACAAGATAAACAAAAAACAAGACTCAAGAAAAACTTGTAGTCCTAGTAATCAGCCTTCTAGGAAGCAAAATAGAAAGGGGGAAAATCCAATTCGAGTCCCTACTGCTCCTGATCATTCCCAAGATTTTGGATATTCAAACTCTTGGATTTGTAAAAACTCTGCTTGTAGAGCTGTCCTTTCTATAGATGACACGTTTTGCAAGAGGTGCTCCTGCTGTATCTGTCATTTGTTTGATGACAACAAGGACCCTAGTCTTTGGTTGGTGTGCACATCCGATTCTGGTCAGGGAGACTCCTGTGGATTATCATGTCACATTGAATGTGCTCTTCAACATGAAAAGGTTGGGGTTGTTGATCTTGGGCAGCTGATGCAACTAGATGGTAGTTATTGTTGTGCTTCTTGTGGTAAAGTTTCTGGGATATTGGGGTAAGTAATCATCTATATGTTCTAAGCTTAGATTCTAATTCATACTAATCATGTTTTTGGATGTCTCAGGCATCTCAAATTATTCACACCTGGAGTTGATATCATCAATTCTTTTACAAACATTGTTCCCTCATTTTTATTTCTGTTTTTTGATGCACGTCCAATATTTGGCATTTTTTTCAGAACTCAATAATTGTGACATTTTTTCCCATGAAAGTAAGCATCCAAATGTTTATGTTAAGTGTCCAAAATTTCTGCTTTAGTTTGCTAGGATATTTTAATGAGTTATATTGGTATTTGGGACTGCAAATAGATGCCTTCAATTAGAAAAGTTATCCTAAATTTTTCTTCCCCCCCCCCCTAAAACGTGAATTTAAAAAATGCAGAGACCACATCCATCCTCTTTGATGCTCTATAGAGATGAAATACAAGTGATGAGAAAGTTAAAGATCACATACTATATATTAAACATATTCCAGTTCTAATTTGAACTCCATGGGATTGATATGAGGGTTTGATTTGTTTATTGTTGACAGATGTTGTAAGAAACAATTAACTATAGCGAAAGATGCTCGCCGTGTTGATGTACTTTGCTATAGGATATACCTGAGCTATAGGCTGCTAGATGGGACTTCAAGGTTTAAAGAATTGCATGACATTGTAAAAGAAGCAAAGGCAAAACTGGAAACCGAAGTGGGTCCAGTTAATGGAGTTTCTGCCAAAATGGCACGTGGTATTGTCTGCAGACTCTCTATTGCAGGGGATATGCAGAAGCTTTGCTCTCTTGCAATTGAGAAAGCAAATGAGTGGCTGGGCAATATTTCTGGTACATATCTTAATTGCAGAGGTTGGAACCTGTACCTGATGGTATCTTTATACATTTTATTGCTTGGTTTATTTATTTAGAACGTATCAAAATTGTTATTTATGCTTCTCGGTTTCCTTTCCAGAGGGTTCACTTCCTGCTGCTTGCAAGTTTCTTTTTGAAGAAGTTACAGCTTCCTCTGTTGTGATTATTTTGTTTGAACTGTCTAATATATCGTCTGTCGATATTAAGGGCTACAAGCTTTGGTATTACAAGAGCAGAGAAGATACACATGCAAAGGAGCCAAGTTGTGTTTTTCCTAAAACTCAGAGAAGAATTTTGATATCCAATTTGCAGCCTTGCACTGAATACACATTTCGAATTGTATCCTATACAGAGAATGGTGACTTGGGTCATTCAGAGGTCAGGTGTTTCACCAGAAGTGTTGAGATAATCAACAAGAATCCCAATTCAGGGGTTACCATGGTTGGTAAAAAAGAGAACCCCATCTTTAGGGGAACTTCAAGTGCCAATGGAGAATCTAACACCATAGCTGGATCATCTGAATTTAAGGTTCGACAGCTAGGAAAGGTTTTACGTCTTGCTTGGGCTCAAGAAAAAGGTGCCTTGGAGGGGTTCTGCAATGCTGATATAGAAAAGAGCTGTGGTATAAAAAATGTAGTAAAGCCTGAAACTGTACAAGAGCATCTACCATCTGTTTCACGTGGGCTTGACTTGAATGTTGTCTCAGTACCTGATCTGAATGAAGAGCTGACTCCACCATTCGAGTTTTCCAGGGATGAGGATAATGGATGCACATTGCGGCAGACTGTTGAGGCAGATGATGATGCTGCTTCTCATGATGTGTTAAAGAATGGTATAGCCAGATCTCATGGTAGTGGTGACTCTCAGACCTGGACAAATGGGCCGACAGGAGATGCACCAGCTGTTGATTCCAAGGCTGAGTTTTGCAGGAAGAGGGCAGCAATTTCAAATGAAGAGATGCATGACTGTGACAGCACACTTATTAATGGTTCACCATTTAATATTTCTAATGGTTCTTGTTGCTTGGATGAGAACTTTGAGTATTGTGTGAAGATAATCCGGTGGCTGGAATGTGAGGGTCACATTACAGAGGAATTCAGGTTGAAATTGCTGACTTGGTTTAGTCTGAGATCAACCGAGCAGGAGCGCAGGGTGGTGAATACTTTCATTCAGACTATGTTTGATGATCCAAGTAGCTTGGCGGGACAGTTGGTTGACTCATTTTCTGATATTATTTCGAGGAAGAGGCCACGGAATGGATTCTGTAGTAAGCTGTGGCATTAAATAACAGCAACAGGGGATTCTGATTTACAGATCTGCTATTGGATTCATATTTATCATCTTCATCTATTTTGCTCTGCATAAATGACCTCTGATCAAATTGCTGTCTTTGTACAGGCATTATTTTTCTAAAGTCACTGTTAGAAGTGATTCATTTATATAGCGGGCAAGATTTGTCCGGCTAAAATATTTGGTTTCTGATTCAGGACAGTGTCAGGTATTTCTTTGGAGGGAGGCCATTTGGATGAAAGGATTTGCGGCTGTAAGAGGATCAGTGGGTTTCTGAATTAGAATTCATTCACAGAGGAATTATGTAAAAACTCCCTCTATTATTGTTATTGCCTTCTTAAATTCAAGAAGGGTACGTGAATAGATGGTAGGGTATTTACTATTTATAATTTATTTATATGGATTACATTTGCTTGTCATGGCCTTATAGTTCATCTCCATTCTTTTGTCGACGAGACAGTGATATTTTGCTCGTAAAAGGAATGTCGACATCGTTGAACTAGTTACTTATTAGTACTTTAGTAGGGTAGTACCGACACTGGACATTGGTATTTCCATTCTTGCATGGTATGCTATTCAAGGTTTAGGGAGCTACCACGGATTTTATTTGCTTAATCCACCATTGATATTCCAGGATGAGCTGCTGCTTCTTTTTTTCTTTCCTTTCTGCCAATAACCAATGTGGAATTCGAGGATCTAACAGACTAATGGAAACATGCAATCTACTTCTATCTTTTCATATATCAGAGTAAGAATGTTTTACCAACTTTTTTCAGTTATGACATAAAATTAACTGCATTTATTACTTATTGGAAACAGCTGACTAGTGCCAAATTGACAAAATCCTAACATTTCTTAAACTGATAATGAGATTCAAGTTTTTGAGCAGTTTTTTTTTCGACCCCCCTTGTTTACTACTTTTTGTCTTTGATCTTTTAATTAATTTGAACCTTGGTAAAAAATAAAATTTATTCGACCATATATTTAAGAGTAGTATACATGTTCAAAATTTCCCTTGGAGGCATAATATGTTTTGTCATTGATTTGGTGTTGTCCGCTCTACAAATTTTGTTCTTTTGAAACAAAACAAAAATATTTTTTTACATTTATTCGAAAATAGCAAGGGGTCAAACAATATTCTTGAATTTTTTTTTATCAAACAGTATTAGAGCCTTGTGGTTCTTTTAGTGGTTTAATGATAAGATTATTCTTTTAAACACACCAAATATTATTTAATTTAAAAAAATACACACACACACTAAAAGGTGTCGATTGCGAGAAAATAACATTGAAAACTGAAACTTAAATTTCTTAACATGTTAAATTGTGATTTATGTGTAAAAAAAAAAAAAGGGTATAGAGCACAAGAAAAAAACATAAAAATCCTTATAGAGCAGTTGCATTGCATAGGCTGCAGGAACATTAATATCCTAAACAAATGGCAAAACTCAAACACAAGTTTTACCTTGGAAGAAATATCAAAAAATAACAAACAGGATAGGCCATAGCACTTATTACAAAATAAAACGACGTCGTAAAGCTAGGATGATTCAGCTCCTAACGAGATTACGATATAGACGGCAAAAAGAACATGAGGCTCACAGAGGACGCTTGCTCTTTCAATCTCTTCATCTTTCCCTCCTGTTCTCTCTAAAAAAATGCAATACCTTCACGTTCCCTCCTCACTTAGTACTTCATTTCAACGCTTGAGAATTCACCCCATAACAGGTAAGTTGTATGTTTCTTTCAATTCATGTCAAATTCTGTACTTTTTCTTTTGCTTGTTTTCATCAATATGAAATTGTTTTCTTTTACTGGGTTTGTCATTTGAGGACTCCCTTTGGATGTAAAATCACTTCTACCATCAACCACAGTCTTTGTTGTTCGTTCTCAACAATTAAATGAATGTTTATGGACTTCACGTAATAGATCGATTTGCAGCTCAATCGCGACCAAAGCTGCTTCTCTTGAAGGTAAGCTCATTCCTTTCTAAACCCAGACAATTACTAACGTCTGTTTTGAAAATCCCTTTTGAAAAAAAAAAATACCAATCTTCGCTCAGTTACTTTAAAGCCATATTCAATTAGCTTATGCTGAGTATGTAATTAACGAGTTCTTGCTATTTAAGACATATATTTTTTGTTTAATTCCTTTTTTTGATAGCTGGTGCTTCTGCAATGTCAACTCAGACGGCTGAACAAGATGTCCTTAAAGCATTGTCTCAAATCATTGACCCTGATTTTGGGACAGACATTGTTTCATGTGGTTTTGTGAAAGAGATGCACATCAATGAGGACTTGGGAGAGGTCATTCAAAGCGTGATGTCAAATTTGTCTGTGACATACGCGTAAAACATAAAGTCCTTATTCCTTAATGAAATATCTTGATTTTGTCATGTCAGGTTTCATTTCGGTTAGAGCTCACTACACCAGCATGTCCAATCAAGGACATGGTAAATGACACAACCACCATTGTTTGATCAAGAACTCGCATGTATTTTGAATGGTAGACTATTTGTTTCATGATTTCACTTAATACTGATTGATAAGCATTACTATATGCTAATATTTATGTATTCCATTCTATGGAAATAAGATACACTGTTGCAAATGCTGGCATCTATCAAGATGTGATAAATTAGTCTCGACATTATTGTGCTGTTGATTTAGATAAACTTCATAGATTCTTTGTTTCAAATTGTGATTTAAGAAGTTTAACAAGATCTAATTTACTGATAGTTTGAGCAAAAAGCAAATGAGGTGGTTCAAGTGCTTCCCTGGGTCAAGAATGTGAATGTGACAATGTCAGCGCAACCTGCAAGACCCATTTTTACAGGCCAACTTCCACCAGGATTGCAGACCATTTCAAATATTGTGGCAGTTTCAAGTTGCAAGGTAGACTATTTACATCAACATATTAGAATGAGTCTCTAAGATTTGAATTTTTTTTTTTGGTCGGGGGGGCGGTTGTTGGCCTGTTTTGGTTTCTGTTTCAGTTAAGATTTATCTTGTGCTTTGGACTCCTGCAATGCTTCTATTTTAAGTAAAATATCATTTTTATTACTATTTATCTTTGTTACTCGCTTTAAGAAAATTATTATTTAGGAATGAATAGGAATGGAGTTTTTGAATCACCATACTTGACTTTCAAGGCACTGATACTTTTAGGTCTATTTGCTTGTACTTTTGTCAAAAAATGGTTTTAGTGAAAAGGGGCTTCAAAAGAAAGCGCTTTTAAACAGAAACATAATGCAGAAATCACATAAAACATAAAGGTATAGACTTTCTTGTTTCATCATAACCCATATATGTGAAATTTGTTCAGGGAGGAGTTGGAAAATCTACCGTAGCAGTAAATTTGGCATACACTTTGGCTGATATGGGTGCTAGAGTTGGTATATTTGATGCTGATGTCTATGGTCCGAGTTTGCCTACTATGGTCTCCCCTGAAAACCGACTGCTTGAAATGGTAAGCAACTGAATTTTGCTTGCAACTTGTAAAGTACTAGCATTATGACAGTATAAATTTTTTTGTAGAATCCAGAAAAGAAGACCATTATTCCTACAGAATATTTAGGAGTGAAGTTGGTTTCTTTTGGATTTTCTGGACAAGGTCGTGCAATAATGCGAGGCCCTATGGTTTCTGGAGTGATCAACCAGCTTTTGACTACAACTGAGTGGTAAGCCTATATACTTTCTGCTCACCCATTTTGAAGATTTGCTTGCATACATATATTTCTTACAAAAAGATGCGTATAAAGAAAAGAAATTGTGTAAGAGAAATATCAGCTTGCTGTTTAATATCGGTGCTCCTTAATAAATTGATGTCTTGCTAATGATCGATTCATTAGTTTGTGATCAACAATTAATTCACAATGTAGGGGGGAGCTGGATTACCTTGTCATTGACATGCCCCCTGGGACTGGTGATATTCAGCTTACTTTATGCCAGGTTCTTCCTTATTTTATGCTTGGGTTTCCCGCCAACTAGACTACCTCGTTAACCTATTCACACACCTCTTTTTCATCCGTATTTGGTTTCTTTGATTTTCTAGATATTAGTTTCCTTTTATGTTGCCTCAAACATTCATGTTTGAAATGATTGGTCTTTGCAATGAAACTTCTTCAAATATGTTTTGTACTAGCTCTCTTAGGATATGTTTGCTTGTGCTTTTAATAAAAGTGATTTTGTACAAAGATATTTTAAAATAAAGGGCTTTAAGGCAAATATGTTTTAAATCAGAAGCACAAATTTTTATGAATCTAAAATCACTTTTGAAAAACTTATGTTCAATTCAAAGCGGTTTTACAGAGTCCTAATTCAGAATCTTAAACAAATTCTTAATCTTGGATTTCTGCATTTGAGATTAACTAGATTGCTCCTCCAGGTGGTTCCCTTAACTGCTGCTGTCATTGTTACTACCCCTCAAAAGCTAGCATTCATTGATGTTGCAAAAGGAGTCCGCATGTTTTCAAAGCTTAAGGTGTGCATTCTAGAATTTAATCATCTTTAGTTATTAGTATATCAAGGCATGAAATTCCAGATTCACAGGTTAAAGAAAGAAATTTCACTGAATTGGCACGATGCTAAATTTCGATAACTGTTAATTACCATATTAAATTCTTGTGGTATTTTCATCTATTTAGGTGCCATGTGTTGCTGTTGTTGAAAACATGTCTTACTTTGATGCTGATGAGAAGCGCTATTACCCATTTGGTAGAGGTTCAGGCTCTCAGGTATGCGCATTATCTTAAATCTTAATTTATTGCTTTTATACTAAATTAACCTTTGTACTAATTTGTTCCACAATGATTACAGGTTGTCCAACAATTTGGAATTCCTCATTTGTTTGATCTTCCCATCAGACCAACTGTAAGTCTTGTAATAAAATCCCTTATTTAAACTTCTTACTTGACATCTGGTCGCAGCCCCACTTTTGTAGAACTTATTAATAATAAACCTAAACTATAAAGAAGAGTTTGTTTGATTTAGCAATCATGCTTAAATTTCTTGATTATCTTAGGAGTAGTACAATCTGGTTATGTATGTTATATCATTAATCATGCATTTTTCTACTTTCTAATTGTTTATTATGTATGAAACTCGAAAGTTATCTGCTTCTGGAGATAGTGGAATGCCCGAAGTGGTGGCTGATCCTCAAGGTGAAGTTGCAAAGACATTTCAAAATCTTGGAGTATGCGTTGTGCAACAGTGTGCCAAGATCCGCCAACAAGGTATCGTCCATATGTTCCAGGGTCTTTGGACCTGCCCAAGAATGATCTAGTATGCAAATTTTCTGAGTTACATCTCCAATAGCCCAGAAGTAATTGCATAATTTAAGGAACTGAGTTTTGTTGTTTTCCCAATTTTTTATCTTTCCAAAGTTGGGACATTGTATTTGTTTGATTTTCCAATTGTTTTATTGAAAAGTATAGTCTTGTCTTCTGATAGTTTTTTTTTACTTTCAGTGTCAACAGCTGTCACCTATGATAAATATGTGAAGGCAATCAAGGTGAAGGTACCAAATTCAGATGATGAATTTTTTCTCCATCCTGCAACTGTGAGACGGAATGACCGCTCTGCCCAAAGTGTGGTATGGAGTCACGCTTATAGATCCATCCCCTTTTTAAAAAGAGTTTATATCAGAATATGATGAAATGGTAAAAGAAAAATAGCCAAGAATCAAACTCCAATTCTAGACATATGTACAACCAGCTACACAAACATTAGCAACAAAAAAGCTACACATAATATGTGTAGCATTTCCTGAAATGCATTGTTGATTCTACGAACATGTTTTTCCCTGAACTAGTGAATTATGATATATGATACAGGACGAGTGGAGTGGGGAGCAAAAATTGCAGTATAATGATGTTCCTGAGGACATCGAACCTGAAGAAATCCAGCCCATGGGCAACTATGCAGTTCAAATAACATGGCCAGACGGATTTAATCAGGTGACGTCAATAATTCAGTTACTATTTTTTTTGGCAGATAGTCCTGTTACGCTTGGAGACGTGTCAACCCCACTGAAAAATTGAACACAATTTGCTGACTTAATTTCTCTCTACTCTATTACAAAAAGTCCTATTAGTCCTAGTTCATGCATGTAGGGCTTATGAATTTAATTATTTTCCATGCACTTTGCAAAAATGATATAAGAATACCTTTTCCAACAATCCAAATTGGTGGTTATTGGACCAAGCTTTTTGAATCGGACTTAGTAGTCATTTCTTAAGAAATATGATAGGATATATTTGTCGGCATTGGTGTAGTTTGAAGCTATGAATTGAAGTTGAAAAGAAAAAGTCTTATCCACCATATCACAATGTAAACCATAATAAGCAAGCAGTTCAAATGGTCATTAACTATATGATTGGAAGAATAATAGACTTGACTAGTCATGTAAATTGCTGTGTTATGTTGCAGATAGCACCCTATGATCAGCTGCAAACACTGGAGCGCTTGGTTGATGTTCCTCAACCAACTCCTGCACAGGCAATAGGCTATTTCTTATTTTCTGCTTAACTTAAGCTAATTGTTCTATTACTCTCTTTATGCAACCATCTGAACATGCTTTTGTTCTGTACTCTTCTACAGGTTTAATTAGTAGCTTCAAAGGAAATACTACTACAAATTATGCATGATGCTCTCATCTTTCTCAGGGAACTACAATACTGATCAGTAAGATCTTGGAGTCTCTCGCTCTCTCTGTATCTTAGATATTACACTTTTTTCGATAATTAGGAAAATCTTTAAAACACAATTGGATATTAGTGTAAATCTTTATCTATTTACTTGTAGTAATTATGCCCGCTTTTTAATGTACATTGCATCATTTGCATCAAGATGGTTTTAACTTTTTCTATGTTTTTTAGAAATGTTAATATTACATAAATTTGCACACTTTTGCATTCAAATTAATTATATCATAATAAGTGTTAAAATTATTTTGAAAAATAAATTATGTCACTTGTCATTTCTTAAGTGGAATGAGCGTAAATTTATGTGTACTTAATTTTTTCTATACTTTTTGTTGGCTCATATTACTCTTCCTCACCAAAGCATGGTTGACAAACTTTGAAGCCATTCCATAACATATATTATTTTTTAAATATATTGTGGAATGAGAATATAAACAAGGAACTCAATGGCGGTTTACAAAAGACATTCCATGATTTTAATTTGACATGTAATTAACTGGTAAATTTATGATTAACTGTTGTATACTATAAGGTGTGGCATTTTCGGTGAATTTCATGGCTCATTGTCACGCCCCAAAGTATCATCTGGTTATTAAAAATAAAAAATCCACTACAAATGCAACTATTTTTTTTTGCCTTTTTCAAATTGTAGGACCCACAATTGGTATGTACTGATTACTTTAAACACTTGTGGGAGAGGATTTCAAAACCACATCAGGGCCCAACATCAATGTCTAATCTAATTATTTAATATTCAATCTAGTTGTGCTAATTCAATTGTTGTCAATTTCTTTTAAATTTCTATTAAAAGATGTGGACTGAGTTTATGAGTTATTATTCTGACTTAGTAATCTGATTGATTATTTTATTTATGAAATATTAAATAATTTATATATATATATATATTTTTAGAATGATTATATTAATTTTACATTTTATTAGGCTAAAATATCATAATATTATTAATTTTAAAAATAATGAATAATTTTTCTTGAATTTATTGAACGACATAAATGAAATGAACAGTTTGATGAGAAGAATAATACTATAAACATATAAATTTACACTAATTTTTATACTCAAATTAATTATATATGACATGTCTAATTTTTTAAAAAAATGAAGAAAAAAATTCAAAATAATTTACTACAATATAAATAATTTAAATATAAAATAAATATAAATTTATGTAATTTTAATATCTGTAAAACTAAACAGATTTTGAGACAAAGAAGGGAGCACGAAAGGGTGGGACGAAATAGCATTCAAACACGAAAGTAGAATAATTAAATTCTCCAAAAAAAAAAAGCGATTATAAAGAAATACTAAAATAACGTAATTAATGAGGCCAAACTAGATTTCAAACATTAACTATTATAGGAGCCGGCCTTTAATTGAGCTTACCTGCTTCGAGATATTTCTGCATTCACTGTTTTAATGCCACAAGCAAGCAGACTCTTATCATAAATTCATATTGCATAAATGTTTCTTCAATTCCCACCTTTTTGACCATATGCGAACCTCTTTCTTCTTATTCTTCTTTCATTTGTTGCCCGCATTCAACTTTTCTTTGTGTTTTTCTTCCTCATAAAATTTGATAATTAGTATTAAGGGCCTATTTAATTGGTAATAATTAATACATTTTTTTTTCTTTTATTCAATTATAACTTCTAATGTCATGAAAATTCCATGAAAACATCATTAATTTGTGAGAATGAATTATTATTCTTCCCTAAATAAAAAGAGTTATCATTTTTTCACTTGAAGTAATAAGTATTTTACTAAAAAGTTTAAAAATATATCCCTTCTTTTACGGATACTTTTGAAAAGTTAATAAAAATATATTATATTTATTTTATTATAACAATACGTGGAAAATGATATTATATATATATATACTTATTACGCAGCTACCACTGAACAAAAACTATTTTCCTATTTGTGCAAACAAATTTCATATTAAAAAATAATATAAAGAGCAAATAGGCTATAAAGTTAGAATAGACTATTCCTATTAAATTACCCTTATATGTATTGGGAACCTACCGTACAAAAAGTGTTTTGAGAAAAATATGAAAGTATTTGAAATAAAAAAAAAGTTGTTTCGAGTACTGTGACAATAATAATTCAAAACTACTTACATGGAAATAATTATTAATTAGTTTTTTTTTTTTAAGTAAGTACTCTTTAAACTTTGAGCTGAGTAGCCAAAAAAAAAAAAATCAAAACTTTGACCTCACTTTACAATAGGGCCGGTCAATGACACAAAGAGCAATTTTTCTGAAAGTATTGCTAATTTATTAAAAAAAAAAAAATGCATAGTTGTGTTTGAATGTATAGAGGCAGATCTATTTCATCAACTTTTTACTAAAAATTAATTACATATATATTTTTAATATTAAATAAATATTTTATTTATAATAATATATTGTGTCTAATTAATACATGTAAATAGAAATTTAAATCATCCTAAATTTTTGTAGTTTAGATTTGAATTAGCAGATTATAATACGAATTAAATTTAATTTAAATTAAAATTAATAATTTACGACATGAATTAAATTTATGCTAGTTAAAATTAGTACAACCCATACAAATTATCATTTTTAAATTAAACTATATTATATAAATTATATGATAATTTTTTTGTTAAATTATATATATTATATTTTTAACCCCATAAACCACAAGGTAATTTTTATTATTTTTTGAATATTTACTCTATTAATTATATTATTATTATTTTATTATTTATTAGATATTTTTATTTTTTAAAAAATTATTTATATTAATATTAAATTTTATTAATTTACAGTACAATATTATCTTCTCCTTTTATAATAATTAGTAAGTTTTCGTGAATCACCATGAAAATCGTTGCACCTTTTGTCATTAAATTCCGAGCAACATCAATAAGCAGTCCCCACCCCACTATAACATTTACTTTTTTGAAAACTTTAGTAATTCCACTAAAATATCATCGATATTTCACATTCATTATAAAATAAATTATATACTTTATTTATTTATTTTTTAAGTTTCACTTAAATTTAATAAACTTCTTATAAAATTTAATAAAAAATCAACATATTAATAAATTTCGTGCTTCAATAAATAATAATAAAATTACCATATATTTTGTATAGTTATTCGGTTTAATGGCATCATATAATTCTTAATATCCTTTAATTTCTTTCAAGATTATCTTTTCCAGTTTTTTATTGTCCAATTTTTATTTTTATTTTTTCTATTTTTTATACTCATGTTTTTATAGAACATATGGGGTGGGTGGTCATATGATTAATTATATAACTTAATTTGTTTATATATAAAATTTCACTTTAAACTCTCTAAGAAAAAATATATATATTTTACGAAAATTACGTCTTTATGATAACATGTGTTGAAAAAAAAATTTGCTATAAAAAATTAAAAACAAAATCATATTAATAAATGAATCATATATGTAATTGAAGAGATCATATTTATTTGACTCACTCGTGTTTTAGACTTTTGGTTTAAGGTAAAGCTCATACATCACGTTAAGTTTTTTTTTCTTTTTCTTTTTTAGAGTGATAAGTATGGAGAGCTAATAAAATCTTAGAAAGTTTTTTGTCTTTTTAATATTTAAAATAATCTTAAAAATTTAAAACTATATGATAATGAAAATTTTCAAAATTATTCACATTATAATGAATTTGAGAGACTCCAATATATATGATTATCAAAGCTGGAAAACTCACTCAATCTATTTATGCATCTTCTCACTTACAAGAATTCAGACTTTCTTTTTTTTCTTTTTTCTTTTTTCATTTTTGGTTGGAGCCTAATTCACATACATAAATTTTATGTTTATATGTCATATAGTCGGAAAAAAAAAAAAAAAAAAAAATTTGTGCATGAATCTGGGCTGTTGTTTGGGATAAGGAACAACGTGGGTGGGGTAGGATAGCTTTAATGCGAAAAAGGTAGGCCTTGGACTTATCTCATTACACATGAAGACAAATGGGTCCTTTTTTGCAGTCTCAAAATCAATTTTCTACCTTTTCTTCTTCTGTTTTTTTTTTTTTTTAATATATATATATATTTTAAAAAAATTATATTATTATATACACTAAATTATAATATACATTAAATAAAATTATATATATTAAATAAAAAGATATTATAATACCACTTATTAATAAAAATTAATTAAATTATATTATATAAATTAATATATACAATTTTATGATAAAAATATTTCTTTAAGAAATTATTATTGTTATTAAATTATGTAATAATGTTATATATTAAATTAATAAAATACAACGCAGGGCTGTACACGCCAATATTTCATGTGGTTATGCTTTGGGGGCAGAAGAGGAGATATGTCACATCTTAATTTTTGAAAAATAAATTTTTATATATAATATTTATAAAATTATAAATAAATTATATGTATAAATGTAATTTTATATATAATATATTTTTTAATAAAATAATTATTAATTAAAAAAATATTTAATATTATTTTTATTTTAAATACAAATTTTAAATCCACAACCTCTACTCCTCTCCTTATAAATATTGAGATTCCACTTTATGCTCCATTCCTGTCCTAATTAAAAAAAGAAGAAAGAAATAGATAAGGGAGAGAGACGGTTAGCAACAAAATCAAAGAAAAATTGTAAGCAAAAAAAGATAAGGGAAAGCGTGGAAGAGATATTTTTAATAAATAAAACAATTCGATTTTATCTCTGAATTGATAATAAATTTCGTAAAGTTAAATTGGATTGATCTAAACTTTAAATTATGCCTAATAATTATAATACTAATTCATCAATAAATTAAAATTACAAAATGACCCAAAATTTCATATTTTTTTTAAAAATATAATATTAAAAATATTAGTTATTTTTTTAAAATTAGTTCATATTAATTATCTAATTATTATAAATATGAACTGTTATTTATTTTAGATTAATTTTTATCATTTTTTTTTTTGCATTAATTTTTATCATTTTAATTACTTTATTTTTCATTTAACTTTTTTTTTTAGATATTTTATTTTTAAAATATCTTTCAACCTTCATTTAATAATAAAATTTAACTTAATTTAACTTAAATTTTTTTATGAAAAAATAAAATGATAAAACATAACTAAAATATCAATATTTATAATCATTAAATAATATATATATATATATATAAATATATTCGTTAAAAATAACATATTATCTTATCATTGGATGAAAAAAAAAAAAGCCCTTGTAGGACGACAATTAGGACATGTGGAAAATGATTAGTTTAATGCATTAATTATTGATCTTTCGGAGGTACTTCTGCTAAAAGTTGTGAAGCTTTCCCCAAACGTCAAACTACTAATCAATCAATAGACAATCCCAATGGTTAACAAAAATTTAAAATATATATATATATGGGAGATTTTATATTATAGGAATAAATGTTTTTAAAATAAGGTTCAATTATATGATTAATTTTTTTTTTTAAGTACATAAAATTATATATATATATATATTCCTTCTAACATAAACAAACACATATTTTATAATATTAAAAAAAATAAATAAAAATTTTTTTAATTGAAAAAATTAAAAATAAAACCAATTACATCTAAAGTAATAATAATTAATGTTAAAATTAATTAAAAAATAACAAAAATAACACTTCTTAAAATTTATAATAACAAAAATAGTATTTATTGTGTTTAAATTTATACTTTTATAATTAAAAAAAATAATTAATATATCATTTTTTTTAACTTAAATTCGTTTAATATTATTAATATAATAGTTTTTTTATTATAAATTTTAAGAGTGCTATTTAAGGGAAATTTTCAAAGCAATTTACGTAACAATTTATTGCTGAAGTGTTTGTCTTTGTTACTCTGGTAATAAGACCACCTTATATATTTTTCTTTTAAAATCCACCACTCAATCTACAGAATACTTGGCCCTACAATCTCCATTAATATTCAGGTCAAGGCTAAATTTATTTATAGCTTCATTAATCTTCTGCTAGCAGAATCAGAGGCGAGATTAACGACACCCATTAGATAATTAAGCAGCACACATATAAGTAACATGTATACACTTGGACATTTTACTAGTCTACTTTACACTAATCATTATTATCCAAGTCCCTCTAGTACTTAACTAGTTAACTGGGTGTCTCTCTTAAACTGAGGGATGTTATAAAGTTAGAACTGGATCTTATCTTTGCTACAAAAAAATCATAATTATTACATAATTGCACAAGCCTCTCTAATATAGATAGTTAAAGTGTGCGTTCATTCTAATAAACTTGTGAGATTCAATCTTTCCAATTCCAGTTAGTAGCTAGAGCTTAGTGTTTTGGGTATAAGATAAATAAGTCACATTGAGAGAGAGAAAAAAAATTAATTAAAATGAGGTTATAACTTATAAGCAGTAGGGTTACTAGTGGCAAATGTTGAAATTTTAGGTTGTAACCTCATAATATTAATGTGAAATAGCTTGTTGGATTTTTACAAATTGGTATAATAAAACCTAATGGTAGGACCTTTACACATTGTTACCGACTTTATCAAACGGAGTGCACTCAAATGAATTAGGCTAAGTTTGAGATAGAGCAGGTAGCTTCTTTTAGATAACTCGGAACGACTCTTAAATTATTTTAAAGTTGTGCATACCAATTGTCAAGGATGTCATGTTGTTAGCTTCTCCGCCGCGTATAAAGGACTAACAAGAGTCTATTCTAATTAGAGGTGATAATTTGTGCTATGTAGTTCGAATGATCGAATTAAAAAATACGAATTGAATTTAATTTGGGCTTGTTTCGGCCCAACTTAAATAACACAAACAAATTTGAGCTGGGTTAGGGCTAACTCAGCCCATTAGCCCAAACTAAAATTAAATTAAATTAAATTTTAAATAAAAAAATAAAAAATACTATATTAAAATTAAAATAATCTTTCATTTATTTCAGTATTTTTCTTTTATGATATATTAGTTATTTTTCTTCCTTTTTTTTTGAAAAATAAGTTGATAATGAATAAATAGTTATAATTTTTTTATTTTATCACAATATTATGCTACATTCTTTGATGTTAATTCATTTAGCATTTAAATGTACTTAACTTTTCAAACAAAAAAAATAATATTTATATTTAATTTAAATTAGTATTATAAAGTTTCTATTTTTAAATTGATACTTATGTTATGCTATTCTCTTTTCCACTTGTTCATTGTCTTGAGACTTATATATTATGTAATAATCAAAGTTTTATTCTTGTGTATATAAAAAAAGTTATGTTATCGTGTAACATTTTAATTTACTTTAATTGTTCAATGTTTAATAAGTATATTTATTTAATCTACTAATCTCTATTTATTTTGTTTAATAGCTAGAAGAAATTTGATTTGGATTTGAGAACTTTTTATTCTAAATATGAGTTTTCACGAGGATATGACGATTTTTAACTTTTACATGAGTAGAGTTTAATGCATTTACTCATTGCCTAATTAATTTAGTAATTGAATTTTTGCTTTAATAATTAATTTTTTATTATGTATATATATATATATATATTATTGTTTTATGTAATTTTGTTTGAATTTTAATTATTAAATATATTTTTTTAATAAAAAAAGTCATATTAACTAAAAATATATATATATAATTAACAATTCGGGCTAATTTGTGCCAGTTTGAGCCAGCTCGTTTATGTTTAGTTTGGGTTCGAGCTCACATTTACTAGCTCGAATTAAATTTAAATTGAGCTAAGATTGAACCAATTTAAACTGGATTAGTTTGGGTCAGCTCGAACTAGCACAACTCACACGGATTGACACCCCTAATTCTAATGTAATTGATCTTTTGAGTATGAATCCATTTTACTTGTTTAAATTCCATAAATTTTGTTATAAATCATAATTTTTAATAGTTTGATTTTGATGTATAGTACGGTATTTAGTAGTTAAAACAACCCTGCAAGGTATTTACTACTAATCAATTCCTCGTTATTATAAATGGATGCCAAAAGGCTTCAAGAGCAAACAATTCCATACACGCAGGTATCAAGTGTTCCCCCGTCATTACGCTATTATCTTTACTCTTCTACATCTCCTAATTTCCTATTTGGTTTATTGTTCATTTTTACTCTTGCAGATAAATTGAAATGATGGTAATAAAAGAAAAGGGTAGTCTTTCAACTGCCATGAACACAAAAATCTTAGGTAAAGGCAGTACTAAAACTATAGTACTAGCACATGGTTTTGGAGGTGATCAATCTGTGTGGGAAAAAATCCTCCCTTACTTGACTGCTCGGCATTTTCAAGTAGTTGTTTTTGATTGGACATTTTCTGGGGCTGTTGAGGACCCAAGTCTGTTTGATCCAAACAAGTACTCTTCTTATGATGCTTTTGCTGATGACTTAATTGGACTCTTAGATGAGTTGAACTTCAAATCTGTAATCTTTGTTGGCCACTCCATGTCTGGTATGATTGGATGCATTGCTTCTATTAAGAGACCTGAGCTCTTCAGCAGACTCATCCTTGTTGGTGCTACTCCAAGGTAATACACTAATATTAGTTGTTTTCATCTATACCATCACATTATTTCATACTTGTTTTCAAATTATGTGTTTCTTTATGTTTCAAAGACTTGTAAAAGTGTTTCTAACAGTAAAAAAAATTATTGTACCAAATGAAAAAAATATTTTTCATAATTGCTATCATGGTTCGTAAAACTTTTTTCTTTCTTTCTTTTTTTTCTGCTTGACAAAAAAATACAATTTTTAAATATTATTTTCTTTTTGAAAGCACTTTCTCACTAAACTGTTTTTAACTTAAACACTACTTTTAAGTTTTAACAAAGACTAAAGCAATCAAACTCTAAACAGATTTATACAGTCAAGCTTGTTATAATTACATGTTGTGGATAATTCTTTCAATTTTTTTTTCTTGAAATTTTGATTGATGTTTGTTTGTTTGTTAGTTTCTTTAAAGACACAAACAGTTGGACATTATTTGTGGTGATGCTAAATTAAAAATAAGACAGCCCCGGCCTGGTGTTCTCCACCAACTACTTTAATGCTTGGCTTATAGCCTTATACGAAGAATTTGGATTATATATATATTTTTAATAACTATAATATGCAACTATGCAAGTACTTACAAGTGGTATTCAAACTCCACATTTTCTATATGTTCAAACAAATAGGTTTGTATAATTGAGCCACAGCTCGCCGACAAGAGAAATTTCATTTTTTTTTTTTTAATTATTGTATAATTTGAGTACACATATCATATAGTAACATATATATGTGATCTTATGCTCTAGCTTTTTCCTTTTTCATAGAAATTAGAGTATCTAAGAGGTTCTTGAATAAAAAATAAAAAAGCTGGACAATTTTCTATTTTACCCTCCTGACATATTAATCTCTACTTTTAACTTTCTAATCAATTTATTTTCAAAACTTTACACATGAGAGATCAGCACTCACATTTCATGTAATTTTCCGACAACCAAAAAAAAAATGGTTTTTTTAACTAATGTTGTGTGGTTATTACTTGATAGGTGTTTAAATGCTGAAGATTATGAAGGTGGGTTTGAAAAGTCAGATATTGAAAACATAATCTCAAACATTGAATCAAACTATCAAAACTGGGCTACACACTTTGCTTCACTTGTTGTGGACACTAATGATCCTCTCTCAGTTGATAAATTTGGAAAGTGTTTAAAGAAAATGAGACCTGAAGTTGCTTTGGCTTTGGGTAAAACTGTGTTTTATGCTGACCACAGGCAGGTTCTAGAGAAGGTTGTGACCCCAAGCACCATAATTCAGACCAATAGTGATATTATTGTCCCTAACTCAGTTGCATTCTACATGCAAAACAAAATGATGGGAAAATCAACGGTGGAGATCATAAACAGTACTAGTGGACATTTTCCACAATTAACTGCTCATCTTCAGTTTCTCGATGTTCTTGGAGCTGCCTTGGGCTTATGATATTGACCAAGACAGTAGTGATATATATTCTAAAGTATTAGGCTTTATGATAAGATTATTAAGGGATTATTATGTACCTGTAGAAACTGGACGCGTGTACTTTCTCTTTTTAGAGGCTTATCTCACCATGTGTTACACTAGAATAATCTGCTTTGAATTTGATTAGATGGAAAAGTATATCATATCTATTCATCGAATTCAAATTCATATATTTTATAATTCGTTATAAATATTAATTATTATTAAAATTATAAATAAATATATATTTATTTTTAATGTATTATATTTAAATATTATATACTATAATTATATTAAAATATTATTTTAATTTAAAAATTAAATATAAATATTAAATTTTTCATAATAATTTAATGGATTAATTGTGCCAATAGATTCGGTCTATTAGGCTGAGTTTCATTGCGGGCTGGTTTTTTAATTTTCATTTCGGCCTCTTTTTTTCTTTCTGAAACTTTGTTTCACCCTTTTTTCATTATGAAATATATGATTTTTCATTAATATGACATGTTTTTTTTTTTTGTCAGCTTTATTTTTTATTAAATATAAATTATTTAATTATAAAAAAAAATACATATACTGAACTAAACATAAAAAAAAAAAAATTAGATAACTTATATATAAAAAAAAATATATTTGAAATAATATTACAAAAATAAAGTTATAATTTAATATGTACTAAATTTTAACTTAAAGTTTAACTTTTGACAAATGATCAATTTAGTCATTTAAATTTCAATAATAGCGTTTTAATCTCATTATTTTAACTTATATATCACTTTCATCCAAATTTAACTATTGACTAAGAAATTGGACTAAAATTTATCATCTGCAGCTCACATGACATATTTTATAAAAAGAAATTAAGATTTAACACAGTTTGGAATAAAAATTTCAAAAAAAAAAAACACATTCACTTACGTATCAATTGATATATTATTTTCGCTTAAACGTATATAATTTTTTGAAAATGAACAAGTTAGAAGTGATAATTACATATAAAAATAACATCCAATTTATTATAATATTAATTTTAAAATATAATTAACATTAACTTGTCAAACAATTAAAAGTTCTTTGATATTGAGGATCATATGTTCCTTAAGTTAATGTTAATTATATGTAAGAAGCAATATTACAATAAATTGAATGTTAATTTCATATATAATTATCATTTCTAGTTTATTTATTTTCAAAAAATTATATATGTTTAAGCAAAAATAATATATCAATTGATGTGTTAGTGAATATGTTTTTTTTTTCTTTCTAATTTTTATTTTAAGTTGCATTAAATCTTAATTTTTTTAATTTCAAAAATATCCTTTTATAAAATATGTTATGTGAGTAACACATGACATATTTTGGTTCAATTTCTTGGTCAATGATCAAATTTAGATGAAAGTAGTATTTAAATTAAAGTAATGAGACTAAAGCGCTCATATTGAAAGTTAAGGGATTAAATTGATCCTTTGTTAAAAGTAAAGGACTGCCGGCCCTTCACCTTAGAAAAAAAATATGTGACATCATGTGTCACTTTAGAAAAAGAATGTATGTGTCAAATATTAGAAAAAATATATATGTATCATTTGTATAAAAAAAATATATGTGTCATCTATTAAAAAAGAATATATATGATTATGTTTTCTACTAAAAAAATAATAAAGTTGAGTGTTTATTTTTTGAACAAATTGAGTAAAAAATTATATAAAAACAGAAGGATAATTTAATAATATTGAAGTTTATATTTTTTTATTATTTTACTTATAATTATAAATAAATAAATTTTATTAAAGATGTATTAATTTAAATTTTAAATATTAATATATATTGTGTTTTATATATGACTAATTTAAAAATAAGTTATAATCTCAATCCGATCTTATCTAATTTAAAAAGAATTGATCTACACAAATTTAAATCAGTTTAAATTGATTATATCAAATCGAATTCAAATTAAAAATATTAAAATATACTTTGAATTAAATTAAATTTAAATTAGTAATAAATAGACATGTTAAATTTAAATTGATAAAAAAAAATAAGATAATTTTAATCCACCATACACCCTTAACCTAATCAATTAAAACTAAAAAATATTGATGCTGATGCATCTGGTTTGTTCTTTGTGTCAATATTACTAATTAGATCCAATAAGAACAGATATAATTATTTCATGTTCACGTGAATATAGTGCACGTTTGAATGTGATTTTTTTAAAAGTAATTTAAAATAAAATAATTTAGTTAAAAATATTTTTAACAAAAATATTTAGGTATTTATGATAAAAATATTAAAAGTAATTTTAAGTAACATTTTGATAATTATTTTAGAATATATAAGAGTATATATTCAAAATTATTTCTCTTGAAAATAAATATTACTTGCTTTTTTTAAAAATATAAATAATACTTCTCAAATTTTTAAAAATACTTTATTTAGAGATTATCAAACACACTTAAAAGTACCCATATACTCTTCCTAGAAGATTAATGTTCGTTTGTAGAATATCTTCCTGTAGTTCATGGAATTTTTTTAAGAATAGCTCTGGATTGAGCCTTAGTCGGATAAATGGTTCGTATTATGTTTCTAGTGGATATGATTATCAATTTCACAGTTTCAAAAAACATCAAATACTATTAAAAATGAGTCAGTTGGATAACTTCTGGTACGTGTACATGTAAAATAAATATATACTTGTACTGGTGGCATATCAGCTCAATAATGAATGGGGTGAAGCGCAAAAATAATCTTTTTATTTATAAAATAAATATTTTTTAGTCCTATAATTTATAAAAAATATTTTTAAATTTATTTACTTATAAAAAAATATTCTAAAGTCATTTTACTTGTAAAAAAGGTGTCGCACAAAAACAAAATTAATTTTTCATCTAATTTTTTGTTAAATCTAACAAAATAATACATACGTTACATGTATGTTTATATTTTTCGATAAATATATATCAAATTAAATAATTTTTAATTAAAAAATTAGTCTAATTTTTTATAATTTCTTTCTATTAAACTTAAATAAAATTTCTATTTTCTAATTTGTAATTTTAGATATTAATTAATGAAAATTCTATTTAAATTTTATTGAATTCGATCAAACTTAAATAAAATTTTTATTATTTAAGTTATAATTTTAAATATTAAACAATTAAAATTTTATTAAAAATTATATTTAAATTACATTTAAAATATATTAAAAATTTTATTTAAGTTTTTTTTTAAACTAAAAAAAAATAATTTTTTAATTAAATATTATTTTTTTACATATATATATTAAAAAATATAAATATACATGTGACATTTGTTATTCCATTAAATTGGATGGGATGAAAAATTTACTTTATCCTTACTTGACACATTTTTTACAATTAGAGAAACTTAAAAACATATTTTTTAAAAGTAAAAAAATTTAAAGACACTTTTTATAATCTAGAAGACTAAATGTTACTTTTTATAAAAATAAAAAGATTTTTATAACACTTTTTCGAATATGAATTCTGATTTTATGAGTGTTGAGCATGATTATATCTTAGCTATATATAAAAAAATAAAAAAAGCACGATTATGTATTTTGTGATGCATGTGGAAATTGAGATAAAATGTGAACGTAATTTCTAACATAACCCATTTCTCAATTTTTCACCAGGTGGAATGGTACAAAAATAATACTAAATAAAATATCTTATTAATTTATTTGTTCTAAATAGGCATAAATAAGCAAATAAATATAATAATAATGGAAAATATAGTACATAATTATTTATAATATAAAAAATTAATATAAAATATTATGCTTGAAGGTACATTAAGGCTATAATTTAAATGAATATTAATGAAATAAGTTTTAATGAGATAAAAAAAAAATTGTATAATTAGGATAACTAATTATACATCTCGAATCCCGAACCAAGAATGGAAGCTCTCTCCACTAGAAAATTCCGAGATTTATATTTCTTCCATATTAAACTTTTATCTTATTTCCTGCTTTTAAACCCTTCTTAATTATGGTAATAAGAGCTCAACACCTTGGCTTAGAATTTTTGCATACACGTATACTAATAAGCCTTTGCAATACAGTTTAATTTCACAACCATATATCGAATTAGGCAAAAATTATCCATTCCTGGGACGGTCCAACAAATATCCTGTAAATATTGCCACGAAAATAAAATTTTACTCGAACTTGGAAATAATGTACCTTAAAAGTCTGTAACCCAGAACCAAGTTATCCCTTTCGCAATTCATAAGTTAAAACTTGATCCAATACAATGGATTTACTCTTACTAGGAGCAGTCTCCACTCCTTAAACTTTGTAAAAGATCCAGGTACCCAAAACATTCAGGACTAATATACCTGCATCAGTTATAAAAACAAATTAACAATAAAAATGATCTTGATGAACAAAAATGTTGTAGTCTTCTTAAGAGTAATCAATCGGAACAAATAATTGCAAATTTTCACATACTTAAAGACTAATATAATAGTAAGAAAATACTAATTGCACACATATTTGCATTCATACACCATATGACATGGTAGAGTTTTCTCGAAAAATGAACTAATTCTAAATTTTTACCATAATAAATATGAATACAAATGTATGTCCCTAAGAGTCCTCATAGTTGTTTATTACACGGGTACAATATATGAAGTATTATAGGAACAAATTCTTGTCAGCAAAATTACACAATGACAGTTAATCAAGTTGACTATTATAACAAGCATTTTTGTTTGTTTGTTTGTTTGTAACAAGAGTTTTTTTAAGCATGCCTCAAACAATGTAAAACTTTTCCACTATCTTTATTCCAGTGGGAGCAAGGACTTGGCTCTAAAGTAAACAGAATTAACTTCTTTTTTTCAGTAGTCACATGCAAATTTTTTTTTTTCCGGTAACAGGAGATGAAGATAATGGTTATGGAGGTCATACAAACGGTTACATAGTTCACAACTGAGTAGTCAGCTCTGACATACTTATATGAAAAACAAGTAGAGAAGAAGCAATACCCATGTCGAAGCAAAAAATCAATGATAACAATGGAGCAATTTGACTTGAAAAAGTAACTCCTTCGAACAACATTTGCAACATTTTTCACAGGTATCAACCGGAAACTCTCTACTTCTCCATCTGCCAGAGTTTCAATAGTCATTACATATGAATTGAGCCTACTCAGGAAAAATATTGCAAATGATACAGAATAACTGCATGACCAAAAAAATCCACTAGAATGTTTTCCCTATTTACTGAAGAAAGCCCCAGGTCTAAGGAGCTTCACCTTCATTCTTGGGTATAAAACTTTCAGGAAGCTTTAAATCATAACAAAATAAAACATCCCTCTTATATCTGCATCCATCAATGTCCATATAAGAAACAGCACCAACTGGTTTAGCTCTGAAAGAGAAGAATTTTTGAACCCATCAGATAAAGGTTAAGAAAAATATCCAACAAGGAAATAGGTGCGCAGTGTGCCCAGCTCAAAAATCTACATTGCAGTCAATAAACTTTTAAAGTCACACTGATGTACCAAAACACAAAGCTTACCTACTAGAAATCGATTTAGGTATCCCTGCTTCTTCTTCACATTCCTTCACAACATTATCACTGGATGCAATCCCATCAGGCTGCAATTCCCATTAAAGAAATATGACCTAACAAGCATAGACAAAGGGAAAAAAGAAGACAATAGGCTAGATAATAGATATTAAAATGAAATAAAAATATGGTCCTTGTCATTATCACATCTGCACTAAATTTTACCAAGAAACCAAACTCAATCTTATACAAGCTAAAATTAAAGTATTATATTGCTTTATCCAAGCATGCATTCCAGGGGAAAAAGGTGGGAAACCCAGTATTAACATGGCAGAGAGCCGAGAGAAGTAAACAGGACTGTATACTCTTGAAGATGAAAATAGAAAATGAGAAGTAATCATCAGATAGAATTGTCAAATATTAAAAAAAAATATTGAATCCATTTTGTGATGGTTATTCCCTGCTACATGGCAATGAAAAGAAAGCAAATTTCTCTTCTTTTGTTTTTTAGTAAATTTGGGTAAAATTGATGAGATATTCAGAGTCCAAATTTTCATGTGACATGCCAGTTATGGTAAATGAATATCTTTCCAGTTTCACGAACCAGTCCTCCAGCAACAAGATGATCAAGCATCCCCGGGAAAGTTTGTTTCAGTTGACTTCTTTTCCCTATCCATAGATATTCCTGGCCATCTCTCTCAACATAACCATTCATATGAACTCCATAAACCTGTTATCACAAGTGGCAGAAGTGATCGGTTTATACTATCAGTATAAACCTCCATATGTTTCATTAGTATTGGCTATTAAGTTCATTTTAAATGAATATCATGCATTTTTAGTATAATATATCTATAAATGAAATTATTTCAAATCCATGATCCTCAAATAAATAAACTGTGCTACCAAGATGCACTAGAAACTCAAGATATTCAATGAATAAGGAAGAAATGAAACAATTAACTTTTTTTTTTTTTGGAATTCAACCAGAGCATGCACAATATTTTTTGAAGAATGAATTAGTTACAAGAATATCACCCAACACTGGTATAGCATTAACAGAAACGAAGGTCAAAACAAGAGAAATATACTTCCACAGGCCATGCAGAGACCAGAAGACAAAAACAAACCTTAATTCCAAAATATGGAGCAGCTGCACGTTCTAGTGAGAAAAATGTTGGAGCACCAAAAGATGAAGTCACAGGATACAGCTGATTGACACCGATAATAGTTCAGGTAAGTGACAAAGACCCTTGTCTACAGCACATTAACTTCAAAGAATACATAATCAGATCAACAACATCCCTAGTACATTTGTGCAATATTTTAGCAAGTGAAAAGGACATAGAGGCAGGAATCACCACGTATAGAATATGAATTAAGACATTGCTCAGCCAGAATAAGTAGTACCTCATTTCGTATACCTGGAATCAGTTCCCCCAAGCTTTTGATTACTTCTCCTACTGCTTTGGTCCTCTCTTCTGGTGTCTTGAGCGATGAATGCAAGGTCACTTGGGCACCATTACAATTAGCTTCCGGGAAAACAAACACATTCTGAAATCTCCTTAAATGATCAGCAAAGCTGCACCAATTTAAGAATGATTTTTTTTTTTTTCATAAGAAAAAATCAGAATGAGTGAACTGTGGAAAATCTTGAAGAAAAAAAAAAAAAAGGAAAACCTCACCCGTTATGTACGTAACCAACGATTTGGTCCTCAATTACAAACGGAAGGAACTCAAATTGCGAATCCTGCAAGAAATTCATAACTAAAAATGAGATATATCGCAGGTTTTGGTAGCTAAGAAAAATTTATAGCTAACGCACGGTCCGTTTGGCGACTGAGAAAATTGCAAATACAAGCGAAAAAGAAAAATAACAAAAAGCAACTCACTAATCCTCGATTGCAGAGTTTAATCTTTTCAAAATAGCCTTTGAGATCTGAAGGATTGTCACTAACGCTTTCAGGTTGAGAAATTAGAAGGACATCGTCCCAAGTAAAGCAGTTATTTGCTGATAATACTGATAGCGGACGAAGAGTGGCTCTTGAACGAGGGTGAAGAGAGAGAGAACTGAAACTGAAACTAAAACTAAAACTAAATGCAAAGGGCGTCGTAAAGGAACAAGTAAGAATAGCTCTGGAGTTGCGGAGAGAAGCGATTGAGTTACGGATTTTGGGAGAGAGGTGACAATTGTGAATGCAGGCCATGAGAGCTGGCTTTTGGCTTGGAAACAGTCAAATGAGGCAAAGTTTTATTTTGAAAATTTTTTAAAAATAATATCCTAAAATTTATGTAAAAAACTAACATCTTTAAATATTCAATTTAAATATTAATATTAAATTTTTAACATTAAATAAATTTAAAATATTATTATTTAATTTTAATTAAATATGTATTAAAAAAATAATATATTAATTATTTTTTTAATTAAAATACATAAATATAAATTTAAATATAAAGATACTAATTATATTATTTTAAATTTTAAAAATGTTATTTTTATTTTTGTTTTTATACCGGTAAGTAAACTTTATAAATAAAATAAATAAATAAAAACTGAAAAGTACATTGAAACGACGTGTCGTAAAAGGTCCTTGTCTCTGTCACAATATTTTTGAAACTTCTCAACATTACCTGCAGTATAATACAGCTTTGAGAAAAATGTGTTGGTTCTAATTTTAAAAATGTATTTTTAAATTATTTTTCTTGTAAAAAATATATTTTTAAGTTTGATTTTAAATCATTTTTTTAATTTGTCTCATTTTTTAAATTATTGTCTTTTTTTTTTACATATTAGTGATGGAGTATTAAGAGTTGTATTTATAAGCTTAAGTATTATGGTCTACAAACAATTATAATTAAAGTAGAAAATATGGCATGTTTTATAAATAGAAAATTAACTCGTGTTGTTGTGACCTAAAATGTTAGTGCCACGGCCATAGGCATATGGAAGTTTTGGAAATTAATGCACGACGTAGCCCAACAATTCCATTGCTGCAACATAGGATCCTCGGTTTGGATAGTGTGTAATGCACGTTGTGGCACAAAATCATCCCTATCACGATACATACTGCTCGACAATTCATGTTTGTCCAGGTGCGCTGCGACTAGGGGTGTCCATAGTCTGATTCTTAAGGAAAAAATAATTAAACCGAACCGAATATATTATTTTAACCAAACTGAATCAAACCGATTGACTAATAAAATTTTAAAACCGAATGATTTGGTCCGATTTAGTTAACGATTTTTTTTAATATAAAGGTAAATTTTTTTCCAACTATTTACTATTTCTATGCATATCATAATAAAACAAATATCTACTTGAAAGAAAAAAACATAACATTCTAAAATTATGAGCTATAAAAAATATTCTTTTTTATGCATGACTTCTTCAAATAAAATTTAAAATAACATGTAGTCGTAATTCTTTTAACATAACGATCAAAGATTAAAAAAAAAATCATAATTCATTGCATTCATTAAAAAAAAAGTTATATTAAGCTCTCTCCATAACTTTTCTTCTACCGCTTTCAAACCTGTTAAAATATGAAAATAACATCTTAAAAATAACCCATTTAATATTGTTTGTTCAAAAAATGTAGCAATTCCTCATTGGTTAACTCATAATCTTCAAAATCTTTCAGTCTCATGGGTTAGCAATTCCTTATTTCTTCACATAACTTTTCATCTAACTAAATATGAGAAAAAAAAAATACAAACAATTGGATACCTCATCCAACAAAAAAGAAACCTCTTCGGCACAAATCTATTTAGTGGATATGGTAATGTACCCACATCAGCTTCTTAAATGAATACATATTAAGAATGGTAGACATTTTCAAATTAATTGGTATAAAAAGGAAAGGTTTGATCGAATATACAAAAAAATAATAATACAGAAATAAGCTTTGATCGGACAAATAAACAAACCATTTATGTAACTTCTTACCTCTTCCTTCCATGGCCGGCAGGAGCGGCGACTAGCTAGTTAGAGGTGGCAGGAGCTGATGGGATGGCACTGGCTGGAAGGAGCTTGTTGCTTGCGAGAGCTTACGAAATTAGCGGGCTGGCGGCTGGCTGGAGTTGGATGGGGGCGACACTCGAAAAAAAAACTTAAGAAATGAAAATACCAAAATAGCTAGGGTTTGCAAATAGGATGAATTGAATTCTAAAAGACTTTTCCACTTATAAATTATATATATATATATATATATATATATTAAAAATAATTTTATTAATCGGATTGGTTTAAAAATTTGCAAAATCGGACTGAATTATTAGTACAACAGTTTGAGGAAAAAAAATATGACCAAACCATTTTATTTGTGAAACTGTCCGATTTAAATTGGTTTGGTTTGGTTTATCGATTTTGAACTGTTTGATTCAATTTTTGAAAATCCCTAACTACTATGCATGTGCCTTTTGAGCTGATTGTAATCCTTTTTGCTTGTTTTTCTTCCATTTGTTATTATACTATGTACAATAACATAATTAAACATAAATTAAATTATTTTAATTATTTGAAGTTTAAAATAAAATAAATAATAAATTTAAAATTAGTTAAATAATTTTATTTTCTTAGTGTTATCACTCGAATGAAAAAGTAATTTACGTTTCTTTAGTTTTGATCGTCATTCCCATGTTTATTATTTTTTTATGCGTACCCACCTCATTGCCAAGTTATGGAATAAATATAAAACAATTATGATTATTCGTAAATATTCTTATTTTAGATAATTTTTCTCTCAATTCATGGATTTAATTATAATACATCTCTAGTTGTTTTTAAAGTGAAGAGTCCCCTCCCTTAGACTTCATATTTTCATAATTTCTTCTTAATAGTATATAATCTGCTTATTTCAACATTTTCTTGAAGTTTAATTGCGGCATGTTTATATCTTGTTATTTATTTTAATTTATGGTTTTTTTTTTTGTAATAAGTTTTAGTTTGTTATTGTTACTTTATCACTTTAAATGTATTCCATATATATATATATATATATATATACTTATTTTATTCATCTTAATTTTTTTATTGTTGTTGAATTTATTAAGTTGTGCTTCAAATGACAATAATTAGGTTCGATGCATTTTATATAAATGTTTATATTGGTCTATTAATTCTTAACTTTTTGTCAAAAGAATTAAATAAATATCAATAATGAAAATAATGATATCAACAGTGAAACTAGCGCAATGCTATGGTTATGTATTTGATGGAATTGACTGCAAGACCTATAATGATTATGTTACTAATTCTCGATGAATTATTGATTTATCTTTTACTTAAAATTTTAATTGGAGCTAATCATATTATATCAGACAATTTCATTTAACATTTCATCCTTCTATTTATTAGAAGATATTTAAAATGGATCGAGAACACAAACACAGGAAAAAAAAAATCATTTATCTTGCACGTGGCCCAAAATAATAATAATAATAAAAAAAAAAAATTATCAAAATAATTAAGTATCGAGTATATTAAAATAATAAAGAGCCAACTCTTTTAAGAACGGAGTACATCAAAATGTTAGCATGAATCATTAAATTAATGTATATGTGTCTATCTAAAATAGAATTTTAAATTGTACATAATTTTATTTTATTTAAGACTCTTGTATTTTATTTTTTATATATACCTTTATTATGAGGCAATCATATCATAATAAGTATATTTTATTCATAGTATATTTGACTTGGTATTAGAGCAAACGTTCAAAAAGGGACTTTGTATTTTTTCTTCGTCTCACCACCAATTAGCGACACCATCTTTCGCTTGTCAGCGCCGCCGCGAGTCTGCTCTGTCACTTGCATGTCGTCCGCCAGTCTAGCCGCACCGTCCACCTGTCTCTCCAGCGCGCCGTCCGCACTCTGTCTTCCGTCCGCTCTGCCTGTCCGAGCTCTGTCTCCCGCGCATGTCTCTCCCTCACGCCGCTTGTCGCGCCGTTCTGCTCCAAATTTGCCTCACGTCGCTTGTTGCACAACGCCTACCGATCATCTCGCTGCGCCATCATCTGCCTCCACCCTCACCGATCTGCCTCCAGCTACTGTTCAGTTTTGCCATAACCCTAAGCCCATCAGCCCACAGGAAACCCTAACCCCCTCAGCCCACAAGAAACCCTAAGCCCACATCCAAAAAAAAAAACCCAAACCTTCCAAACCGAACTTTCTTGCCCATTTTATAAAATAAAAAAAAGTCCAGTCAACACATCAACAGTCCAGTCAGCAGTCAACAGTCAAGTCAACAATCCAATCAGCAGTCAACAGCTCAGTCAGTACATTACCACTCACCAGTCCAGTCAACAATCCATTTAGCAGTCAACAGGCACAATCATCAGTCAAGTCAACTATCCAGTCAACAAATCCAAAAAAAATTCCGCTGCATATTATTATTGTCTTTTTTTAATGGAAGATTTGAAAGAAAATCAGGATTTCAAGGCCAATGAAATATTTAGCCTAGCTATTCAAGCAAGGTCATCAATACCAGATTTTTATGGAGTAGCTGGACAAGATAATTATATGACATGTGGAGGTAACCCTACAGCTTCTATAACTGGTCGTGGTAAGATTGGTATAGTTTCAAATGTTTCTCACTTTGTTGGATCTGATACTTGGATTATTGATTATGGTGCATCTGATCATATGACTTATAATAGATCTTATTTTACTGACTTGTCTTCCCCACTAGTGTCTTATGTTACGAATGCTAATGGTGAAGTTTTTTCCTGTGTTAGGGATGGGGCCAGTTCGTTTATCCCAACCTTACAGCTCCAAAATGTTTTATATGTACCGAATTTATCTCATCACTTAATATCTGTTCCACAGTTAAATACTGAGTCTAAGTGTTATATAACCTTTTATCCTATGTATGTGATTTTTCAGGATCTTTTTACCATGAAAATAATTGGTCGAGCATATCTAAGAAATAAATTGTTTCATCTGGATCAAAACTACGCAGGGGAGAAACTAGGAGCCCAATCCCGCACCGCTTTGACTTCGAGTTCTAACCAGCTAAGTGAAATTTGGTTATGGAATCGTCGCTTAGGGCATCCATCTTTTAATCTTAAGAAAAAAATCTATACATACTCTGTTTATTGGTGTAAGTGAATCTACTTTACGTTGTAAGACATGTGTGCTGGCCAAGAGTCATCGTACTACTTATTCTCCAAGTGTTTCTCATAGAAGTACTATTCTTTTTGAATTAATTCATTCTGATGTTTGGGGACCGTTTAGAGAGTCTACTATATCAGGTATGAGGTATTTTGTGTCGTTTATTGATGATTGTACACGATTGACATGGGTTGGTCTTCTTCAAAACAAAGATGAAGTTTTTCAAACTTTTCAAATTTTTCGTACTAATGTTGAAACACAATACAATAGCATCATTAGAGTCCTACGTTCTGATAATGGGGGCGAATATGTTAATCCTGTTTTTCAAGATCATTTCCAAACACATGGAATTGTTCACCAAACTACTTGTCCACAAACACCAGAACAAAATGGAGTGTCCGAAAGAAAAAATCATCACTTACTTGATATGGCTCGTGCGCTCCTATTTAGTGCTAATATGCCAAAATATCTTTGGGGCGATGCTGTACAAGCTTCCGCCCATCTCATCAATCGTCGCCCATCTAGTGTCCTTCACGGACAAATCCCATTTGAGGTTCTCGCTTCTCATGTATCTGTGTTATCATTTCATAATCTTCCTGCCCGTGTATTTGGTTGTGTTGCTTTTGTCCATGTTCCTAAAAATTAGAGGTCTAAATTAGATGCCCAAGCAATTAAGTGTGTATTTGTTGGTTATGAAGGCTATCAAAAAGGGTACAAGTGCTACCACCCACCTACCAGAAAATATTATGTCACTTTTTTTGAAAATATGAGTTATTTTTTCTCATCTGATACTTCTCTTAAGGGGGAGAATTCATATTTTGAAGAGCTGTATCATAGTGAGGGGGACGAATTGGAAGGAACTGTGGAAGTAACGCAATCAGAAGATATTTCGATGGGTCCAGTTGAGGTTCTTATCCCGTTGAATTCAGTAGTAGAAGAAGCAGATGCTTCAAGTATCCAAGCACTAGATCTGATCACTAAAAATTAAAATGAAAACACAATTGTTCCCTCTCTTACCCTTGATCAACAACTCTCTAGTACTGAAGGTCACTCATGTGAGGTATGTACACCCACTGATACTAATAGCATTGAGTCTAATGTTGGACAATATGTGTTACCAAATAGGTTTACTCGGAGTCAACCAGCCAAAAAGTATGAACCAAATATTCATGCAAAATTAAAGTATCCAGTGGCCAACTACATGTCCACTAAAAAATTATCTAAGTCATATAAATCATTTATAAATCAAATATTTGTTCTATCAGTACCTAACAAAGTGCATGATGCGTTGGGAGATCCAAAGTGGAGGAAGGCAATGGATGAAGAGATGGAGGCATTACAGAAAAATGATACTTGGCAACTTGTGCCTCCACCACAGGACAAAAAGGCAGTTGGTTGTCGTTGGGTGTTTACTGTGAAACATAATGCTGATGGATCTATAAATCGATATAAAGCCTGCCTTGTAGCAAAAGGGTTCACTCAGACGTATGGTGTAGACTACGATGAGACTTTTACTCATGTTGCCAAAATGAATACTATTCGGGTTCTGCTTTCGCTTGCTGCTAGCTTAGACTGGCCACTTCGATAGTTTGATGTTAAGAATGCATTTCTTTATGAAGAGTTAGTCGAGAAGGTGTACATGAGTCTTCTACCTGGGTATGTAGCTGATTCTTCTGGTAATTTTGTATGCAAATTGAGGAAGTCTTTGTATGGTCTGAAGTAGTCTCCTCGTGCTTGGTTTGGAAGGTTTTCTCAATTTATGCAGAATGTTGGTTGCAGACAGAGTAATTCAGACTAGACGTTGTTTCTCAAACATCAACAAGGGAAGGTAACTGCTTTAATTATTTATGTTGATGATATGATAATTACTGACAATGATACTGTTGAGATGGATAGATTACAGAGACAACTTGCCTTTGAATTCGAGATGAAGGATTTGGGTGAACTAAAATACTTCTTAGGGATTGAGGTAGCTAGGGGGAGAGAAAGAATTTTTCCGTGTCAGAGAAAGTACATTCTTGATCTGCTAACTGAGACAGGAATGTTAGATTGCAAACCTATTGACACTCATATTGAGCAAAACCATTGTCTAGTAGAGTATCCAGATCAGGTACCAATTGATCGAGCTCGCTATCAGAGGTTGGTTGGGCACTTAATTTATTTGGCACATACTAGACCAGATGTTGCATATGCGGTAAGTGTAGTAAGTCAATTCATGCATAACCCGAGTCAGAGTCACATGGATGCAGTTGTGAGGATTTTAAGGTACTTTAAGTCAGCTCCAAGAAGAGGAGTAATGTTCTCTAAACACAACAACTCTTTTGAAGTTTGCGGATTCACAGATGCAGATTAGGCAGGAAATATTACAGATAGAAGGTCGACATCAGGTTATTTCACTTTCGTGGGAGACAATTTGGTTACATGGAAAAGTAAAAAGCAGAAAGTTGTGGTGCGATCCAGTGCTGAGGCTGAGTATAGAGGTATGGCTTATGGGGTATGTGAATTGTTGTGGATAAGAAGTTTGCTATCTGATTTGGGTTTTGAACCCAAAAGTACCATAAAGTTGTATTGCGATAATCGTGCAGCCATTGATATATTACAAAATCCAATACAGCATGATCGCACTAAGCATGTAGAAGTTGATCGTCACTTTATAAAAGAAAAGCTAGATGCCAAACTAATCAGTTTTCCTTTTGTTCCCACTGAAAAGCAACTTGCAAATGTGCTTACCAAAGGAGTTTCCAAGAATGTGTTTTATGACTCACTAAGCAAGTTGAGTATGGTTGATATGTATGCTCCAACTTGAGGGGGAGTGTTAGCGTGAGTCATGTAATTAGTGTATATGTGTCTATCTGAAATAGAGTTCTAGGTTGTACATAATTCTATTTTATTCAGAATTTCTGTATTTTATTTTTTATATATACCTCTATTGTGAGACAATCATATCATAAGAAATATATTTTATTCACAATATATTCGACTCAAAACAATAAAATTGTCAAACAAAATTTCAATATTAATGATTTCTAATTATGTATTGCATATGAGTACTATTTTTGATATAAGAAAAAAAAAAACTAATAAATTAATTAAAAAATAAAAAAAAATCAAACAAAATATTTGTCAATTTGTTCTATATATAGATGATAAAGATAATAATAAATAAATAAACAAACTATGGCATATATTAAAATTAAAAGAAATGGGTACAAATACAAACTTGCTTTTAGTAGGAATAAAGATGTAAGGATAATAGAAATATATTGAAATAAATGGTATTCACCTAATCTTCAAGTAAGCATAGTGAAACGTCAACACATAAACTTGTTAAATTTCAAAAAGCTTTGTAAGGATTAATTGGCCAATATCTTTTTATTTGTTTTGTTTGCGTTTACCATTGAGAATCCAGAAGATATGAAGTTACTTGAGAATACTATATTTTCTTTCAGTCTTGAGTTTGTTTTTTTAATCACAAGAGCATCTACTCTTTCCTATTTATGGTACACTTGAGATAACTTGGTTAAGTACGTTATGATCAACTAGCTGTATATAAATTCGGAAATTTTACAAAAATTGTAGGAAATATTGTGATATAGCCCATGCATTTAGCTTTACCAGTTGATTTCTTTTCATATTCTTTTTGGAACTTGTCATGACTGGTATGGTGTTCAATGGAAAAGTTCATAGTTGGAAAGAGCTTCAAAAGCCAAAATCAGAGGGTTTAAAGACTTGAGATTTTTCAACATTTAGCAAAACAGGGTTGGTTGACTCATAATTCTTGTTGGCTAAAGTTACGAGGCACAATTATTATAGAAAAAGTTATTTTTGGAAGCTAAAATAAAATGGGAGCAAATGTCTCTTAAGATCGATTATAGAATTAAGGAAATTCGTTTTGAAAGGGATATATACCAGCTCTAATAGCTCACTTTGAATATGGGATCATCCTTGGATACTGAGACCAACATGATTTAGACCCATTTCACCTAGGAATCTACGACGATGTGATTATTTTAATTGATGAGCATGGGATTTGGAAGATTGCTTCTTTGTAAAATATTTTGTTTGCTGAGCATTATGAGACCATTGCCAATATTTCTATAAACCTTGTGGCATTTTAACAAACATGATAATTAGACAATCAAACCGAATATTTTGTTTGCTGAGCATTATGAGACCATTGCCAATATTTCTATAAACCTTGTGGCATTTTAACAAAAATGATAATTAGACAATCAAACCGGGTTATACGAAAGCAGTGCTTCTTGAGGAAGAGGAAGTTTGGGGTGGAAGGCTTAGGATTAGGGATGTTCAATCTATGGGTTGATTTAGTTTATAATTTAAATTAAACTGAATTAATAATATCGGTTCTTAAAATATAACAACTCATTCGATCAATTTATTTTTAATAGCTAAACTTATGCCTTGTATTTGTTTTAGTCCCTTACTCTCTTTTAAAAGATTTTGTTTGCCCTTTATGATACGAGGAAGTGAAAGATACAATGCATGTAGTTGTGGATTGTGTTTTTTTTATACAGTAAGTTGGATAGCGCAATAGATAATGTTACTAGGTTATATGTGCTAAATTTTGAATTTGAGGAGTGAAAAAGCAAGAATTGTGCATAAAGACCCTCATAACAACAGTTTGAGATACTAGATACTGCGGGTACTTTTTCTAGGCAATGATTCTAGTAAATAGAGTATAGCGAACGTTACTCCGTCTCTTCTTAAGATTTTTTTTTGACCAATATATATATATATATTCTCTGATTTTGGTTGTTGCTCACTAGTGAGCAACTTTCTTTCCCCCTAACAGTGGAACTTTTTTTTTGGGAAGAGGAACCTGTTAATTTTAATTACTAGGGTGATCCCAAATTACGTGATTTTAATTTGCATTTTAACCTAAATCCAACTGTAATTCTGCAGTTACTATTTTTCTTTCAAAGCTGAAAAAATTATTGTTTTTTTGTTTCGTCCATTTAGGACCAAAAAGATTAATGCCAGATGCAAATGGGGCATCAGTTGTTGAAATTAATTCAACGATATATTTGCATATTAAATATTTTTATTATATAATTTATATACAGACATATATTATATTATATCAAGTATTTTTTTATATATAATTTATATATAATCATATATTTAGCTAAATTAAACCATAACATATACTCGTACAATATAAAAATATTATAGATTTACTAGATAATTAGACAATTAATTTAATAAATCTAAATTTTTAATTATAAAATTATATAATTATATTTAATTTATACGAGACACTAAATATGCCATAATATTGGCTAAAAGTTGGGTTTGATTAACTGGGGTCCATTTTTTTTTATTGTCTAGATCCTCTTCATCTGGTAACCTTTTTCGCTATTGGGAATTTCATATTTATTTGATGCTGTGATTGTCGTTTTTTAACTGGACTACCATTGTTTAAAGTGCTAAGTCTTAACATTCTTTTTGTTAATGTGAAACACCTTCACAACTCTTTCTTTTGCTTAAGAAAGAAATTGCGTTCTTTCTTTCCCTGTAGTGTTACAACTCAGATTTGTATTACTGTGATAAAGAACATTCAGCATGAGTGATATACTGAATACGTGTTAATATTGATTCAAAATTATGCAAACATAATGAAGCAAAACAGTACTTTATGTCTATATATCTAGCAAAATTAATTCAGTAACTATACTTTTTAGTGCAGTAAATATACATATGCATAAACACCTAAACAAGATATATTGGATTTAGTCTTTATTCCAATTCATTTGACAATTATGAAATGAAAATTCAGAATCTTCCATGAATCTTTCTCGTCAGATCTGTATTTCACACCTTTTGCTTTTATCTTATTACGCTCAGTTAAACTGATTCTATTATATAAATCTCAGTTTCTGTTTTTCACATAAGAAGGAGGATTATATTAAAAAATAAAATAAAAATCTCTCGCATTTTTTTCAAGAACAACTGTTGTTGAGTAGCTCCAATCAAAAGGAATGCTTTCCATCTTTAAATTTGAACATAAAGTGAAAAGATTGGTATGTTTTGATATTTATTGTAAAAAATAATCAAGCTATTAGTGTTAGATTAGAAGAAGTAGAATATTGCTCAAAGGCCAATGGATTACTGTAGGACTTAAGGAAGAGAATACCATATACCACATTGATATTTTAACATTTATTAGAAACCATATTATCATTAGGATAGGTGATCCAAATCGCCGAGCTCAGTTACGTGGGCTTGTAACCCAAGTGGGGGCTACGAGGTGATGAAACATTGGATTAATCCATTTGGACTGGATGTGTTGTTAGCTCATCTCTACTGGCCTGCCCTTTCCAAGCAGAGAGTTGGGCTATGGCACTTGAGTGAAGGCTCTGGGTGTCATGGTCTCTAGAGTGGAGGGTACCGTGTTAGGCTGGTTTCACAGAGCAGCATACACCTCTCGCTCTTTGCAGTGGTAGAATTACAGGCCGTTGCTGCTCATGTCCAAAATGGGCCGATGGGCTGATCTTACTTGAATCATCACTTTTTTATTTAAAATTTTAGTACTTCTTTATTTAAAATTGCTTTTTGTAAAATCAGTTGTTAAAGTTGAACTTATAAAACTAGAGCAATCATATTCTCTTTAATTTTTTTTAATAGAAAAAAAGTTCTCGGGATAAGAGGGTGCAACGTCCACTATGTTCTATTCGCTCGAATTAACACTTTGTTTGGAGAGTACTAACAGTAGTTAGTAGGGGTGACAATCGTGTCGTGTTATTCGTGTTGGCACCGGATTCGGTTCGTGTTTTTCGTGTCGAGTTTTTGTGTCAGTTGACACGTGAAAAAATTTACTTGACTTTTTCGTGTTGCCTATTTATAATAGTAAGAAATAAAAAAATCTTTAAGAACATGAAAAAATTATTGATCAATTCTTACTAAAAATAAATTATGTCATGTCGTGTCATCGGATCGTGTCAAAAATTGTCATTCTTAGTAGGAGTCTTCATGTACAATTACGACTGTTTCACCCCTTAAATTCATAACCTGTTACATATAGCTCAATTACGTTATCTAATGAAATATTTACTGCGGGTATATATTCTCTTTAATTTTGCTGCTGCTTCTTTTTGAAGAAAGATATGTTCTCCTCAAGTTGAAACTCTAAAAGCAATCCGAACATATTATGTTCGAGTTGAAGAGTAGGGAATTATATTCTTGTAGTTTTATGACTATTTTCCTATTAATTTTTTAATTATTGTTGATTTATTTTTTTCAAATATATCCTAAAAATTTAAAAGATAGTGATAATAAGGGATGTAATTGTTATTATTAAATTTCAAAAAATAAAATAAAAGGATTTATTGTTAATTAATCAAAAAATATTTCAAGATTATTCTCCGAGCGGTGTCGTGTGGGACTGTGGGTTTTAGTGTTTTTATATCATATGGGACCTGGGGTAAGCACAAGCCAGCACAGAATCCAACAGCTCAGCGGTTAGTTTCCAAAAATTTGAATTGACAATTAGCTATAAGTTCCCACCTTTCATTTTCAAGGTATCTCCTCTACGCTAGTGCTACCTCTTTTACCCGCGAACTCCCTTTCGTTCCCGAGGGTCGTTCTTCAACGCCACAATCCAATCGCAGTTTTCCCTGCCTGATTACGTGTCAGAGTATGTCTAGCGCGTCTCCTATCATCTTCCCTACTATCAGAACAGTCACCATATCCTACCAACAACTCAAAGTAATCTCTCATCTTTTTAACTCTGTTTGGTTGCCGGGAAAATTAACGATGAAAAATATATTTTGATTTGTTTGGCTTTTATTCGTAATGTTAACTAGGCTTTGTATTGACTACAAGATTGAGTTGACTGACTATATGGCTATAGCAAAAAAAATAGTTTACAAAACTTATTTGCTTAATTTCAAGCAACTAAAAAAATCAAACTGTAAGTTTTGCACGATAGTACCTTTGATTTTTTACTCTAAAGTTTATTTGGTGATTGGTTGGAGCAGGATAAGAACGCGGATTTGTCTATGAAGATCGAGGAAGGTTTTGGACCAAACGGGATGGGAATACTGTCGATCGCTGATGTATGCATTCATCGAACAACACCTGTTTGTTTAAATTATGTTTTCCTTTGATCAAGACTTGATTAATTTGTTGTCATGGTTAAATAGTATTTGACCACTATTATCTGCAGTTAAATTATGAAGCGAAAATAATTATATAGATATAATTAAAATAGGTAGAGAGGAGAATAAAAAAATTAAAGACAGACATCTTATTCTCATTCATATGTTATTGAAAGATTACACTGATATTTATAACGATAATAAACTAGAATCATAATCCTAATATAACTCTAAATAAGAGTCCTAAACTAATAAAAAAATATTATAATAATTATCCACATCTAACTAGATAATATTAAACTATTGAGTTAGGCTTGGATTTCTACATGGTATTAGAGCAGGTCCCTGTTCTCGATTGTGCCCAACACGGTCAACTCCGGTTAACCTCATTTATGTCTATCGGTGCTAGTGCCGATGTGAGGGGGTGTTAAGGAGTCCCACATCGACCAGGGAGCTCAGTGAAAAGCTAGATATAAGTCTGGACAACTCTTAACTCAATGATGCCTTATTGGGTTGAGTTAGGCTTGAATTTCTACATCTGCAAATTTAAATGTTCAATTATATTGTAATCGTGAAGTATTGATTTGAAGAGGTAGGCACATCAATGTCTTTTGGTTATTTTTTTTTTTTTGTGTTTTTTGATTTTGATTGCTTTGGTACGCATATGTGCATATTGGTTTGGTAATAAATTTCATTCTGTTACTTTAATGTTTTGCAGTATGTTTTACTTTTCTAATAAAGTCATATATTGTTAAGCAAATAAATATTATATACAACCTCTGACTAATTGCTTTATTATCTTTACGATTGCTTTAATTTATCCTTTTTAGGTTCCGGGATATTCTTCATTGCGTCAAAACCTTCTTCGTCTTTCACCTAGGTATTATCTTTGGAGAAAAAATTGCATTATATTTTGAGCTCCTAAAATAAATAATTGAGGAAGCTATGTTATTTTTCATGGGCATTTTTTTTACTTTTTGTTAGATTAGCTAGTCTATCCGAAGAGGTGAAGAAGGATCTTGAAGATCCTCATAGTAGGTAATGTATTTATCTTACGAGGTTTATTGTTATTTTAAGTTTTAACCCATTATGAATGACTTTGGCAGCATACTTACATATATAGAATTTATGACAGTTAACACCTAGATCTGACTCTGCCAGAAAGAAAAAAATTTTAAATTGAATTATACAGTTGATGAGGATTGAGGACTTTTGAAAATTTGATAAATGTTAATAAGATCTTATTTGATTACTATAGAGCTGAAATTCTTATTTTTTCTAATGTCAGAAGTGACTTTGTAACATTTTAACTTTTTTAAAATTACAATTGCTATCTTATTTCTTTTTTTCCCATCAAAGATATCTTACCTCTGTTAGTACTGGCCCATGGAAGCTATACCTCTGTTAGTACTGGAAATACAAAAGCATTGTCATTTATGTTGCTTTTTCTTACCATTTCTAGGTATAATTTTGGATGGAGTCATGGGAAAGAAAAGCTAGAATCTGGCAAGCCAGGTATTGGTCACATACTTGGAAGTTTATTAATATAATATATTTATTATAGAGAAATTTCTCGAAACTTTTCATTGTGGAGCAGTTTGTTTCACATCTCTGTTACTGAATAGAAATTTTAGATGGTGGCTTAAGTGTTTGGCGCAGGGAACATTCGTGATGTTAGACATTAGATGAGACTTATGTCACCTCAAAGACTTTCTGCCTTGAGGGCACTAACCGACCTTTTAAAACCTTGCTTCTTCTTTTTTCCTTTAGTTCAAAAATGTGATTAAAGGAACCCAATTATCCTGTATAATAATGGCAAAACTGGGATTTGATGTGCTTCTCCTGGTAGCTGTTTGCTAGGATAATTGCAAGCAAGCAGATCTTTTATATGGTTTTATTCTAAGACAGTCATCTCATCAAGTGTTATGTACTTTTGAACCAATGGCATTTAAAAATGACTAAAGTACTTTTTATTTTTTATAATAAAAAAATGGCTGAAGTAGTTATCTCTACATTTTATAACTTGATTCAGCCTTTAGGCATTGTATAATTTTGACCTGATTGTTTTCCTTTTGGCCTTGATGTGAGTGTCGTTTTAATTAATATTGTGCATAAAATTCTTAAATCTAATGGTTGTATTATTTAGGACATTTTTGTGATGTTGATTCACAGATATATTGAAAGGCTCTTTCTATGCAAATCCAGTATTAGATAGTCCCACAACAGATGCATCTCTAATCCAAAGGTAAAAGAGGCTGGGAACGTGCACTCTTTCTAGATGTAATTGAGGTTAGGCTATATCTATACATGGTTATGAATGCTAGTGTTTATGTAAAATGCATAATATTTTGACCGAGACTGCAAAATACACAAGTAAAATATTAATGTGAATCTTGGGCAATAGTAACATATATGATAGACTTCCATATATACGCCTATTTAAGCAGTTATTTGTTGTCTTTAGAAAGTCGTATTTCTGAGTACCCATACAACTTTCTTCATAACTTCTGAATTGCAGGTATCCATCTTATTGTGGATCAAATATATGGCCTGATAGTGCATTGCCAGAACTTGAAATAGGTGTGCAAAAAAATTGTTTGATAGATAGATTTATCATGTACCACAAATGTATTTTTAAAAACTTTCATGGCAGCTGTCTTAAAGTTATAATGTTTAGGATGTTGGTTTCCATAGTTTTTATGTTTTTTTTTCCCTCTAAGTATAACATTCTGAAAATTAACTGTTAATATGCAGCGTTCAAGGCTTTAGGGAAGCTGATCCTTGATGTTGGGCTCATGTTGGCATACCACTGTGATCAATATGGTAAATTCTCATGCAAACTAAGATTCTTCAGTCAAGGATGTTAAGGTTTTAAAGGCAATTGCCTTTAAGTTGGTGGGGAAAATGAGAATATGTGCTTGTACATCTTTGTTCAGACGATCAAAAGGTCAAATTTTAATGTATTCATAAGTTTCTTGGTGAAGTTTAAGCATCAAAATGATACAATCTATGGAAGTGATCTTTGGTACAATTATACAAGGTATCTGAATAAAGGTTTATGTCAAGAGACATTTTCGGATGCAGTATTCTCATTTAGTAGGGATAAATGTGCTCCAAAACTGGTCATCAAAGTGACATTTTTCAAGCCAAACAAATTGGTTTCTTGAGCCTTGTTTTCATTTTGCTTCTCTTTTTGGTCTTTTCAAATGCTTATTATCAGTTTTATTGATTTTCTGACGTGTGATTAGCTTTTTATTTTTGATGAGTGTTGTTCAGTGTCTAAAGTGATGAAAATGGATGTGAACGAAGGCCTTCAAAAGATACTTCTTCGCTCTCGGTGTCATAAAGGGCGTCTTCTTTATTATTTCCCCACAAATAAGAGGTGCTTTCCACATAATTTTCACTCTAACTCAATCACTAGGGGAAGTTTTAGTTTTTTTCTCCAAATCTAATGTACACATTTTTAGGGGAGTAAAATTATTGGGTTTAAGTTTGAAATTTGTATAAATTCCCCACTAATGATTTTCTTTTTTGTTATTCCCTTTGCTCTCGATGACTAAAATATATGGCGGATGTGGAACTCTGTTGAAATTTTAATTAACTATAATAAAGTAGACTTGATGGAGTGGTGGTTAAGATGATAACTAATGCAACAGAATGTAAAGGCTTGTACATATTAGAACATGTTGCTTTAAGTGTGATAGTCTAGGAACTTGGGCTCCCAGGATAATCAAATTTAAAGTGTAACATGATTTGCTTTCTGCAGTGATGATCCCAGTTCCATGTCATCTTGGTGCGGATGGCATACAGATCACGGTTCACTTACAGGTGACCATTTTTCCGTTCTTCAACTGCATTTGTTCTTTCCCTGGGAGCTTACATGCTTGAAACACATATCAAGGTTTCTGTGACTATTATTATGGGATGTAACCAGCATACTTAATTTGATAAAATGTTTCTTTTTAATATCTTATGTTACTGTTATTAGAGCTAATTTGTGTGTCAATTCATTATGTAGGTCTGACCTGTGGCATGTTTTCGAGAGATGCTGTAGAAATACTTTGCCCTGATCATGCTGCTGGTCTTTATATTAGAACGAGAAAAGATCAAGTAGTCAAAGTAAACTTTCTCATTCTTGATAGTCTACTAATCTAGTATTGTGAACATTGATAAATAGTGCCTTTTGTTATACTTTTCATCCAGCAACCTCCTAATGATGAAAAGTTAAGGAGCGAGTATTTTATGCAGTACTCTGCAACATTATTTTTTAAAATCACATTCAACTTGTACTTGTTATGCTTTGAAGGATAATGTAGGCAATATATGTTTTCCTTCTTTCTTAGGTTGTCTTTGGAGAAGATGAAATAGCATACCAAGTTGGTGAAACCACTGAAATACTTTCAAGGGGTTATCTTTGTGCAACTCCTCATTGCGTCCGTGTAAGTACTTTGGTTCCCTTAATTTATCTCTTGAAGATATTATAGTTGGCCTGATTGACGAGCATTTCTTGACTTAATGTTATGAACTGAAAATGTGGAAAGTACCTGCAGAATTTTATTGGTGACGGTGAATTTATCGGATTTCTTTCAAGCTAAATTCATATCAAACTTTCTGGATTTTTCTAACAATCCCTGAATGCCTTAACTTCCTATCCATCTAATAGTGTTTTGCATGAAAGGAAATAAACTTTCTGATCCACTATATGCTTTTTAATTCACATCACTCAAATATTGTAACTGTTGGGTTTTCTGTTAAATCAGTTGTCAGTTTGTATTTGATTCTTTGCTGTTGTCGATGTCATCTGTATTCTGGCTATCTGCCCCCCTTCCAATAAGTTCTTGTTTCCAGTTTCCCACACATGGTAATAAATCCTTAATTTGAATGTAGGGACCTAAGGGAGAGGAAGTCTCTGGGCTTGAAAGGTCTACATTTGCATTATTCATGCAACCTGATTGGTAAGCATATATTTCAGGATACAAGTGCTAAAAAAATAAAAAATAAACTATGTCTAGAAAATCTCTCTGGAAAATTGAGATAGAAGGGGAACATTATGTAGCTTTTGCAATATTGCCTTGAAATGCTTTATGTTTGTTTCAATCTTTTCTATTATTTGTTAGTATGTCAAATTGGGTGAGCTGTCCCGGAATGGCCTAGCCTCCACTGGGTTATGCCTGCATCAGGGATTATATGGACAAATTTATATATTTATCAATAATTTTTGCAGAATCTAGTTTTATTGGAATTGGGCGTGCTAGCCCGGCCCATTATAGGCCATGTCATGCTGCTATTTATTTTTACTAGCGTGTCATGCCATGCCGAATATTTAGTAAAGCGTGTTGTGCTAGGTTGATATGTTTAAAACCTCTATTTGTTAGATGAGCTGGGATTAGTTTGATTTATTTGGATAAATACATGGTTGCATATTTGCAAGTCATACCATACTCAGAATCTTTAGGGTACACTCTTATTTCTTTGTTTTATTAATCATAGTAAAAGGTACTATGGAAAAATAAGGTTATAAAAAATATAGCGAATAAGAGTGACCTATAACAAAGGGCAGTGCGCCATCCAAACAGCAGAAAAGAGGAAAATAATTTACATGAACAACTAGAAAAGAAACAAGAAGGGCGTACTTGATACAAAAACATGGTAATTAGCCATAAAAGTGTTATTTATATTTAAGAACTCAGAGAGAGAATTTGCCTTCGCCGGGAAAAAGAAGAGAGAATTGATAATATGTCACTCAAAATTTTAGGTTTTATTGGTCCTGTTAAGGTGTTTCTATTGGTGTTTTCCCCTAAAAATATAGGCTCAATTTATTTTACATCTGATATGACCCAACAAACTTTTGTGTTCATTGTTTTCCAGGGAAGAAAGACTTAATTTTCCAGAGGAGGTGCACATCCACAAAGAGGTATGAATCATCTTCCTTAATACATTTGCAGAGCCTAATCACTAAAGATACTGTGACTCAAATATCACATTTGTATAATATAAGCTTCCCCAAACTTGTTTTCTCCTCCGTATTGCTGAAAAGCATGACCTAGCAACTAGTTTCACCCTTCAGTATATCTGATTTAATGGGAAAACTCGTTTCCATCTTAATCTTCAATATATAAAAGTAAATATTGCCTCTGACGATGTTGTTCAAAGCGGTTCTTGATTGTAAACCAATAGTTGGTTTCTTCTATTTTTCTCTTTTGGCCCTGAACTTATTGGTGTAGTTTATCATATCTGATTCTCTCTTACATCCCAACTGGTGATGTAAGTCAACAAGGTTTGTAGTCCAATTTCTAGCGTTATAAAGTTTGATCCTCGGTGAATATATAGTTGTATTTTAATAGCGCTACTAAGTTTAATAACTCACTCGTTCTCTTTCCTCTTTCCACAGCTGATTTCATCAAACCGTGCTCTTACTTTCGGAGAGTATACGGAAAAGCTCCTTGACAAGTATTATCACCTTAAGACATAGATTAATTTATTTTCCTCTTGAAGAACCGTGCTTGTTTATGTGCTCAGTCATACTTCCATCTATAAATTGATAAGCATGATAACTCTAATTCTAGTACTTCAAGTAACACTATAGTTCTAATACACATCACGTAAAATAAAATTACTATTTTTTAAAGACTTTGTTATGGTTAAGAAATTAAGATCAATTATCTACGAAGAGCAATGTTCTTCAGCCTAATGGGCAGCAAACTCGCCCAAATATTCGGTTAAGGTTTTGTAATATTTTTCTTGTAGAAAGCACTGCCATTCCGTGGGCTTTCCGTATGCCTTCTACTTGCCGACCTTAGCGCTTTTTATTTTATTTTTAATATTTTGCTAGTGGGTAGACAGTACAGTAGTGACACTAGCTCAGCATTAAAAAAAAATCAAAAACGCTGTTTTCTAATCTAAATATAGGGCATGTTTGATAAAATTTTAATTTATAATTTATGATTAAATAATTAATTTTTGATTCTTTTATAAAAATAATTATAAATGTGTTTGATAATAATTTTTATTTAATGATTTTGAAGAAAAATAAAAAGTTATCTTCAAGTTGTTTAGGAATGATTTCTATTTTTTGAATTTTTTTCTAAAAAAATTTAAAAATAAAGAAAATTTTTGGTAATTTTTTAATTATTTTTTTAATACTTAAATATAAAAATTATAGGATTTGATTTATTATCTAAAAAAAAATGTTTGGTCAAAATAAAAAAAATCAAAAACAGAAATCTGATTAAAAAATATTATTTTTAAAAATTTATGAATTACTCTATATTTTTGTAGTGATTTCTTAAAAATGTGAAAATTAAAATAAAAAATCGTTACCAAATATACTTGATTAAAAAATTATTTAAAAAAAATAAAAATTATGAACTAAAATCGTTATTAAATAAAATTATAATAAATCATTAAACATGCTTATCATTCCAAATATGTAATTTTTTTTTTTATAATCACTTATCATGTGTCAAGTGTCGACTAAGATTCTTACATAAGAGAATGCGTCAACGAAGATTTAAAAATCAAACCTCACAATTTTTCACACATGCCTGAACTGAAAGCTACTAAATTCTTACACAGGCAAGACAGTGTAAAGTTAGGCCACCAGCTGAAAAGCACAAGAGAAAAATGAAAACGTGGGTAAATAAAGCCATACAACAAACCACGTCGGAAATTCGTGGAGTAGGACAGCAGACCTGTATGTGGGCGTCTGGGTATGTTATTTAAATAATTACAAGTTTTAATTTTTTTTTTATTTTAGTTACAATTTTATTAGCATAGAACATTAAAAAAATTTATATTTATTTATTTTATAAAAAAAATAACTATTTTTTTTATGAAATTAAAAATAAAATTTTATATAAAATTAGTTATGATATATAATAAATTTTTATTTTTATTTTTAACAAACGGACATAATTTCCCTGCTTTTTAATTAACGCATTGTCCACCAACTTTTTGACCAAATCCTTTGAACGACCGGTCCTCGAGTTATTGATTTGAGATTTGACAGAAATAAAAATATGTTATTGACTTAAAAATAAAGTTTATATTTAAAATGAATATTTATTATTTATTAAAAAAATAAAATAAGATACAATTTATTTTTTTCACATGTAACTATTTAGACTGGGCAAAATGTTCAGCCCACGTCATTTTTGGTTTTTGTTTTCTGCTTTCAATTCTGGAGCTGATCTTTGTTCTCTGCTCCTTGTTTTTTCTTTGCAATAGTAGAAACATTTTATTGTATAGAAACTCTATACCACTTCTTTGGATTCAAATGTGATATTCCTTTACTTCCATCAAATCAACTGCAAAAAAATCCTTAATTTTTGAATTAAATAAATACAAAAATGTGGACAATGAATTAACTCAAAGAAAACATCTAGTATAAGATAGTTTATTCCTTACAAAACTCCATGCCCTATGACTATTGGATATACAAGCTCCCCATTATATCTTATTTTGATAATAACGTTTCAACTCTTCAGAAACTAACGTTCACGGTAAAAGCAAAAAATAAAACTTTCTTCAATAAAATATTTCTACCATTCTCAACATCCTCAAAAATTCAACTATTTCTCTCCAATCTCTCTCCACAGAGGCCAAATGGTTGAAAAATGTTAAGGAAACACATAAAAGAAAAAGAAAAAAAAAAGTTGTGTACTCAAAAAATAATCATAAAAGGCAGAAAGAAGACTTGGTGTTTGGAAATGGTGAGACGAAGATAAACAAAATGGAATTCAATTTGATAAATTAAAAAAAAAAAAAAACCATGAATTAGGAAACAAAGCCAGATCCAAATAGTTGGAACAGATAAAAAGAAGCTGAAATGGATTGTCGGTGGAAAACATTAAAATAGGCAAGAATAAAAGAGAAGATGTGGGTTGACCATCTTTTTGTGCCCAAAGAATACATGGGGGTAAAAATGAATTATTTCTAACTATTACTGTTTAAAAATAACTAAATTAATTTTTTTAAAATATTATAGATATTAAATTTAAATTAATTAATTTTTAATACTTTTATTAAAATATAAATTAAGTAAATTAATTAATTTTTTACATAGCTACCAAGTAACTCCCCAAAAAATAAAGACAAAGATCACTGCAATTGGAATTGATGCTTTTGAAATACTTATATTTTATATAAAGTGCTATAAGTAAACCATGTCATCAAAAATTTAATATTTAGTAATCATATTGTTTTAAAAGTTATAATTTAATCCTTTTTTAAACAGTAAATCTAAAAATAATGGTACCAAAATAATACTAATTAAATTTGATAACATATATATTAAAAGAAAACTAAAAAAGGCTCAACCAAAATTTTTAAAATAATATGAGTATAAAATCTAAATTTTTTGATAACATAGTTACTTTATATAAAATATAGGCATTACAAAATACCGATCCCAATCCAATTCACCAAACAAAAGTTTCTTTTTTCCAAAGGTAGCTATATTTTTAATATCAGAGCAAAAAATTTATTTTAAAAAAATATTTGAACATTAAATATTTAAATTATTAGATAAAATATTCAATTAATATGACATAGCCCTGACTCGTTATCCACTAATCTTATTTTTAATCTCTTAAAAATATAAATGTTTTACGCACGAAGAAAAAAAAAAAAAAACATATATGCATTATATATAAAAATAGTTAAAAATAAAATTATATTTAAGAAAAAAAGTATTTCATACAATTCATTTTTTTAATATGAAATTAACAACTATGTTTCCAAATATGAGAGTTACCACGTGTTTGATTATTTTCTTCCGATCTCTAGGTTTGGGAAATAGTTAGGAAATTTGGACTTTTAAAGGCCATGTCTTGTTTGATTGAATATGTTCGGTTGCTAAAAGCTGTACCATTTAAATCATTTTGGAGTTTCAAATTGCCATTTCCAATCAAATTCAAACTATCACATTATTGGGTTTAGGCATATCCATGTTGTAGACATTGACGAATAGAAAGGGTAGTTATGATGAATATTTAGGAAGATCCAAAAACATTACGTGTAAAAGTAGATTTTCATGAATTGATGTTTATCTAAACAAAAGTAGGACCACCGCGTTCAATACTCTTACAATTGGATTAGCCTATAAATAGAGAGAACCAATTTGTGTTCTACTCCAGAGCTCATCAACCACACAAACTCCTTTCTAATCCACTAAGCATATTTAAGATTTTTGATCTACTTTCTTGAGTGACGATCGATGTCGACTTCTTATTACATGACAACAACAACGATGTCAAATATGTATTGCCAGAGAAATTGTCGGAAACCAAGTTTTAGAAAACGGTGTTTGTCCATTGCAAAGCAGCAAAAGACTCGCTTTTACATCCTTGGACGTTGTGTTTCTATGCTTCTCTGCTGGCACGACCACGCCATCTCTGATTAGCTCTCTCTAAGCCTCGAAGTTGATTAATTCAAAAGCTGAACAAATAGAAAAAACAGAGCTTTTTTGGTGAATGATTATGAATGTTGAAGGTCTTCCGTCTTCTTTGGAAAAGGAATATAACTACATAAGCAGAGTAGTGGTTTCTTGTAATTAATTGAAGTTAAACTGCTCAGGTTGTCTTCTTCTGACTTTTGTTAATTGTCTGTAATATAAAATTTGAGCCGCCCTTTGTTTGAAATTGAGGCGTGCTTTGATTAATCCATGTGTACGTATAATCAAGGGGGAATTTTCTTTACTCTTTTGCTTATTTATTGGCTAATTAGTTACTAAATTCATATTTAATTTCAAAAAATTTCAAATTTTATAATTTAGATTTCAAATTTTTAAAAATTCATACATAAATTTTAAAATTTTGATTTAAAAAATATGTATTTTAGTAATCAAGATAAGACTTATGTGAATACTGAATTGTAAAATTTAAAAATTTAGGAATTTATGTGTAAAATTTTAAAATTTAATTATAAAATTTAAAAATTTAAGTATAAATGTAATTAAAATTTGAATATCAATAAAATAATTAAGCCTATTCTATTTTACTGTTATTGATTCAAATTCATTGAAATTTTAGCTATTCAGCCCTTTAGAACTACAATTTATTGCTCAAAATGACCACAAACAAATACACAAGGCATAGCATTGTTAGGAATTCTCTAACACACTGTCCTCATCCTTGGCACCACACAAATATTTGGATCGAATAGTTCCTCATTAGTAGGTCTTTTCTCTTTGCTGCTTCCCTCCAAAACAAGTTTGAGAAATTCTAAAAGTATAACATGCATACATTTCAGTTTTAATTTTCATATTTTATTTTATTTTTTAAAATGTCAAAAATATCTTAACATATATTTACTTTTTAAACCAATGATTCGATACGATCTTACCAAATTTCTTCATGAGATTCAATAGGGTTTTAACGAACCTTTAAAAATATGTTTCATAGTTTTTTATCGAACCTATTGTGATGCTAGGAAAAAAAATTGCATGTGTTAGGTAAAAGCCTATTGAATCTTCAAATGTGAATGTTTGGTGTATTGTATTTTGGTATTATAAAAATATTTTAAAAAAATTAAATTAAAAATTAAAATGGATGTATAAAGTGGAAAGATGGATGATCTTTTTTAAAGAATTTCTCAACAAATTTATGTATTGTTTTTTCTATAAGTACATGATACGAGCTCACTTCATATTTTTTTAATAAAAATATAAAATTTAAAAAAATTAATAAAATTATAATTTTTTTTGAAAAAACTATGATCTTCTAATTTTTAGTCTTCGAAAAACTAGAGCTTCCCAATTAATGTTCTAAAAATATATTTAATTTTCATTACTTTCTTCACTTCTAATAAAGTTTAAATACAAAAAATTTAATAAATAATGAGATATTTTCTCATAAAATATTAACTTAAATAATCATTTAAGATAAAATGAAATAATATAAAAGACAATAATTATAATTATTGGATATTTTTTTATTTAAATCAAAACTCAAAAATTAAATATAAAATAATAATTTGATATTGTAACATTCAAGCTTCCAAAATAGACATCAAGAGCAGTTACATTTCATAGATATAGATATTTGCAACAATAATGTACAGCTTTGGTACCAAATAATACAAACTCATTTAATGCATTTTATTAAAATGACAAAATTAAAAAAAGTTAAAATCATAGTTCTTTGAGGGAATCATAACCTCGCAAGTTTTAGTCTTCAAGGAACTGAGCTTCCTAATTAATATAAATACTATCTTAAATAATAATTTAGAATAAAACTAAATGATATAAAAGATAATAATTATAATTATTGAATATTTATTACTTAAACTAAAATTCAAAAATTAAATATAAAATAATAATTTGATATCATAACAACCCACTTCTTATTTGGAAGAAAAAAGAAGACATATTCATTGTACAGGAAAACGGATGAAGTATTCTAATAATAATTTTTATTTTTTTGCAAACCAATCATTTTAATCACTTTAGTCTTAGGTGGTCTATTATAAGTCACTTTCCTTTTTTAAAATAAACAAATTTATTTTAATTTATATTATTTATTTAATACAAAATAGAAGGAAAAATCCATATGACATGGAATACAGGTTGAAAACGCTCCATTATCAGTCAATTCTTTTTTTTTTTTTTTTCTCTCTCTCTCTTCTAAAATAGTTCTTTCTAACCCTATAACTTCTCCTGCAACCAATTTTTTCTACATGAATATGCTTTTACATATAATTATTTTTTTTGTTAAAAGATTTTATAATTATTTTTATTCATTTTTTCAATAATTATAAAATAAATTAAAGCATTTCTAATAAATAAAATAAAAATCGATAAATTTAAGGAACAAATTATTCATAGAATGTGCATAAAAATTGTAATTCTTAATAAAAATATTCTTCATTTTAAACTCTTAAATATACCTGTGTATTTACATATAAAAATAAATTTGTTTTCATAATATAAATATTTGTCTCAAATTACTCATAATGAGACTATAAATATATCCCAAAATTTACTTTTTTTTTTCCAACTAAATTTACTAATTAACTTTTTGCGAGTATGGAAAGTTAGACATCATGTGACATTTTTGTTTTTTAAAATGCTCCTTTTAAAAAGAAAAGTGACTTGAAATAGATTAATTAAAAAAAATGATTAAAATAATTCATTAAAAAAAAAAAACACTATTAGAATACTTCATTCATGGCCAATATAACACTTTTTCTAATAACATTTATAGCAAAACGATAATATTATCCTTATTTACATGGAATGTACAGAAAATCATTCATTAATGGCTAATTTTTTTTAAGTAAATGTAGAGAAAATAATATTAATCAATAAATTAATAAAATTAAATTAATATTGCAATTTTAATAAAATTATCATTAAATAAATTATTATATTATTAAAAGGAATTGTGACAACAATATTACCATTTTTAAAATTGTTTTCAAGAAAACGTCTATTTACATGTGAAAATTATACAATAAGAAATTAATATTAAATTTTTCTTAAATTATATTATCAAAAATAATTGTAACAACAATATTACCATTTTTAAAATTATTTATAAAAACGTCCATTTATATGTGAAAATTATACAATAAGATATTAATATTAATTTTTTCTTTTTAGAAAACAGAAACTACATTTATTAAAATTAAAAATATAAAAAGAATCTAATTACATAATTAATTACAAATTGACAAATATATTATAACATGAACACCCTTTTGACCGTTCTAGTATTAACACTGACAATGTTCAGCTCATTTTTAATTATTTGTTGTTTATCTGAATTAACAAAAAAGATGCATTAATACCTTCAACCATCTTTATTGATTGCATGAGCTTGACTTTGTACTATCTTCAATGAATAAAATAGAAGATCTAAAGAAAATATACGTAAAAAAAGCATCCAAAAAAATCACATTAGATAAAATCTATGCTAGAAAATATCAATCTAGATCTTTATCTAGATTAAAAAAATCACAATTTGTGGTTGATTTTATTTAACTAAAATAAAAAAATAAAGGAAAGAGCCAAGATGACAAAAGAAGAGCTCTTTCTATAGATATAATGTAAAAGATATATGAACATGAATAACAAGATAATGTTTATTTAAAAATATATTGGTAATTTTTGATGATGGTACTTTGTTTTGATATTTCTTTCACATTTGGTCATTAATGTCTCGAGATCTCAGCTTCGATCTGTTGGGATATATGTGGCGCAGTGGAGTATTGGACAGATTGAGAATACTGAATAATTAATTTACAGGAGTAATTAAAATGACACAAAATATTTAACGTGGAAAAACTCACTCAATGTAAGAGGGAAACAACTACGGGGCAACTCCGAAACACTTCCACTATATAAAAATGGGTACAACAATTCTCTCAAGTTTATGCCCAAACTTGAGGTATTACAATATTACACTCACAAAGTGTATCTCTCATACTCACAACTGTGTGGTAAATCTCTCACTATTTTATCTCTGCAGATATTTATTTATCACTCTCCGCAGGAACACCTCACTTTTATCTCACAGCTTAATTTTACTGTGGTATTTTCTGAGCTGATTTTCTTATCTGCTCTTCTCTCTAAATCTCAATAGTGAATTCTGAGATTTCTTGTTATTTTGAGAGACGCTTATGTTTGTGAGATTGATTCTTCCCTGCTCTTCTCATTCTCTATTTATAGAGAAATATAACTATATGTATGCGTCATTGCATACGTTTCTTGAGCAATTTTTATAGAAAAATTGCATCTCCATCTGTTTCTTCTTCTTCTTCAACATTCAAAGTTTGCTGCTCCATCTAGAAGAAAGAAACAAGAGGCAGACCCATCAAATCTCCCCCTCTGCCTCATGAAGGGAGGAATCATATTTTAGTTCCATCATTTTGAACTCATTCCAGCTATCTTGGAACATAGTTCGAGTTTCTGTTTGAGAACAATCTTTGTCAGTATATCAGCAACATTCTTGTCTTTATGAATCTTCTTCTCAAGTGCTTGGCGTATCCAATGATACCTTACATCAATGTACTTTGTGCGAGAATGATATGTGACATTTTTGCTTAAATCAATAGCACTCTGGCTATCACAGTTAACCACATACTCATCTTGCTTCAAACCCAATTCTTGGAGAAAAACCTTCATCCACAACAACTCTTTTCCAGCTTCTGTGACTGCAATATATTCAGCCTCTGTTGTGGATAATGTAATACATTTTTGCAGTTTGGATTGCCAAGATACAGCTCCCCCTGCAAAAGTAAACAAATATGCAGATGTAGACTTTCTACCATCAAGGTCACCTGCCATGTCTGCATCTGTATATCCTTCCAAAATTGGTTTTCCTTTTCCAAAGCTTAAGCACAACTTTGATGTACCCCTTAAATATTTGAAGATCCACTTCACTGCTTCCCAATGCTCTTTGCCAAGATTTGATAGAAATTTACTCACGACTCCTACTGCATGAGCAATATCTGGTCTAGTACAGACCATAGCATACATAAGACTACCAACTGCTGAAGAATATGGAATGACTTCCATCTTCATCTTTTCTTCCTCAGAAGATGGACATGATTTCTTGGTGAGTTTAAATTGACCACCAAGAGGCGAACTGACTGGCTTCGCTCTTTTCATGTTGAACCTTTTAAGAACTCGTTCAACATATCTCTCCTGTGACATCCATAGTCTCCTAGACCTCCTGTCACGAATTATTTCCATACCCAAAATTTGTTTGGCTGGACCTAAGTCTTTCATGTCAAAGACTTTTGATAATTCCTTCTTCAGCTTATTGATTACTTCGATGTCTTCAATAACTATCAACATGTCATCAACATATAGCAGCAGAATAACAAACTTTCCACCAGGTAAATGTTTGATATAAACACATGAGTCTGTATTAGTTCTTCGAAACTCATTTCTTACCATGAATGAGTCGAACTTCTTATACCACTGGCGTGGGGCCTGCTTCAATCCATACAGGCTTTTCTTCAACTTGCAGACTAAGTGCTCCTTTCTTTTGACTTCAAACCCTTTTGGTTGCTGCATGTAGATGACTTCTTCTAGATCTCCATGAAGAAATGCAGTCTTCACATCCATTTGTTCAATCTCGAGATCTAGGCTAGTTGCTAAGCCTAAAATTACTCTGATTGAGGACATCTTTACAACTAGAGAGAATATTTCATCAAAGTCAATACCTTTCTTTTGTCCAAATCCTTTCACAACCAAACGGGCTTTGTATTTGACTTGATTGGTGATTCCATCCTCTTTTAGTTTGTATACCCACTTGTTTCTTAGAGCTTTTCTGCCTTTTGGAAGCTCTACTAACTCATAAGTCTGGTTCTTATGGAGGGAATTCATCTTTTCCTCCATTGCTTTCATCCACTGCTTCTTTTCCTTATGAGTTTCCACTTCTTGGAAGCTTTCTGGCTCCCCCTTTTCAGTAATTAGGATATACCCATTAGGTGGATATCGTCTGGATGGTTGCATGACTCTATTTGACCTTCTCAGTTGTCGTCTATCATTCTCCAGTTCTCTTATCTGCTCCCCCTGATTATTGTCTTCTTGTGCTGGTATATCTTCTTCAGCATCTTCATCTTCTTCTGCTGGTAAATCTTCCTTAGCATCATCTTCTTCCGGTATCAACTCTGTACCGTCATTTGCATCTTGTACTTCTTCTCCATTGTCATGTTCTGTTGGAGAAGGAATGGGAGGAAGATCAACAAGAGCTTTTTCTAGTTGTTGCTCTTCTTGTTGATCTATTGTTTGGCCTTCCTGAAAGACCACATCTCTGCTTCTTAGAACCTTCTCTGTTTCAAGATCCCAAAATTTGTAGCCAAATTCTTCATCTCCATAACCAATGAAGGTACATTTAATGGCTTTGTCATCCAACTTCGACCAATGTTCCTTTGATACGTGCACAAAAGCTTTACACCTAAATACCTTCAAATGAGAGTAGGAAACATCCTTTTCCGTCCAAACCCTCTCTGGAATGTCAAAATTCAAAGGAACTGAGGGGGTTCTGTTGATGAGATAACATGCAGTTTGAACAGCTGCTCCCCAAAATTCTTTTGGTAGCTTTGCTGCTCGTAACATGCATCGCACTCTGTCTACAATTGTGCGATTCATCATTTTAGCTACATTGTTGTGCTGTGGGATACCAGGTACTGTCTTCTCATGCCGAATACCATGTTTAGAACAATAATTTCTAAACTCATGGGAAATATATTCACCTCCGTTATCTGTTCGAAGGCACTTCAACTGCTTTCCAGTCACTCTTTCCACCATGGCATGAAATTGTTGAAAATTAGCAAATACCTGGTCTTTTGTCTTCAACAGGTACACCCATACTTTTCTCGAAATATCATCAATAAAGGTTAGAAAATACTTGGCTCCTCCAAGTGATGTAACCTCAATGGGACCACAAACATCAGAATACATTCGTTCCAGTAGTGTTGACTTCTTTACAGAGGAACTACCAAAAGAAACTCTATGCTGCTTTCCAAATACGCAATAATCACAAGGATCAAGAGAGCTACCTTTAACAAAGGGAATAAGTTTCTTCTTTGCCAGAATCTGCAGTCCTTTTTCACTCATGTGGCCCATTCTTTTATGCCACAAACTTGGTGAAGAATCGACTACCACATTCAACTCATTATTACAAACCATCCCGTGGGTTTTGTACAGCGTGCAACAAGCTTCTCCTCTTGCAATAACCAAGGACCCCTTGGAGAGTTTTCACTTTCCATTACCAAAATGGTTCTGGAAGCCTTCTTTGTCAAATGCATTGACAGATATCAAATTGAGGCGTAAATCGGGAACATGCCTCACATCTTTCAATGTTTATTAGAACCCAACATTTGTCTTGATACAAATGTCTCCAATTCCTACTATGTTTGAACATGTGGTGTTTCCCATCTTCACAGTACCATAGTCTCCTACTTTGTATGTAAAGAACAACTCTTTATGGGGCGTGACTTGATAAGACGCACCAGTGTCAACGACCCATTCAATCATGTTATCACCAACATGTAGGCATTCATCAGCAATTATCGCAACATCTTCATTTTTTCTTGTTGCTACTGTTGTTGTTGTATGGTTGTCATCTTTATTTTGCCCTCCTTCCTGCAACCGTTTCCATACTCTGCAATTTCTCTTTATGTGGCCTGGCTTGCCACAATGGAAGCAATTATTGTCTCTTCCTTTTGACTTTGATCTTCCTCTGGACTTGTCTGTCTGGCTCCTCCATCCTTTGTTTTTACTTCTCCCTCTATTCTCCATAACAAGGGCTTGCGACTCACTATCTTTTGTCTTATTTTTACTGTAAGACAAAAGTACTCTGGAAATTTCTTCAAAGATTAATTGATCTTTTCCCTACATGAGAGTCGTCTTAAGATGGTGGTAGAGACACCAATAGTAAAACTGCTTTTTCTTCTTCTGAGAAGCTAATATCAAAATTCTGAAGTTGGAAAATCATACCGTTAAATGTTGACAAATGTTGCATGAAGTCACTATTTTTCGGCATCCGTAGTTGATATAAATCTGCCCATATCATGAACTTGTTTGACAAGTTCTTTGTCATGTATAGGCTCTCCAACTTGTTCCAGATATCCAAAGCAGTTTTGCATCCTTTTACATTAATGTTCTGAAAAACATTATAGACAAATTGTACTGGCGGCAATCTTGTCTATCTCGTCCCAATCTTCATTCTTCATTGCTTCTGGCTTTTTGGCTTTACCCAATAAAACCTTATGAACCTTTTGCTGAATGAGAACATCCTTCATTCTGCTTTGTCAGAGGGTAAAATTGTTGTTGCCGGTAAACTTCTCAATCTTTGTTTTACCACCAGACATTTTTGTCGTTGCAAAATAGTGCCACGTGAATAGTATCCTTAAATAGTATATGTGTGGCACAGCGGAGTGTTGGACAGATTGAGAATACTGAATAATTAATTTGCAGGAGTAATTAAAATGACACAAAATATTTAACGTCGAAAAACCCACTCAATGTGAGAGAGAAACAACCACGGGGCAACTCCGAAACACTTCCACTATATAAAAATGGGTACAACAATTCTCTTAAGTTTATGCCCAAACTTGAGATATTACAATATTACACTCACAAAGTGTATCTCTCATTCTCACAACTGTGTGATAAATCTCTCACTATTTTATCTCTGCAGATATTTATTACTCTCTGCAGGAACACCTCACTTTTATCTCACAACTTAATTTTACTGTGGTATTTTCTGAGCTGATTTTCTTATATGCTCTTCTCTCTAAATCTCAGTAGTGAATTATGAGATTTCTTGTTATTTTGAGAGACGCTTGTGTTTGTGAGATTGATTCTTCCATGCTCTTCTCATTCTCTATTTATAAGGAAGCATAACTATATATATGCGTCATTACATACGTTTCTTGAGCAACTTTTATATAAAAATTGCATCTCTAGCTGTTTCTTCTTCTTCTTCAACATTCAAAGTTTGCTGCTCCATCTAGAAGAAAGAAACCAGAGGCAGACCCATCACGATCATCTAATTTATTCAGATCCCCTTTTCATTGATCTGATCTAAATCGATCTATTGTATTTCCTACGTATTATTAATCATGGTATCTTGGTGGGATCATTGATCTTCCAATTCACGTACTTTTTTTCCAAAATCATATCTTAGACAAGTTTATTTTATATTTAAAAAAAAGGTAAGTTTATTTCACCACTACCAATGCAACAAAAAAATGTTTTACTTTTGTAAGCAAAAAATTGCAAAAATTAAAGCAAAAGTTAATAATCAAATGGGCACTAACAAAATCTCTTCCCTTCAAGCACTTATGGCTCATCTTTGGGTATCTATAACTCGCAGTCGAAATCCAAACCCTGTTGAAGAGGTTAGTTATAAGGTTCTTGAAGGAACTAGGCAGAGAATACGACCACCATTGTCCGGGCATTACCTTAGAAATGCTGTCGTTTTTGGGACAGTAAAGTCAACTGCCGGGGAGTTGTTAAAGAATGGTTTAGGTTGAGCTGCTTGGGAAATTAACAAGATGGCTGCTTCTCAGGCAGAGAAAGAAGTTAGGTGAGCCTTGGAGGATTGGTCAAAAAGCCCAAAACTAAGTAAACTTGGAATGATGAATACCAATCATGCAATGACAGGTAGCTCACCAAGATTCAATGTGCTTGGAAATGACTTTGGTTGGGGAAGACCAATTACTGTAAGAAGTGGACCACGAAGCAAATTTGATGGCAAACTATCTGTATTTCCTGGATTTGAAGAAGGAATTATTGATTTTGAGGCTTGTATTTCTGCTTTGACCCTTCCAGCTTTGGCTGATGATCCAGAGTTTATGGAATCTCTGTCTAGTTGAACTTTCAATAACGATTTATTTATTTCACAATTCGCGCCGTAGAAGTGTGATTTGAATTAAACTTGCTACATGCACGCGGCTATTATTAGATTGATTTATATTGGATGTTAATTTTAACATTAAATGAGCAAGCCTAATTAAATAGTATTTAATTTAAAAATTTTATAGTAATTTTTTTTATAATAAAAATATATGAGTTATATATAACTATAAAATTTATGTAATTATAAATTTTAAAAATATTATAAATATTAAATATTATTTAACGTAAATGTTGTTTTTTCATCTTCAAAAGACAATGACACATTTTTAAAGTAAATGTAAGGGTAAAAGAATAATATTTAATTAGTATTTTTATAAATTTTAAAATATTATAAATTTTAAAACAATAATAAACTTTTTGAAGACTTTTGTAGATTTTTTAAAAAATAATATAGATTATAGTTAATTTTATTTCATGAAATTTATATATTTTTATTGATAATAATTTAATTATGTTGGAATAAAAATTAATAAAATAAAGATACTTTTAAATTATTAGAAATATTTAGTTTTAGAAAAAATAAGGGTAGATTTTATTAAATATAATTTTATCTAAAATGTTAATTAAATATATTTTAAATCAAGGAAATTTAAAATATATTTGAAATTTTAACATTTAATTTTTATATAATCTAATTATTTAAATATTTAATTTTAAATTTTTAAAACAAATAAATGTGTATTATATTTTTTAAATACTTTAAATAAATATTTTTTTATAGAAGGAAAAAATATATGCATATTATTGCATTAAAATTAAAATTTTATTTATGAAAAGAATTATGTTATATAATTAAATTAATATTTATTTTTAAAAGAATGCAAATCTTTTATAATTTCATTAAAATCATTTACAAAAGTTAGTCATTCACTAACCAGCTAATCCCGACTCTCCGAGACTCCGAGTTTCCAAGACGATATCGTTTTATTCCTTTCGGTATTGGATCCTTAGAACTAGTAATTTTTGTTGTTGAATTTTATTTCCCAGGGTCCAATCACTCTGAAACCCTAAATTTGTTTTGTTTTTCTTGTCTCTTAGGGCCGCGTAACTTCTTCTGATTTTCGATTTTTGTTTGTTCGAATAAGCTCTTTGGCTTGTTTATCAGGAGATTAATATCTTGGTGTTTGGTTACTTGACTGAGGTGTTCGGAGCTGGGATTCGAAATGGTGGGAGGTGGGAGTAGAAGAGAGGAATCGCTGGTGATAAACAGCTCCAACGTGTTCGCCGCGCTTGGGAGTCTAAAGAAGAAGAAGAAGCCTTCAGGTTCGGAGAAGGATAAGGGCTCCTCGAAGATCGGAGATTCGGCGAAGAAGCTGCAGGAGGAGGAGGCGGCGAAGGAGGTTTTTTGGGCCCCGGCGAAGCTCACGGCAAAGTCATGGGCTGATGTTGATGACGAGGATGATGACGATTATTATGCCACGACAGCGCCTCCGAGCTCTGTCTGGGGTGCAGAATCGAACAATGAGCCTGAAGAACCAGAGCCGGAACTGGAACCGGCCCTGGAGGTTAGTTATTTTCATTGATTTTTTATTTTGTTGAGTTAGTCCGTGATCTTTTATTACGCATGGTCCTAAAGGAATTTATTCTTTATATGCTATGTGATTATCAGCATGTTTCTCTTGGTGTTTATCGTAGAGTAGGAATTTTGAGATAGGACACAGTAAGACCAGGTATGTTGGATACTCTGAGAAGGATGATTATGTTTAACGAATGTGGACAATTTTTTTGTTATATATGATTGTATTCTACCTTAGGAAAATATCAATATTTAAGTTTCAGATGATACATGATTTGCGCATATTTACGCTATTGTTATGTTATATGCCCAATTTTCCCTCCCGTTAATTATGTTGTGATACTGTTGGGAGATAGTACTGCAAGGATGTATAAGGAATGATTGACTGATCAATTGATCAGAAGTATGAATTTGATTGTTATTATTTTGTTTATCATTCATACTTTCACTTTCCAGAGTCAAGTCACCCCCTTAACTTTTTCTCTGTTACTTTTATTTGTGGAATGCATAAGACGTTTGTTGATACAATGTTTTATGGTTAATTGTTTCTTATTGAAGATTTTAGGGGAACTATAGAGTTGCTGTTTCCTCAGTCATTCCTATGGTCGATTAGTTTAGGTTAAGCCAACGGGTTCTCCAAAGTTTATGCTGTTGTCTCCTGCTTAGAGGTTACAATGTACTTCTAGTTTCCATGTGTTGGAACGATGGCATGTTTGCTGTTATGACTAGATTTTCTGCAGTTTACAGATAGGTACAGTTTTTTCCTATTTGTCGCTATCGTCAATGTTCTCTCATTAACTTGTGTTATGCCATTACTTCGAATAAGGTACCTTGAAGTGAAAATTTGTTGATAAGGATTATTGTTCAGCTATCAAGAACTGCAAGTCTGATTGTCAAAACCTAGTATGCATTTAAAGTATTGAGATAGAAAATGCTGTGGACTATCTATCACTGCTGGCTAGATGACCAGCTAATCGTTATTGGATGAAAAAAGGAGGAAAAATAATTGATTCTTTGATGTTGGCTAAGCTAAAGGGGGCAAAAAAACTCCATTACATATATCATAACTTCGACTGTTTTGTTTGTAGCTACTGTTATTACCACATTGTCTAATGTCTATTATAACATATTACTTTGGTTAGGTATAAACTACACGATGCAAGTCCTAAATCCATATCTGGAGTTGGATTCGTAAAATATGCCTATTTAATGTTCACAATGCCTATTTGTCTATTAGTTGTTTTAGCCTTGACGGTAGAACCTTTTAGTTCATCCGAACAAAGATTTGGGATCAATTACATTAATTAGAACTAATAAAAAAATGGCAATGGGTTATGTCAATGTTACCAAATTTGAATATTGGTGTTTAGATAAAACCATCATATACAATTCTCCTATGTCTTCCTTTTGGTTGTTGCTAAATTTGTCATTTAATGTTCTTTTTCTATACTCCCACTGATCCTTCTATGCACTTACTCCAGGTAAGTGAAAGTGAGGAAGAAGCACTTGATGATGATGTGGAGGAAGAACATGAAAATGAACCTGAAATGCTATTGCAAGCTGAGCCCTCGGTACCTTCTCTACGTCCTAAAGAGTCAGAGAGACAACTTTCAAAGAAGGAACTTAAGAAAAAGGAGCTTGAAGAACTTGAGGCTGTTCTTGCTGAACTAGGATGCAATAATAAAAGTGAGACCAGTGGTCAAGGTCATTCTCGCACTATTTTAGCACCCTTTTATGTCTTGTCCCTAACAATCCTCTCATGAATGGTCATCTTCCATGCTATCACTGCAATGTAAAGTAAATAATAAAAAAAAAAAACACCTTTCTCCTCGATAGCCAAGTTGCCCAACTCTTTTGCAATTAGGTTTATGATATCATCATATGCTTAAATTCATTCGAAATTTGTAATCCATAATGAATTTCTTTAATCTGACACATCTTTCTGAAAAAACGAAGCGACATTCCTGTGTTATAAAAAAAAAAAAAATACTTCAACCTATTGGAAGTAGGTGAGATCAGTAATGATGTCGATTTGTTCATACTCATTGACCTTTTGTTGTCAACTGAAAATGTATTTATTCAGCTTGTGTCTTGAAATCTGAACTTTGTTAATTGAGCTTTGCGACTACCATTTCATGTTTCATTGATGATTATTGTTATGTTGTGACCTGCAGTTGTTGCACAAGAGAAGAATATGGAAACAGTTAATGGAGAGGTGGAAAAGAAGGAGAATGCCCCTGGGGAGAGCAAATCTGCAAAAAAGAAGAAGAAGAAGGACAAATCATCAAAGGAACAGAAAGATCATGACCAACAGGATGACACAGAAGACGGTATCGCAGCTGAAGAAGTTGCTGGGACAGAGAAGGTGGAGGACGTGTCTGCTATTGATGTCAAAGAGCGGCTAAAGAAAGTGGCTTCTATCAAGAAGAAGAAATCAAGCAAAGATATGGATGCTGCCGCCCGAGCTGCCTCAAGTGAAGCTGCAGCAAGGAGGGCAAAGCTAGCTGCTGCAAAGAAAAAAGAGAAGAATCACTATAATCAGCAACCTGTTCGGTAAACTTGCTGAGTTTTTATTTTTGTTCTCATATATGAGCACGTTCACTTCATTTGTTGGATGCAAAAATAAAAATTGGAAACTGTTTGTGAACTTTAATATCAACAATATTCTTGAAGGAACCAAGGTAAATGTGGGTCTTTATTTGCTCGTTTTTCTGTCGACTGAAACTGTTGCTGTTTTGATGGGTCTTCTTTGGTTGAATTTCCAGTTTGACTGTATTGGGACCTAAAAGGGTGTTGGTAGTGGTGACAATAGCTGACCCAAACAAAAACAAAAAAAGTTTAAATAACCATTGTCATGTAAATTATTCATAATATTTAAGAATAACAGGACTTTGCATAGTGATAAATGCAAACTCAAATGTCTTTTTTTCTTTGGTTGTCATATTCGAGTTTGTATTTTATTGTGTTGTGCTCACACGTCATTATCAAGAATTACCATCTTGTGTTTCTGAACAACACAATAGGGGAAATTTTCAACCGTAGACTCTTAAATCTATATGCCTCCTAAACTTTGGCTTGCACGTTTGTTGAAGGTTGAAGGTTGAAGGTTGAAGATGGATAAGCTTGATAAAATGACTGGTAGGGTTTTGACGTTTGAGCATCTTGGTAGGGTTTTGACGTTTGAGCATCTTGGTAGGGTTTTGACTTTTGAGCATCTGTTAACTAGTTTTCTGTGAGTTGGCGTAATTGCAAAATGAAATTCAGGGTACATTAATAATTTTCTTTCTCATTTTCTGGTAAAAATATTAAGAATGATAATGAGGATTGCTTTTTATTTTCGAATGTTCCTTACATTTGAAAAAATGGCTCTAATAATCCTGATATTAGACGTATTATTAAAAATAACCTCATTAATAACGTTGATTTTTTTATCTGCATATTTTTTAATTTCTTTTTTAAAGTTAAAAGAAAAAATCTATTTAATATGTTGGTTATGATTAAAAAATAAAAATTAATTAAAAGTTTATGTGAATTAAAAATGGCCTAAAAATTAATTTTATATTATTGATTTATTTTTAAAATCATATCATATTTATTTTTTTTAATATATTATATAAAATTTTCTATCTTATTGCTAACATTGATTATAAAATTTATTAAACAATTAACTAAATTTAGAAGGAACATTTTTAAATTTCTTGATAATGATTTATGAAAGATTGAAATTTTACTTTTTGATGTACTTAATATGATTAAAAAAGTACCTATCATTTTTATAATTAAAAAAATTACTTATCATTTTACAAATATACTAAGTTTTTATAATAATAGGATAAATATACTAAGTTTTTATAATAATTAGATATTTTATTTTAAAATGAGATAATTATAATTTATTCAAGTTAATTAATCCATAAATATTAAATTTTTATATATTTTTTAGAATTCTAAATTTGTATATATTATTTTTAATTTTATCATTAATTTTATTATAGGTGATAAAATTATATTATTTTTTTATCACTACATTGAAGCATATGTGTTTAAATTTAATGAAAATATGATCTTTATCCATTTCTAGTAAATAAAAAAAAAAATTAAAAGTTAATTTCACTAAATATGATCATTTGGGATAAATAATAAAAAATTTATTTATTGTATGAATTTTATTTTTATTTAGATAATTTGTAAGTACAAATATATATAAATTTTTAATTTTATTTTCGTATATTTTAATTTTTAATTTTTATATATTGATTTGATTAAAAGAAAATAAAAAATTTTATTTGGTTTGTTTAATATAATTTATTATTTAATGTTAAAAATAAGAGATATTAAAATTTTATCTTTTATGTCCTTCAAATTTAACAATATTATGAAAATATCATTAAATAATTGCTATATTTATTATCTGATAAAGTTAAAGGGCATTATTCAGAAATATTTGTGTAAAATGTAAATCTTGAAAATATTATTGATATTTTTTTCCCATATTCTGTTAGGATTGTTTAAATATCTGTAGTATTTTTTTCTTCCGTCATGTTTTGTTACAGAGAATGTTCAAAACAAACAAATGAATCTCGATGTAACTATGTTATTAAGATTTATCATGATCATTAATTATATCAGCACCATTTGTTGTTCTTTTTTCTGTCTTGAGAAAATTACTCTTAACTACTCAATATTTAGTTACAAATATAATTGTACGTAGACATGCTTAATTCATGTACAACTACTGTGCAGTTGGAGAAACATTAGTTTTAGACAAATTTCGTCTCAAGCTTTCCGACCTCACCTTTGTGAAATGGGTATTTAAGTTGTCAATAATTGTAATCTTTACTCTAAAATTACACAAGTTTTTATTACGCATTTAAGTAGCTGGATTGTTAGATGAAGATTATCATGAGATTGCTAATAGCGAAAACTTTGGTTGGAGACAATATTGAATTAAGCATATATATATATGAACACATGATCATGGTCCTGCACTAAAAAAAGAAAATTATAAGTTCAACAAAAAAAAAAAAAGCCATTAATATTTACCGAGTAATACTAATTACAATTTTTTTGAATTTAAGCAGAAAACAAATTACATGATTTAATTAAATTATTGTAAGCTAATAACAATATTCTTTCCAGTGAATGACTCTTTCCATTTATTTTAATATTTTTTTTTATAACTTCTCTCCTTAAATTATTTTAATAAATGCATTATTAGTACATAAAAATGGTACAAAATAATTCCCCAACTATGTATTTTCATATTTATTTATTTATTTTACATACGACAGTCAAAATTTCAGTTTCTTTACGTACATCTTCTTGGATTCTAATCAACAGTTTCTTATGCATTTTTTTAGATGATTATTAAACAACTTAACTTATTATTGTGTGCTTTTTCAATCTTAAATTTCTGACTTGAGTAGCTTATGCAATTGAAATTGAAAAGGAACTATATATCATAATATTTTATATGCAATATTATAGTAATTTTGAGTTCGAATAACAAGTGAGTGATGACGTATAGTTGATTTTTTTATTACTTTCATTCAACCATATTTATTTATTTTATTACTATTCGCACTGATTTATCTAAATTAATATATGCAAATTTTATTACCTGATATTCTTTTTTATTTCAAACATAAGTGTACTCATTTAGGTTATGAAAGGGGAGGATTGAGATTTATACATCTTTAACTACTACGAAGGATTGAATGTATATATATATATATATACACATTCACTCCCCTTATAGCATTTTATACCAATTTTTAAAATATAAATTTGTTGAAAAAATTACAAATACATAATACTTAATTAATATTTACTGCTTCAATAAAATAAATAAATATGTACTGTATATTAAATTTGGTATCTTAAAGGTACCAAATAATATCAATTATTGTTAAAATTGAAAAAAAAAAAAAAAAAAAGTACCAATAACTTAAATATTAGGGTATCTGATTTGTCCTTCAAAATAAGATCAAAAAGAGAAAGGGCTATCCAAAAGTACCATTTCCAATATCCTAACCAGACGGTTTTCTTTGTTTCATTTATTTATTTATAATTTTACACATTTTAGGCAAAGTTTCGTTAAGACGTTTCTATGCTGCTGATATATATCTATTTGCCATTGTTGCAGTAATTCGATAGAGAGGAATTTTTTTAGTTGTGACCTTGTGCGGTTGTCACTGAAATGCAGGTTGTAGTAGATCGCTATCGAACTTGGTAAGTCCTAATTTCAAGCACACTACTTCATTTCAGCTGGTAGCAATTATTCCATGTAGACTTATAGCCGTAGATAAATGACATTATTAAGTAATTGAAAGTTGTTGGAATATCAAATGGTTGAATTTCCAAATTTAGTTTCTTTTTGAGGTTTCGTCTTTCTCCCCTTGGCCTGATAGGCCCGGATTGGTCTCTGGGCTACCAATTTAAATTTCATCACATTATACTATGTTTGTGCCACGATTTTCAAGTTAATTTGTTGAGTTGATACTGTTGTTTGTTCCCTGAAATAGTCTGATTTAGATCCAACTGTTGGTAAGGCATTAGTATTCAAAAAATTTGAAAATTGTAATTTCTCTTCTCTTTGGGTGATGACATGCAACTAATTCTATGTCGACCAATTTGCCAATTATGAACTTTTGGAAGCCAGAAATTTTGTTAGGAAGATACGCTATATAAACTGCCAGCAATTTTTAAGTGGTAGTAGTTTAATGATATCAAAATCTCCTTATAAGACATGTAAATATGAGATAAAAATTTGAGTAAGTTGCATAATTCGTGTAATTTTATTTCAAAAGAATTAAGAATAAATTTAATAATATAAAATAAAATATTAAATTTATATTTTTATTAAAAATAATAGTAGAAATATTTTGGGAGATAATTTGTTAACAAATATATAAATATAAAATATAAAATATAAAATAGTAGTTATATTGTATTAGAGAATAATATAAAAGTTAAATTAAATTTTTGATAATTGAATTAGTATTAAAGAAGCTTGTAAATTGAATGAAAAATGGAAAAAGTAAAAATAGAAAACGAAGAATACACTAAAAAGTAATTATTTTTTTTTTTTTTTTTGAAATATGAAAAGTAATTAGCTGTTAAAAATTATTGTTTTAACTTTATTCATTGTCAAGTTATAATTTATGAAAATGATTTCGATTAGTATTTTTTTTTTTTTTTTTTATTATTATAAGAAATTAATTGTTTTTGTACTCTATACTTATATAGGTAGTGATCGGAGACTGGGGGCTTGTTTTCATTATTCCGTCCCTGGTGTCTAGACAGCCAAGGTATGCTACAACATGCTTCCATGATAATTTTTTTCAGGGTGATATCGTTCAAATAGACACTTTGGGTTAGTCAATCTGGAAAGAATGGCATGAGCCGTGATTGGATACTCAGAGACTCTGGAACTGGTGACGTTCTAGGTAATTTTATCTTTCCTTTTTAACTTGTTTCTTCTGTAACTATTTTTTAGTCCTTAATTATTTATTTATTATTCATGACTGGCATGTTGATGCATAAAGTGTGTCAGGATATATATACGTTCGACTTCTTATATTAGCTGCTAACTTTATGCATCCATTGAAAAACAAAAGTAGTGACGCAATTGAATTGGTGATGTTTTCTTAGAGATACAGTGTGTATTTTGACAAGTGAATTTAGGAATATTGCATTTGTTCTCATGTGAAATCAAATGATTACTCAAGGCTTTGTTGGGATATGTATCGCAGCAGAATGTTGGCAAGATTGAGAATAGCGAATATTAAATGTGCAGGAGTAATGTAAAATGACACACAATATTTAACGTGGAAAAACCCACTCAATGTGAGAGGGAAACAACCACGGGACAACTCCGAAAAATCTTCCACTATGAAAAATGGGTACAACAATTCTCTCAAGTTTATGCCCAAACTTGAGGTATTACAATATTACACTTTAAAGTGTATCTCTCACACTTATAATTGTGTGGTAAATCTCTCACTATTTTTCTCTACAGATATTTATCACTTTCTGTAGGAATACCTCACTCTTCTCTCACAGTTTTTAATTTACTGTGGTATTCTCTAAACTGATATATTTATCTGTTTCTCTCTTTCTCTCAGGACTCAAATCGTATGAGCTGAGAGAGATGATTTCTGAGTGATGAATTTCCCTCTGCTTCCTCTTCTCTATTTATAGAGAAAAGCTTGTATTTACATACCTCATTGCTTACGATTTATTAGGCAGCAAAACAAGAAAAACTTGCGCAGTTGTTGCTTGTTGTTGATTGACCTCTTCAATGTCAGGCTGATGATGCAAGCCATGACGATTGATGAGGCAGATCCTTTCAAATCTCCCCCTCTGCCTCATGAAGGGAGGAATCACATTTTAGTTCCATCATTTAGAACTCATTCCAGCTATCTTGGAACATAGCTCGAGTTTCTGTTTGGGAACAATCTTTGTCAGCATATCAGCAGCATTCTTGTCTGTATGAATCTTCTTCACAGGCAGATCCTTTCAGGCTTCATGTTTTGTTGATTTGTTCAGTGTGTGGGTGAAGATGAATAAATTAATGAGGAAGTTGGAGAGGAAATAGAACCTTATTTTACTTATACTCCTCCTGTTGTGGAAGAGAATAGTAGAAAATTGACAAAGCTTGACGACAATATAGTAGATGTCGTCCTTACTGGTTTAGCTGTAAGCACTAGCTTTAAAGCACAATATACATGCTAGACATTCTTCCTAATCTAATTTATCTGTCTCAAGCTGGAAGGCTCCAACTTCGTCTATGCAATATTCTTTCTTTTCTTTTTGACATTTTTGTTCGTAAGTCACATGTTAGAATGGGCTTCACTTGAGAAATAATTGCTTTTGGTCTCTAGTTAATTATTTAGTTAATGTTTTGGGTTGGAACTAAGCCGAATCTTAAACTCAATAAATAGTATCAAAATTAGGGCCCAATTTATATTGTGTATGAATCCTCAATTTAAAAATAAAATTGTGTACGTGGCCTTTGAATAAATGGTGGGCCATTTATTTTGGGTAGAGTAACTTATAAACTTATAAACCCCATTGTTATTTTATGGAATGTGGGAGGGACAGAGGGTTGCAGTCCCTATCTGCTATTTATTGTTATTTTAATTATTATTTTATCAATATAAGAATGTGGGAGCTAGGGACAGAGTGTTGCAGTCCCTATCTGCTATATCGGGTGTGGGGTTAAAGATGTGAGTTCTGGTGACATTGAGTTTCAGCATTTGTTACGGCTTGACCTTGGGGCGAAGATAGTGAGAGGAAGGACTGAGTGGAGGCCTAAACCTGCTAACAATAATGGAATTGTGAATCAGCTTCCAGCAGAAAGCGCATGACTTTCAATGTCTTTGCGGCTTTGGAAAATCACTGTACTCTATGTTGTGTCTCCATTTCTTGTGTAGCATCCTGCTCATGTTTCTTTGATTTACATTTCTTTCCACATATATTCCCTTAGTTTTGACAAGTTAATCCCATTTTAATATCCTTTGCATTGTTGCATCTCTTTTCCCTCCTCTACTGTCAAATGTCGGGTAGGTTTGCCCTTAAAGATAACAATTTTACTAAGTTAGCCCATTTTTGTTCCTATTTTGCCCTTCATATATTGCAATTATTATAAGTTGCTGCACATTCTTTTAATTTAATTATTCTTTTCATTTTTTTTTAATTTAACATTTTATTAAGAAAAAATTACAAGCTCTTATAATCTGTCTATCTATACTATATATAAAAATCTAAACTGCGCTCAAAATAATTTTGGATAAAAATGTCCTTATATTATAAGAATATGACTATATTAACCTTATTTATTTATAAATATATGATTAATTATCTTAGTATTAAAAACATTAATGATAGGAAAATCAATTGCAGTAAGACATCTAATTATATATTATTATTATTATTAATAAATAGCAGGAATAACTTTATCTCAACTTAAATTCTATCTATAATCAATTATTTTAGTATAAAAAATATAATTAGGGAATAAATTGCAATAGGTATCCCAAGTCCCAACTATATATTATTAGATAATAAACACAGATTACTTTTTAGAAAAAAAAAAATATTTATAAGTAATGCACGTAAATTAGAAGAAAAGATATATATAAATCAATGCAATTGAATTCAAAATTTTTTAATCAATAACATTTTAATTCAAACTAATTATAATATTTTTCTATTTACTTGGTCTAGAAAAATATATTTTTTAATGACAAACTAATTAAAAATTGTACCTTATATGTTAAAAATTATATAGAAAACTAATACTAAAATTTTAATATAAATTTTTTCCTCAAGTATATTACGTAATAAAAATTATAATTATTCATGTGCAATACATGTGATTATTACTAGTATTACTAAAAATAAAAGCATTTAAAGTCAAATTTATTTTTTTACAAGACTGCTAAAATAGTTTTATTTTAATACATGCAAATTTAATTAAAAAAATTAATTTGTTAACATTTCGTTGTCGTGTAAAGCTTTTCCTAAAATTAATGCTATTATAAATTTACAATTAAATGAAGTTTAATTGTCTTATGTATAGGATAATATGTGTTATTTGCTAGATTATATCTCAATTTGATTGATCTACCAGGTGATTTACAATTGGTAGGAGAGGAGATGTCTTATTTGATTTTCTCTCTCCGTGCACTGAGAATTTTATTTTTAAAAAAATAAATTTATTTTGAGATTGAAAGAGTATTTAGGTAAGTAAATACAGTGCATATTCTTGGTAATTAGAAGGAAGAGTTTAAATAAAATTTGAGCGGCAATGTTATGATAATTTAAATCATTATTGCCATAAATTAAATATTTATTGTTAGAATAATTTTTTATTAATAATAATTTTATTAGACATAAATATATAATTAATTATATAAATAAAATAGATAATTTATCTACTTTATTATAATAATAACTAAAATAATTATGACATTATTTTTAAGCAAATATATTTAAATAACGTGATTTTTAGTAATTTAATAACTTATTTAATTAGTATTGAAAATTGTGTAAGTGAGTGCGCTAACCTATAAAAGTGTGGGCTAATTTAAAGCTCTCAGTTTTTTATTTATAGTTTGTGAAATTTGGGCTTTCCATTAAAAAATAAATAAAATGTTTTATACATTTTGTAAATCTGATATGATTTAATAAAATTCGTATAAAATTAATACGTTGGTAAGTTGGTGTCCAATGGATATAAATAAAATTACTTTACCTTTGTTAGCACTTTAGCTGGTTTGGGTAATACAAAATAATTCTCTATTTTCTTGGATTTGTGCTTTTCTTCTAGTGAATGTAGTTTGAGTTGTCTTTTACGCATTATTTTGTTTTACACTTAGTAACATAAAAGCATAATTGAGTTACATATTATAATTTAAAATAGTTGTAATCTAAGTTTATGTTGGATAATTTTGATTTTTGTAAAGGTTTTTATTGTATAAACATGATTATACAATTTCACTGGTACCCTTAGTTTTCCAAATTCCAATTAATAAACAATAAAGGAGTATGCATTAACTTGTTATTGTTAAGATCTTAACACATAACACAAACAAAACATAAATTGATTTTATTTAAAATAAATTATTATATTTATTATGAAAAGACATTAATATTTTGATTAAAGAAATAAAAAAAAAAACACTAACACACCCTACTTAAAAAGTGAAAGCTGATGGTGCTGCGCACTTTTCCTCAGAACAAATGATAAGAGGACAATTAGTTTGTCAAATTTTAAGCCCCTATTAGTTTCTTTTATGTTTATTTTGTTTTAAGTTCATTGCATATTCGGAATTATATATGCAACTCGTGCATGCACATGGACTAACAAGTGTCCAACTATTCATGCACATGATTAGGCATCAATCCCTATAGCTTACTTGGAAACTTCACTCATTCCATATAATTAACTACTTATCATGGAAATCATTTATTAACAAATGTTGATGTGTTAATTCAAGAGAGGAAAAGAAAAAGTAAAAAAAAAAAAAAATTAGAAACTTTTTTTAATCTCTTGTTTCATGTCATGTTATTAGTTTAAATTAATGGTTCAAAATCAATAAATAGTTTTTTTTTTTTTTTTTTTTTTTTTGTTGTGGTTAAGCCAATTAAATATATTTTGAGATAATTATAAATATTTTTATGAAAGGACAAATTTTGTTACACTTTTTATATAACATGCAAGTAAACTTGCAATAGCAATCGAGAGAAAGAAAGAATACCATGTTAGGTAATTGATTATTAAAAGAACAATCAATAATAACACTTCAATTCAGCGCATGTCGCAGTACTAATCCATTATGTGAACTTATAAAAAATAAAGTTATAGCGTAAATATAGAATAACGAAGGAATATTAAACTAAATAATATTATATTAGTAACCCATGTTTCTCTATTTAATTCAAATTGTTCAATTCACAACAATTAATTAATTGTTTTGATAAAAAATCAACCCGAAGTCTATCGATAATGGTTTCAACTTCCAGGCATATCTAAAGCCTCGTGCGGCTGCCGGATTTAGTGGTTTAATTGATAAACCAGAGAAACAAATCAGATAGAGCAGTTAATTTTTACCGTAAAAATTACACATTTTTAGAAAGCGACACCTTGTAGACATTCCAACACTATCACATGCTTAATTAGTGGCTTTGTCAAAAAGCATGCATATTATTCTCGCTCCTTCAATCTAATAGAAAAATGCTGCGTTGTCCCTACAAATTTCATGTTCAACTAATTCACATATTTTCAGAATAAGAAAATTTGATCGTAATTAAAGTGAGAGACGATATATGAATATTAATATCTTCTCTAACTCGTTTAATTTTTAAATTTCTAAATTATATTCATAAGGTTCATAAACAATATTATATTGATGTGTACATTCCAAGGCTGCTGTGACTAATGTAAATACAGTGTCATTAAACCCAAATGTCAAAAACTTGGATTAAATTGGATGTACCGACACAAGGCCCAATCTTAAATGCTTTGTCGTCAAACCTTGTTTAAAGGTTTTCCACACGTGGCTCTGCCCCATTGGACTACCTGAAGAGTCATCTGTCTCTCTTGCTAGTATATAGTATGAGTACATCTCTAAATAGTAAATGTAAAAGTAGATATACAACAAAATAAAGGAACAACCCACACACGTTCACAAAGCACTGCATGCATCTTCTTTAATTAGATTTTAGAAACGACAGGTCGTTATATGGCACCTGTAGATATAGTAGTTAGCAGTATGGGTTTCAAAGACACTGAACTTACTCTGGGACTCCCAGTACTACTACTACTTAGTCAACTTGGTTATCAGACTCGGTGTCATCAAGTGGATAAATCAAGAGCTACACCAATTGCAAGCGTGGATTAATTCGTAGAGACAGTTGGTGTTGATTCTCTGTGTAGCAAACCACATGCGACAAGTACTACTCAAAACGATGATGAGTTGGAACACACTTAAGTCCCTGCTGCAAAGTAATCAATTATAATTAACTTTAAAATGATGTCTTTTATATTAGTAATGCAATTCGGTTTTGTACGTTAAGGAATGCGGTTTGCACCACATTATTTATATCATGTACTATCAACAAAAATAAATTATTTATTTAATTTTTAAAATAATTATACTACACGTTCTTAACATTTCTCTTATTTGTGTGTGCTTTTGTTACAAGTAATTTCATAAAGAAATGCTTTTAGGAAAAAATTTATTTGTGGTTAGGAAACACAAAATGTACTTTATGAGATTTGGAAGCACTTTTGTAAAAATTACTTTTACGGTCTCGTAACATAAGTGAATTTTGATGCTATTAGTGTTTTCTTAGGTGTCTAGGCATAAGCAAAGATACTCGTAACTAATAAGAAAGTGCATCCAGGAATGCTTATGTCAGGAAGCAAAATTTAAAGTGATTTTACGGTATCTCATAAGAAAAAGAAAACAAGCGGTTCTTATATGTGCTTTATAAATACTAATGAATAATGGGTTGATGAATTTAAATGTGTTATGAAGGGCTCAAGTAATAGGGTGGCCATGAGATCCTCAATGAGAAAGAAAGCAAGAAAGTGGGTACAGATGGAGCACCAATTCTGCGTAAAATAAGACCTACACATGTATACTAGTTATATATGAGCAGAGACTCAGAGTATTGCAACAAATGTTTTATAGCTGCATTATCTGGGCTTTGTTATTCTAATTAATTTCCTCATCAGCACATTTCTCTTCCAATAATATTATTACCATTTAATTATGCCAAAAACAAAAAATATATACTATGTATATATTTCTAATTGTACATTGTCACTAAATTATTAGTACTAATTTGTGTGATTTTAAGGTGACAATTATTTGGAGCAGAGCAAAACAGAGAAAGGAATGGAATACTACGTGCCTACTTATGAAGATAGAGATGGTGACTTAATAATGTTAGTTGGAAATGTTCATTTTCTTGCCAACTAATTATAACACCATGAGAGTAATAAAAAAAAAAAATATTATTTAAAAAAAGGTGAACTAAATCTTCGTTTTTAATGGCATTAAAAATATCATAAATTAATTAATGTCATCTAACTAATTTACAATTTTCAAATGGCAGAATGTTGTTAGAATCATGCAAGCGTATCAGGCTTATGAAAAGTTGGGAGGAAAAAAATCAATATGATTAAAATTAATAGAAATTTATTCTTTAGTCTTAAGTATAAATAAACACAATAATTAATTTTGTTACTAAAGCAATTAAATTGATGTTTTTAGCAGCTACAAGAAGTTTCATAGAAGGCATGGATGAGTACAAAGATTACTTAAGAGCCAAAAATATATATATATATATATATATATATATATATATATATATGATTAGGAGAAACCAACAGTTTATATACATATATAAGCTCAAATAGTCCCTGCGTACGTACTTTTATTTGTGGAGATATGAGCAAGTCGATAAGAAAGCTAGACTTTTAGATGTGTTTTTTTTTTTAATGATGACTTACGTCTTTGTTTAGCCGTAATCGGTAATTTTGTGAGTTAAATATGTGAGTGCAACTTGTAATTTGTGTAGCGAGTTTGTTTAAATGGTGACATTTAATGTCCCTTCGCATTAACCATGCTAGATTTGGAAAAATTAAAAATGAAAATTGCATCCTAGTTAGTAGTTATCACCCACAAATGGCATCTAAAACCTTCTTTTTTTTTTTTTTTAATATATATAAATAATGCCAAATATATGCCTTTTAAAAATCATATTAACAAATTGTGTGGATTGATCATATGAAACAATCCATATAAACTACGTATCAGAGTATACATGGAAGTAATTTACGGATCAATTTGAACCAATTAAGGTATAGCTCTAATTTGAACTAACTTGATAATAATAATAATACATATATATATATATATAAGTTTGATTAATACTCAAAATTATAGCTCTAATTTTATATTACATTTATTTTATTTATAAGTTTATATATATATATATATATATTTTTTTTTTAAATATTTATATATCATTTTTAATAATAATATAATGTCACTGTAAGACTATTATCAAAAATATATATATATATATATATATATTTATTTTCTTTTCCACTATTTTTATTGTGGTCTAAATTTAATATTATAATTGAAGTGAAAAACATGAATTTGAACTCTCTTTGAAGGAATTTTAAAAAAATGACTATTTAATTATTTTTAAAAAATAATTTTATTGTATTTGTCCGTCCTTAATTTTTATTTATGATTTCGTCCCGAAGCAACTTATATTATCCCTTTTTGGACAACAAATACAAAAATAAAAGTAGTGTGTTAAATTAAAATACTAATGTCCTCTACAATTCTGCAGTATGAGAATGAGATAGATCCCCATTATTTACCATTAAAAAACAGTTATTTATTATGAACGAGGAGAAATTATAAAAAAGAAAGAAACCATAAATAAAATGTTAGAAAATTTAGGGATTGAAGCTAACACACAATCAAAATAAAGTTGAGAGAATGAATATAAAAACGAACACAAGTATTTACGTGGTTCACCCAAAATGATTACGGGCTACTCCACGGGCAAAGGCCAGAAGGAATTCACTATACTGAAAGATTTACAACCTCTCTCTAAATACAAGGAGAGAACAAGATACCTCTCTCTCTTATACTAGGAGAATACAATTAACCTCTCTCTCTCACAATGAGGAAAGAACTTTTCTAAGTGGAGAAGCTTGGAATGCTTAGGATGTTTGAGATTTTGGGATGATGGAAATGAGCAAATGAGCTCTCTATTTATAGAGAGAAAAATGTTACTATTTGGAGAGATGACACATGCGCTTAGGTCATCATTTTGATTATGCAAGCGCTTCGGTCATCATTTTGATGATGCAAGCGCTTAGCTCATCACTTTGATGATGTAAGCGCTTAGCTCATCACTTTGATGATGCAAGCGCTTAGGTCATCCTTTGAAATTGTAATAATATTCCATCAATTAAGTCATTCCTCTTAAAAATGACTTCACACTTGTCTTTCAATTTCCCACTTGAAGTCATCTTTCACGATTATCTCTTCCAACTAGCCTTTGCTCAAACCTGCTGCTTACGTCTCTGCTAAGCCGTACGAGGATCGACACCATACAAACTTGTCAGTGTTGATAGGTTTTGTCATTACATCTGCTAGGTTCTCTTTTGTGTGAATTTTTAACATATCCACACTTCCTTCTTCCACTACTTCTCGAACAAAATGATATTGTACTCCTATGTGCTTAGTTCTGGAATGAAATACTGGATTCCTTGCAATGTGCAAGGCACTCTGACTGTCACAATACACAAGAATCTTCTCTTGTTTGTGCCCGAGCTCCTCCATTAATCTTCTTATCCAGATTGCTTCCTTGCAAGCTTGTGTAGCTGCCATGTATTCTGCTTCTGTTGTAGATAATGCTACAACTGTTTGCAGTTTTGAAACCCAGCTTACAGCTCCACCTGCAAGTGTGAACACATAGCCAGTAGTGGATTTTCTTTTGTCGAGATCTCCTGCAAAATCTGAATCAACATATCCTTTGACAGTAAAATTTGATCCTCCATAACATAATGCAGCACTTGAGGTTCCTTTGATGTATCTAAGGATCCTCTTCACAGTGTTCCAATGCTCTCCACCAGGATTCGCCATAAATCGACTGACCGCTCCCACTGCTTGTGCAATGTCTGGTCTTGTACATATCATAGCGAACATCAAACTTCCCACTGCTGATGCATACGGTACTCGAGACATCTCCCTCCTCTCTGCTTCATTGCTAGGAGACATACTTGAGGATAACTTGAAATTAACAGGAAGTGGGGTAGATATTGGCTTACAATCTTGCATATTGAAGCGTCGCAAGATCTTGTTGAAGTAGTTCTTCTGAGAAAGCCAAATCTTCCTGTTATTTCTGTCTCGGTGAATCTGCATCCCTAGAATCTTGTTTGCTGGTCCCAAGTCCTTCATATCAAACTCCCTAGCCAATTGAGCCTTTAATTCTTGGATTTGATCTTTGTTGGGTCCTGCTACCAACATGTCGTCCACATACAACAACAAGATAATAAAGTCATTATCACCATCAAACTTTTTGTAGTATGTACAATGGTCTGAACTAAGTCTGTTGTATCCAAGGCTAATAATGAAGGAATCAAATCTCTTATACCAACATTTCGGCGCCTGTTTGAGACCGTACAGAGATTTGTTCAACCTGCAAACCAAGTCCTCCTTGCCTGTTTCAGCAAAACCTTCTGGTTGAAGCATATAAATTTCTTCTTCAAGTTCTCCATGAAGAAATGCAGTTTTTACATCCAACTGCTCTAGATGTAAGTCAAACGTTGCACACATTGCCAAGACTACTCTGACTGTTGTAAGTCGTACTACTGGGGAAAATATTTCATTGAAATCAATACATTCTTTCTGAGCATATCCTTTTACCACCAATCTTGCACGATACCGTTCCACTTGATCATTGCTATCTCGCTTGATCTTGTAGACCCATTTGTTACCAATGGCTTTTCTTCCATGTGGTAATGGTACTAGTTTCCAAGTCGTGTTCTTATGTAAAGCTTCAATTTCTTCTTGCATTGCTGTCATCCACAGAGATGCATCTGAACTACTTGTAGCTTCATGGAAAGTTGATGGCTCTCCATCCTCCGTTAAAAGACAGTATGCAACATTACTTTCAGTAACATACTCCGAGTGCCAAGTTGGCGGCCTTCTTTCACGAGTTGACCGACGAACTTCTGGAGCCTCAGACTCAACTGGTTCTTGTACATCGTGTTGTGGTGCTGCTTCAGTAGAATCTTGAATTTCTTGTATTGAATTATTTTTCACCTGAACTATTGTAGTCTCTGAATTCTCATTTGATGTGCTATCGACTCCATCTTTTCTTTGTAATTGATCTTCTGCAAAGATCACATCCCTGCTGATTATGAGCTTGCGGGTAGTGGGATCCCACAAGCGATACCCCTTGACACCATCAGCATATCCCAAGAAGATACACCTTCTGGATTTTGGATCCAACTTCGATCTTTCTTGGGCGTTGTACATTACGTACACAGGACATCCAAATGAATGTAAAGTAGAGTAATCTGCTGGCTTTCCAGTCCACATCTCCATCGGTGTCTTTAACTCAATTGCCGTTGATGGTGACCGATTTACCACATAACATGCAGTTTTGGCTGCTTCTGCCCAAAAGGAGTTGGATTGTCCTGCAGACCTCAACATAGCTCTTATCTTTTCTGCAAGAGTTCTGTTCATCCGCTCTGCCACTCCATTTTGTTGAGGCGTGTATGTGACTGTGAACTGTCTTTTAATACCTTCTTGCTTACAAAGTGCAAGAAACTCGCCGTCTATATACTCTCTTCCATTATCTGTCCTTAAACACTTAATCTGCTTCCCAGATTCAAGTTCCACCTGCGCTTTAAAGTCTTTGAATACTTGAAAGACATCTGACTTCTTCTTGATTGGATATACCCAACACCTTCTAGAGTAATCATCAATGAATGACACTAGGTACTTTGCACCTCCTAGTGACATTTCTGGTGATTCCCATACATCAGAATGAATCAAGTCTAAAATGCCTTTACTCCTTGCATCAGATCTGCTAAACTTCAATCTATGCTGCTTACTTGTAACACAATGCTCACAGAAAGGTAGATTTACCGATTTGAGCCCTGGAAGCAACTTTCTGTCGGAGAGAATCTTCAAACCTCGTTCCGACATGTGGCCCAATTTGAGATGCCACATCATTGTTGATTCTTCTCCTTTACTGGTTGACGCGACACACGCATCAGCTTCCTGTAGTGTTTCCCCTTTAAGCATGAATAGATTTGCTGCAATCTTTTCTGCCTTCAAAACCACAAGCGCACCTTTGATAATTTTCATAATCCCATTCTCGACATGGGTCCTGCATCCAAGACTATCTATTTGCCCCAAAGATAGTAGATTCTTCCTTAAGCCCTTCACATGTCGTACCTCCTGAATAGTGCGAACTGTACCATCAAACATTTTTATTTTGATAGTACCAATACCAGCAATTTCCAAAGCATGATCATCCCCCATGTGTACATAACCTCCTAAGATTGGTTCATATTTGTGGAACCATTCTTTTCGAGATGTCATGTGCCATGTTGCTCCTGAGTCTATTAACCAGACGTCAGAAAACTGCTTTCTACCTTCAACTGCTGCTGTAGCCTCGCTGTATAAGACTTCACCATCATCAGGGATACTTGCTATATTCCCTTGAGCATTTGGTGGCTCAGGGTCTCCATTCTTTCTTTTGCTCCAACAATCCTTTTTGACATGCCCTTTCTTGCCACAATTGTAGCACTTGAAATTCTTCTTACTTCTTGATTTCGATCTACCATGATTTTGACTCCCACTAGAGCCACGTTCTGTTGATCTTCCTCTCATCACCGTCAAAGCTTCCGCTTGCTGCGAACTTACTTGTCTATCTTCTTTGTTTTTACGCCGAGTTTCTTCTTCCAAAACAGCAGCTGTAATTTCGTCAAAGACTAGATAATCCGAAAGGATGTTGTTCGTCAGGTTGATGATGAGTTGATCATACGAGTCAGGTAGACTTTGAAGTAGAAGCTCCGCACGTTCAGTTGTCTCTATTTTGTAACCCATTGATGTAAGTTGCGAAAATAGAGTATTCAAGGTGTTGATGTGGTCGGTCACCGATGTGGATTCCGCCATTCGAAGAGTGTAAAGTCTCCTTTTTAAGAAGATCTTGTTGTGAAGTGATTTGGCCTCGTACAGTCTTGTTAGAGTATCCCAAATCTCCTTTGCTGTCTTCTTTTCTGCCACACTGGATAAAACTCCATCGGCTAGTGCTAAGTGTAGATCAGCAATTGCATTGCCATCCTTTTCATTCCATTTTTGATCATCAATGATCTCAGCTGGCCTTTCTCCAATTGCTTCCAAGCAATTATCCTTCCTCAAAATTGCTTTAATCTTCATTTTCCACAACGAAAAATTACTTCCGTTGAACTTCTCAACATCGAACTTTGTTGTTGTCGTCATTTTTGATATGCTTCTTACTTGAACCGGCTCCCACTATTACAAGTGAACAATAATTGTATACGTGAACAGTAACCATATACGTGAACAGTAACCGTATACGTGAACAGTAACCGTATACTTGAATAGTAACTATATACGTGAACCGTGAACAGTACCCACAACCTGGCTCTGATACCACTGTTAGGAAATTTAGGGATTGAAGCTAACACACAATCAAAATAAAGTTGAGAGAATGAAGATAAAAACGAACACAAGTATTTACGTGGTTCACCCAAAATGATTACGGGCTACTCCACGGGCAAAGGCCAGAAGGAATTCACTATACTGAAAGATTTACAACCTCTCTCTAAATACAAGGAGAGAACAAGATACCTCTCTCTCTTATACTAGGAGAATACAATTAACCTCTCTCTCTCACAATGAGGAAAGAACTTTTCTAAGTGGAGAAGCTTGGAATGCTTAGGATGTTTGAGATTTTGGGATGATGGAAATGAGCAAATGAGCTCTCTATTTATAGAGAGAAAAATGTTACTATTTGGAGAGATGACACATGCGCTTAGGTCATCATTTTGATTATGCAAGCGCTTAGGTCATCATTTTGATGATGCAAGCGCTTAGCTCATCACTTTGATGATGTAAGCGCTTAGCTCATCACTTTGATGATGCAAGCGCTTAGGTCATCCTTTGAAATTGTAATAATATTCCATCAATTAAGTCATTCCTCTTAAAAATGACTTCACACTTGTCTTTCATAAAATTATAATACAAATTGTTTCCAAGTATTGTTATCAGTGTACGAGGAATAAATAAAATGCATTTTATTTTCATTTCTATATTAATAATTAAACCATATCTACTCTAAATTCTGTCTTATTACTGCTGTCTACTTATATTAGCTAACTAAACATGATCAATAAAAAAAAAAATTGATCTATAAATATTTTACATCAGTTATAGTTTTTTTTTTGGAATAATTTCGTTTTTATGACTCTTATTTTTTGTAGTAATAAACAGTAATATCTTTAAATATACAAAATAATAAGCCACCAATTATCATTCAAACACTTTTTTTAAATTGTGTTGTCGGGTAAGATGTAAGACATTAAATAAGATTTTTTTAAAAAAATAATAATAAATATAACATGATCTAAAAGTTATAATAATAAAATTAATACTCTTAATATTAATTTAATATTAGTTAATATATTTTTAATTTAAAAAAATAATATTATTTTTATTATTATAAATTTTAAATTTTAAATAGTATTATTTTAAATAAATTTTTTTATTTTTTTTTATTTGACACTAAGATATTAAGTAAAACTTACTTATCTGTAAAACACTAAGTAAACTTATCTGTAAAACACTAAGTAAAACTTTATTTGATTAGGCAACTTTATATCTGTGAGATATTGAGACACTTTTATGTAAGTTAAAAAAAAAAAAAAAAACTTTATTTTAAATCTAGAAATAGTGATTCAACTTCGTCATAGGGGAAGAATTATTTATTATTTTAAAACATATATTCAATCAACATCAATTAAATATCGTTAAATTAAAATAAGTATTTAAAAAAAAATTATACGAGCTAAATACATTAATATTTAATATGATTTCATAATTTTAATAAAATATTATTAATATTAAAAAAAAAGTCCTTAATATATAAATAAATACATTAGTATAATAAATTAATAGAAAATTCTTGGTATAATTTATTAGTCTGAACTTATATAATAATTAAATTAGAAAGAAAAAAATTATCATACATCATAATACAATTTAATTAATATTTAATTAATAATAAATCTTACAATATTTCATCATTCAATATCCTAAACTTTATATCTAACTTTATATTATTTAATATCTCTCATAATTTAATATTTATAACATTAATTAATAAAACTAGATATATTACCTATGCAGCTATGCTTATAATAATCAATAGGCATGGTCACTCAGGTGCTTTGGATACCCCCAAAGCCACAAAGTACAATCCAAAGCAATTTCACCGAAGCTGAACGAATCCAATTCCTGTCTAATTCAGACCAAGCTGACCCGCGAATGACCACCCAAATATTCTTAACAAAAGCTCTCACACTTTTTACATTCTATTTTTATAATTTGTTTTAGAACATTTTATAAGTGAATAATCTAATTTAAAATTATTATTATCGTAATAATAATTGAGTAGCGCTAAATCCATTAGTCTATATTCACCTTAATTGGTCCGTTTTGGTTCCTGTTTTTACTCCATTGCCTTATTTTTCCTCTCTTAACAAATGGTTGCTACTTTTTTTTGGCCACTTTTTATAAAAATATCAATCCAAGTTAATTAATTAATAAAACTTAATTCTTTTTAAATTCTTAATTTTACATAAACATAGTAATTCTTGATCTTTATGTATTTAATTTATGAAGTCGTTAGATATTATTAATGCTTCAAAATAATAATTTTTATATAAAACGTTCCATTGGTTTTGGACTTTAAGCATATTAATTAGCACAAAAATCAAAATTAACAGATTTTGGAAGGAAAAGTGAGAAATTATTTATTACTCAAGTGCTAATATAGTACTTTTTTTTTTTTTTTTTTTTTTAAAAAGGGCTCTAAAGGCCCTTTTTTTTTTTTTATTAATAAAGAGAAAACAACTCACACACCCGTGGTGGGATTCGAACTTGGGTTCCTAGTGGGGGGAGGGGGAGTCTTACCACTAGACCACAAGAGCACTTCAAAACAATGAAATGAAATATTATTACAACTATTTTTTAAAAAAAATTATAATTATTCTTTGATAAAGAAAATAACTAATAATTTCAGTGAAGAATGCATTCCAAAAATAACAAATAACAACTTTAAAAATGGTATGCAAGTTTGTTTAATTTGCTAGGCAAAGAAAGAAAAAATTAAGATTATTAAAGAAATTCAAAATATGGTGGCTTCTATTGCAAATTTGACTTACCATATGAGTTTCCAATAAATATTGAGATCTATTTTTGTTAGGACTCCTAGAGGATGATATTTTAATTTTGGGACCTCAAATTTATTTATTTTTTAATTTAGGACCTTTAACTGGTTGTCAACCTATATAAACTTGTTGTAGCCAATTTTCCAAATCACTAAATGCCTATTAGCACTTTATAGGTATATATAGTGTCAAAAGCTGTGTATAAACAAAAATAAAATAAAATAAAAGTAATAAGTTAAAAACATAAAAAAATCCTAAATTAAAAAAAGGAGGTTTTGAAATAAAAATAACACCATCAATATCTTCCATACCTTTTTTTTTTTTTTTTCTTTAAAAAATGGCTCTAAAGTTTCATTCTTTTTATTAATAAAGAAAAAACACACTCACAAATTCGGGTAGAATTTGAACTTGAATTTCTGGTGAAGAATTGTGAGTCTTACTACCTGAACCACAAAATATTTTCAAAAACATTGTTGATAAGACACGACCTTGATGGTAGAGGTGTCAAAAAGGACGGGCCGGCTCAGCTCGGCACGGCCCGTCCCGACAAATTAGCATGCCGTGCCGGCCCTTGGCACGTTAATTAGCGTGCCGTGCTCTTGGCCCGTGGGCCTTAACGTGCCGTCCCTGGCCCGTTGGGCTGTTTTGAACTAGCCGGCACGGCTCATGACCCCTTTATTTTATTTTTATTATATATTTATTTAATTATTTAGTTAAAAATTATTAATAATGTTTTAAAAAATTAAAAGTAAGAGTCGAACTCTTAACCTCTCATTTTATAGATTGTTAGAAATTCATTAGATTATGTCCAATTTTATTAAATGTAAAAAAAATTATTTATTTATTGGTACTTTTTTAAAATTAATTTTTAAAATAATAAAATTTCGCGTGCCGGGCCGGCACGTTAAGGACTGAGGGCCATGGGCCGTGCCGTGCTTCTCATTTTGGCTAACGGGCCGTGCCGTGCCGTGCAGAATTTTTGGTGGGCCGTGCCGTACCGGCCTAGTGGGCTAACGAGCCTAACGAGCCAAATATTTAACGTGTCGTGCCTTACCGGCCCGTTTGACACCCCTACTTGATGATAAAGATTATATGAATATCCCGTGTAGATAAATAAATATATTTTATTTGGTAGAAATACAAATACACTAAATATTTGAAAATTAACAATTATATTATTTCAAATTTTTTCAAGGGAGATATTTGCAAAAAAAAAAATTAAAAATTAATAAAAGTTAAGAAATTTAAATAAAAATTTTGTAATAAATTAATAATTGAGGAATATGATTGCTTATTTTTAAAAATTGATTAGATGTTTTTGTTATTTTTGTAAACTTCAAAAGGTACTGTAATAATTTTTTAATTTTATTTTGTTTAGAGGTGTAATAATTTTTCAATTTTATTTTGTTTATGGGTACAGAGGTGCTCTAACAGCACACTTGATCAAACCAACTCCATCATCATGGTAAGGACAAATAGGAAGGAAAGGATAAAAATGACAAAAAAAATTCATTAAATTATTAAAAAAGAGTGGCAATAACTTTTACTTATGTGGATTTAATATTATTTTAATAATTTATTAATGATAATTTTATACAATAATAATAATAATAATACTAATAGATAATTAATTTTTGAATAAATGGTTGGTATTTTTTTATATGTGTTAAAAAAATATAAAGATTATCAAAGTTCTACGAAATTTGACAACAAATGGCTCGTAAAACAATAAAAGTTATAATATATGCTTAATAAATGTTTTGTATATTATTTATATTAAAATAAGTTTTATTTTTAATATATGTTTAATATTGTGTAAATTTATTAAGTGTTAAAAATAAAATGAGTGAAAAAGAAAAATGTTATAATTTAATTGAGTGATGATATTATTATAATTAAAATTTTATTATGAAATTTAAATTTAAATGAGTAATATAAAAAAAATGATGACCGTTTCATTTATAATTAGGCAAAAAAAAAATTTAATAAATTTATTTAATTATTGATTTAAGTTAATTTAACAGTAATTATGAATTATTTATTAAATTTAAAATATAATATCATTAATATTATTAATTTAAATTATTTAATAATTATGATAATTTATTTATCATCGTAATGGCCTCAATATAATATAAAATTCGAACATATTTATAGTAAATAATTGTATAAATATTTTTAAATTGACAATTATACACTGTTATTATTTTCATTACCTTACTGTTGGTACTTGTGGTGGATGGAGTCTAGTGCCTGCAAATTCTCAGAAAATGCCACACCTCCTGTTCTCTTCAATCGAGGATCTCTAGCTAATCTTTCATGGATGTCCAAATCCAAATCCAACATAAAGGGTCTCATTGATCAATTTTAGATAATAAAAAAAAAAGTAAAGCACTTTCACTCCCAAAGACGCCTTTTTAGCCCAGTGTTTTGGCCTTCTCAGTAGAATGATTTCTCACTCTTTAAAGTAAAAACATTATGACGATTTCAAGACTATCATGACATGAGCAGTTGAGCTCCTTCTTTACCTCTTTTCTTTTGTCTAAGGCTCTCTGCGTACCTTTCACTCCAAAACCCACTACCTTAAAGATCAGGTTTTTCTATTTTTTTTTCCTCTCTAAAATTCAGTTACTACTTACATAGTTTCCTAGATTTCAAGTTCTTAAAAATACATTTAAGTCTAATGTAAGCATTTTGAAGATTATAGGCTAGTTTTGTTTTCAAACTTGGTGCTTGAAATTTGTGATGTGATTTAGATCCTCGCTTGTTCTATCTCGTTATGGTGTTTTAGTCCCAGATCTGGGATTCTAATGAAGTACTTTCGTTGTTAATTGGTTCGTAGTTTCATCTAACTATTGTGTTCTGTGTTTCCTTTTCTAGAATTGTCTTTATATGATACTCAATCAAAGTAGATGAGCATTTGAGTTTGCTGAATGGTTGAAAATGCCTTTAGCATTTAAAAAAACCGTGCCGTTTATGGGTACAATTCTTTGAGGAGTGGAATTCATCTTTATTTGACGCTTGTATTTTGGGTTTTCGTTCTAATCTAGTTTTAGGTTGAATACTATAGATTCCTAAGAATTTTAATATTGTTCATAAATAAATGATTTTTTTTTTTTTTGAATTTATCTAGTAAAAGTCCCGCTACAAGTTGACTCATGTTTTATGAACTCCACAAATTACATCACAATTTGCCAATTTGAGCAGTGTTTTAAATCATACTTAGTCCTGAGTGTTCCTCTGGTAAACCGAGCTCGATGTGTTTCTATTTTGTTATTGATTTTGCTTCATATGCAGTTGTTCTTCCACTAACAGTCATTAGCCTGCTTTGTTGGTGAATGTGTATTAAATTGCAAGTTTCTTTAATACAGTTGAAGTTATGTATACGGATTAATTTCTTGTGTCATTGATCCAATGCAGCAGAACTGCCACTATGTTGAAGCAAATTCTTAACAAACTTCCCCGGAAGTTGCCAAAAGACTCACTGGATTCTATGGAGGGTGATTCTGGAAGCAATACTTCAAGTACGGGCAGTGGATTTCAATGTTCATTCAGTGGGAGCTCATTTTCAAGCAAATTAAATGTTGTCAAGAGGGTCTCTTCTGCAGTATTCCCAGCTAGCAATGCTTCTGGGTTGGAGGCTGTGGAGCCTCATTTGTCCTTTAAAGATGTCTCGAACGGGCAGAAGCAAAATTTGTATATTAGTAAGTTGAATCTGTGTTGCGAGGTTACTGATACTTGTGATGCTGTTAAGCAAGATCTTAAACGTGAAACATTAATAGAGGTTGTTGAATTTGTTTCATCTGGATCCATAAAGTTTACTGAGCCAGCAATTTCTGCAACATTTAAAATGTGTGCAGTCAACTTGTTTAGAGTTTTCCCACCAAAGTATCGTTCTAATTGCACTGGTGTGGAAACAGAAGATGATGAACCAATGTTTGATCCTGCTTGGTCATATTTGCAGATTGTGTATGATCTACTCCTCCATTTTATCAGTAACAATTCACTTGATACAAAGGTGGCGAAGAAATATATTGATCATTGTTTTATTTTGAGATTACTCCACCTCTTTGATTCTGAAGACCCAAGAGAAAGAGACTGTTTGAAAACAATTCTGCATAGGATTTACGGAAAGTTCATGGTACATAGGCCATTTATCCGCAAAGCTGTCAGCATTATCATCTATCGTTTTGTCTTTGAAACAGAACGGCACAATGGCATTGCTGAGCTTTTGGAGATTTTTGGCAGTATAATTAGTGGCTTTGCAATGCCACTGAAGGAGGAACATAAAGTGTTTCTTTGGAGAGCTCTGATTCCATTACATAAACCAAAATCTGTGGGTGTATATCATCAAAGGTTAACATATTGTGTTGTGCAGTTTATAGATAAGGATCCAAAGTTGGTTAGTTGTATAATAAAGAGGCTATTGAAGTATTGGCCAGTGTCAAATAGCCAGAAGGAGTTGATGTTTCTGAGTGAGATGGAAGAGATTTTGGAGATGACTAGCATGGTTGAGTTCCAAAAGATAATGGTTCCCTTATTTCGACGCATAGCATGCTGCCTTAATAGCTCCCATTACCAGGTGACTACTATTGCAGAAAATTATCAAAAAGAACAAAGTTTGTTGGTGTTTTCACATCATTGTTCTTTCGTTAATTTTAGTATAATACATGCTAGTATTTTTACTGGTTATTTTCCCCTCTATCTCACTGTGATGGCTTTCTTTTTCCGAAATAAACTATTAACACACAATCACCATGCACTATTTACATTGGACGGGCTTGAACACATCACTTCAGTGCCCACTGGAGCTCATGCCATTGCATTACCAAGCAAATTGCTTGTGGTGGCTGACTTATAATTTCTAAATGCCAATGTTAATTAACAAATGCATGATAATGGAGGTTCTGTCAATATCTCAAGCTATTTTTTTTTTTCCATTTCAGGTAGCTGAACGAGCACACTTCCTATGGAACAATGAGCATGTTCTCAATCTTATAACGCATAATCGTCAGGTTATTTTGCCACTTGTCTTTTCTGCTTTGGAGAACAATACTCAGAATCACTGGAACCATGCAGTACTCAACTTAACACTAAACGTGAAAAAGATATTCCATGAGATGGATGAAGAGCTCGTGCTTGCTTGCCAATGTAAGTTGGAGGAGGAAGATTTAAAGCTAAAGGCGGCCGCTGAGAAGCGAAAGCTGGCGTGGGAACGCCTTGAAACTGCTGCTGGTCTCCAACCTGCATCTGTTAACTCTTTAGTTCCTATGAAGCCTGCTACATGCTCCGTTGCCTGCTGATTTGCTTAAGTATTGGTTTTTTCGGAAACAAGTCCATCATGAAAGCAGTAGCTGCAACTACACAACGTGGTGTTAGTTCTTTGGGATCAAGTTTGGTTTACAAAGGCTGTGTACTAGTTCTTTGTTGTGTTAAAAAGTACCTGACCATCACTCGACCTCTAAGTTAAGAGGCCCTTTTCTACTTGCAGTTATGTTCATCTACAAGTCTAGTCAAGGGTGTTTGTTTTTTAGCCAATATTTTAGAAGCTGCTCTTTGTGCCCTTCCTTAGAAACTGTCATAGCACCAATGAATGCTTAAGCCATCGACTTCGTGATGTGTAATATGTGTAGCCAAAATTGTCCGTATTTTGTGAAGGATAAGGTTTCTGTATCATATGCTTAAGGAGGTCGTGTTTGTTCTACTTGGTGAACGACAAGTTTTAGAGTTTAATATTCATTTGGAGTATTAACGTAACAAATGGGTGAGTAGTGAAGTTTCCAAATGGAAAGAGTCTGTACCAGACCACTTAAGTTATCTCATTGCTTACTCTGGGGCCAGTGAAATGTTTAATATCTTTATTTTTAAAGCAACGTTTATCTATTTGTTTGTTTATAAAAAATCGAATACTATCAACGACCTAGTGGTTGGCCTTTTGATTATTCGAATAACAACTAATGTTGTTTCACCTAATGCATTTGACCATAAAAGGCACATACCAGCAACCAGAAGAGCTGATGAACTTTATACAAATAATGTGAGAAAAGTAGTATTATAAAATGATTAAAAAAAAAAGAGAGATTGTATCATGTTGATAAAATCGTGTCAAGGTTACCAAGAGACAATATTCTCTTCTGACAAAAATAAATAAATACCAAGAGGCAAACAAATAAGTCTTAATTTGGTGCTCTGAAAATTGACATGAACATAAGAAATTAAAAAACCATCTACCTACCATGTTTAAGTTTTCTACTTTGTCTACTAGCTAGCAGCCATGTTAACTTATTGAGAAAAGCTAAATCTAAATAACTTATTAAAAAATTTAAGACACTCTGTGACTAGAGTAGTCCTTGTAACATAGCCACAGTATTTATAACCCTTCTCTTGCACTGTTACTCGTGTCTTATAGAAAGTCTTGAGGAAAAAAACTCCACGGCCAAATGTCCATGTCCATAATAGGCAATTTCCCAAGTACCAAAAAAAAAAAAAAACACAATAAAAAAGGCCGAGAGCTAAAATTTAAAAGGTCTTTATATGGAAATGTATAATTTCCACACCTCAAGTATTCCTGCCCAACAGGAAGAACCTTTGGTGCTACCATGTGGAAAACTTTTGAGCAAGCGATTGAACAGAAGGTTAGTATGGCCTATTTCAAGTGTTCAACACCAAATCTTGGTCTGTGTGCCAAATCCTGAAAAGCGTTTGAAGATTCAAAACCATATGGTTCTAAATTACAGTCATTTAAACCTAACTCTTTGATATCAGAAAATGTATGTGAAGACAATAGAAGCCAACACTGCCGTCAGCAAGATAGAGACAACATTCACAGCATTGTTGTCGAGGAAGTCAAGACCCGAAATTTTCTTGACGGTTGGCCCTGGTTTTCCAACAACCTAGAATCATCATCACAAGTGGTTACATATTGCATTTATATTCAAGACTATACTAGAGCTACGAATGCACAATTATAGTGACACAAGTAAAAAACACAACAGTCGTGCACACTGTTTTTCTTCAACTTACCTTGTTGCGAACAGAGCAGAATCCACTGAATTGTAGAGTTGCTCCCAACAGAGAATCAATCACACTACCACATAGTCCAGCCAGAGCAGCAAGAGGTATTATCAATAGTTGCTTCAGAGCTGCATCATACGCACATTTTGTAGAGAGAAAACCGAAAACAATGAACGTCAGTCCAATGACACTGCCTGCAGCTGCAGCTGCCAAGAGTCCAGCTTTCGTAACACCACCATTTGTGCCCCTCCGTACAGGCTACCAACCATAGGTTAAAAAACCAACTTAGCATGCACAAATGCACACAATCAAGCATCCAACTAATTCCCCTTCTCCCTCAACATTTATATTTCAATCGACAAATAAAGGAAAACAATATGGTACACTACTTTGTACGACGATTTCAGCTAAAACGGTTCTTCTATACTCAAATTATGTTTTTCTTTAATTCTTTTGTAGTAATTACATTGTGAACAATGAACCAACAAGGATAGTGTAGCAGTAGTTATGTGTTTATGTGTTAAGAGAGTCGTGTAGAATAGAATAACTCATAGATAAACCACCATCACCAAGAGTTAGAAGAAAGGAAAATGGTATTGTTTCACTGCAAGACAGAATGCTCCCTTAAGTTTGGGGATGAGCAAATGCTCCACGTGGGTGAGTAGTAGTCTGGGACATAGATTGAATTGAGAGAGAACTAACAAATATGGGTTTCAATCTAACGTCTCCGGCTCTGAAAACAGAAGTAACATTGAAACTCAAAGGTAAGAGAAGCTTGAAAGTGAGATAAAGGGAGTGCCAAGTATAATAGGCACAGAACCTCAAAGGTAAATGGTACCAAAGCAAAACATGTTAAAATAAAGCAAAGAGATTAAAAAAAAATTAATCTACGCAGAAAAAATAGCACACAGGTGGATTTATTAGCTAATTGTGCATAGAAGCTGCCTGAAATTAACAAAAACGAATACTGTTGTGGCGAGTAGTCGAAAGGTGAAACCTTGAAAGTAGTAATGAGTCGAGGTTGAGAATCACTGAGTATGCCAAGTTCAGAAGACCAAGTGTCTCCATTACAACACGAGTAGTGACCGATTACTCCCCCAATCAGAGACGTAATCAGAGCCGAGTCCTTGGAGTCTAAGCACTTGTCTTGCCACTTCGTCACTCTCCATATAATCACAACAAATATCGTAGCAATCCCACTGTTGGATAACACTTGTATCCTAAACAATATTGAGCATCAAATAAAACTAAAATTAATAAACTTCATCACCAAATACTGGACTATCTCAAATTATAAGAGCTGATTATAGAAATTATACCAATTTCGTTGTCCACCTTCCTTGAAATCAGCATCCACGCGACGCTTTTTCTCTTCACCGAACTTGGTTAACTTCGATGAAGTGAAGAAGAAAACCAACAACATAGCGCCATACCTTAATAATTTTTTAATAGATAAAAGTGAAAAATAAATTTAGTGAAGTAGAGTAAGAGAAGAAAAGATAATGAATTTTTTATAATTTTTCAAACAATTTCTTACTAACCAAACAGTCTACCAAATGAGGAGAAATTGATCAAGATAGTATCAAAGTAACTGATTAAACCGGAGAAATAAAACAAGAGGAAAAAAATATAAGCAGCACCTGTATCCAATTGAAATATGAATGGACATGACAAGGAACCCCGCGATTGCTCCAGAGAGGTCAAGCGATTTTCTTCGATAGGCCGTAATCGCGATAAACAACGATACAGCAACGGCGACTAACGGCTGAATCATACAACTTTCCATTTTAATCCGTATGAACTTTACAACAGTCTTTCATTAATTTCCTCAAAACTACATTAGTTTTTTGAGCTGTGTCTTCGAAAGCACAAATTTTTCAGAGCAGCAATGTAGCTATTTTCAAATAAACTAGTCAAATTACATAAAATAAATAATACGTCAAAAATTATAAAAATAACTCATAATATTTTATATAATTAAACAGAATTTAATATTAAATAGATCATAGTTTTAACATGATTCGACTTTCTAATTAAGTACAAAGGGTGGCAAAAATTTCCTAGGTTCAAGTCCGATAAGCTTAAATTTTCTATATAAATTTTTATACTTCATTTTTTTTAGTTTTTGGGGGTGGGTTTGGTTTATCCGGTCTAAACAATGATTCGACTTTCTAATTGCTTTATTGTTTTTTCTAATAACTTTTTAAAAGTTAATTAATTTTGTATAAGAATTCAAATTTTAAATTAATATAATTGATAAAAAATAAACTTTCGAAATAATGAGCGACCACCAGGATTTTGAATAGAAAAAACTCTATTTGTTGGGAACTTTTCAAAAGTCTACACGGAATAAAATGCCAGTATCCCACGTTTAAAACGTATGGACTTCTTATACAGTGATTCAGTGAACTAAAGCTTTCAACTAGCCCAAGCCAATAGAATAATTCGAAGAGAGGCACTATTAACATTCACTACCAAACATTAATCACATGCTCTCAAATTTTGTAACCCTTACATAAAATTAAAAATGTGTAATACCTTACAAGAAAGAAAAATTTGTAATACCTTACAAAAGTAATAAAATTTTGTAAAAACTTACAAAATAATACAAAAACATACATAACTCAAAATGTCAGAAATAATAGAAAATCAAGAAATAATGGATGTGGAAACACAAGACATTTCTGGATGTTTTTCACAAGAAATGATATTCAGTAAAAAGAAATTTGAAGAAATTCAAAAATCAAAATTAAATCTTAAAGAAAAAAAATGGATTTAGAGAAGAATCATTCTCTAAAATAAAAAAATTATTCCCAAGAAAAGATATAATATATTATGGCATAAGTAATAAGGAAATGAGCATAACCATAGCTGATGCAAAAGGAAGGTTTAATATACCATTAATTGACAAAGAAACTATTATAGAAAAACTATCAAAAATTTCTAAAAAAGATAGAGAAAAAATTGGATATATCCATTTAGGAGGAATACAAATTCTAATAAAAGTACACTTCAGAGAAGGAATAGATACACCAATTAAGTTAGCATTACTAGATAACAGAATAACAAACAGAAAAGATGCTTTGTTAGGAATGATTAATGAAAATTTAGGTTACCAAAAACTAAAATTTACAACATATCCTAGCTTTGCTGTTAATATCCATGATAAAAATCTAAACCAAGTATTAAGTCTAGCCTATGACTTTGAATGAGAAAATTTAATGAAAGATGGAAACCACCCATTTTCAATTCATTACCTAGTAGGATATTCATTAACAAACAGTCACAATAGTTCGATATACGGACAAAATGAATTCATAGAAATAGACAAAACCTTCAAAGATATAGGACAAGTAATAAAGAATCCAGAAAAGTTATCAGAATATAAAGTACCTGATGAATAGAATCTAGACGTAAAAGAAAAACCTCTGATATCATCAAAAAGAAATAATATACAAACAATAAAATTTACAGATACCCAAGCAGAAGTTAGTAAAATAAATAGGGAAATAGAAGAATTAAAAGAGGAAATTGAAGAAGTAAAAGACCTAGTCTACACAATGAAATAATAATGATAAAAGAAAAATTATTAGAAATATAATTAGAAGGAAATAATAGTTTAACAAGTATAAATAAAAATCAAATATCCATAATGGAAGCTTTAATCCTTATAGCAGGAAAAATAGATACTACATATGAAAACATACAAGACTTAAAAGGAATACAATTAGAAATGTATAAAGAAATCATAGAATTAAAAAAGGATGTTAACAACTTACCAAAAGGAAATGGATTAAGACTGGATCCATTAAAAGGATTAAAAGAAGAACCCCCTAGAAGATCTGATGCATTAATACCTATAAATGAAAAAAGAAAAGCAGAAAAATCTAAACAAATAATAACAATCTAATGAATTTAGCAGAATATAGGAAAAATTTAGAAGAACAATTCATGAATCCTGAAAATAAAAATATAGAAAAATTAATCAGTTTATTAACATTAATAGATAAAGAATTAGGAAAACATTATGAAAAAAAACTTTGCACAAATAAAGAAGATAATGATATGACAGTAATAAGTGAAGATAAATCTGAACAAGAAAACACAACCCAAAGGATTAATATGGAACCAGTATTAATACCTAGAACAAACTCAGAAAGACCAATCCCAAAAAGAGGAGAAACGTCTGACCCACATAGAAAAGAAAGGTATAGGCCAGAAGAACCTAACCCAATATACAGAAGAAGACAACCACCTAAAATGGAAGAAGGATTACATTGGGGTACTAGAGGAAGTATTTCACTAGAATTTAGACCACATGAAAATTATAAAACTGATATTTTAGACTAGATTGCATAAGAGATAGGAAAAAAGCCTTAGATGAATGGGCTAGTGGAATGAGTGTAATTATACAAACATCATCAACTACAAATACAAACCCTTCAGTTTGTAAAGTTTTAGTAGCTCACAAAATGACAGAAAATATAAAAGTTTGGTTTTCAAACCTAACTGATCAACAACATTTAAGAATGCAAGAAAATGCTACAACAGGAAGAGATTACTTAGATACAGTAATAAATGAGATATACAAAGAATTTATAGGAGAAGATAAAAGGAAGAAATGTTACAGAATCTAGTGAAAATGAAATAAATGAAGCTAAATGGCACTTAACAAATATGAAAATATGTGATATGTGTTACATAGATTCTTTTATATGTGAATATGAAATGTATTATCATAAATTACCACCATCCATACAAGAAACCTATAAGGAAATGTTTTACAAAAAATTACCTGGAACATTACATAAAACTATGACAGAATAATGGAATAATAGGAATAGACAAACTATACCTAACACCTTAGGAGGAAGAATAAGAGGACTTAAGAATTGGATAATAATAAAATGTCAAGAAAGAAAAGAATTCAAACAAATAAAAGGAAATGATAGAATCTATTGTGATTCAAGAGATTTCAAAATACTAGGAAAATATGGTTGTAATATAAGACCTTACAATAAGTATAAAAAATATAAGAAATTTAAAAAATTTAAGAGATACAAATTTAGAAAACAAAACTTCCAGAAATATAGAAGAAGATATAATAGAGAACCTTATAAAAAGAGATATTTTAGAAGAAAAAGATATAATACACCTGAAAATAAAAATTATTGTCCATCAGGAAAAAAGAAATGTAGATGTTGGATATGTAATGAAGAAGGACATTATGCAAATGAATGCCCAAATAGACTTCAACATAAAAAAGAATTTAAAAAGGAATTCCCACAAAAAGCAAAAATATTAGAAGAAGCTTTTAAAATGGAACTAGGACCAATAGAGGAATCTGATATAGATGATACGTTTAGTATTTATCTATTAGAAGAAACCAAAAAAGAAATAACAGACTCAGAAACATCTGATTATGATTCTGATTCAGAATAATGGATGAAATATTAAGCATAACAAATCCAAACAGTACATATATAAAAATAGGATTAAAATTCAAGGGATATAAAAACTATCATTTATATGCATATATTGACACAAGTGCAAGTATGTGTGTAGCTAGTAAATATGTATTCTCAGAAGAACTTTGGAAACAATCACCAAAGGAATTAGTAATAAGAATAGCAAACAATACTACAATAAATTTAAATAAGGTATTAAAAAATACAGATGTATTAATAGGAGGAGAAATCTTTCATATACCTATAATTTGCCAACAAGAAACTGGAGTTGATATTTTATTAGGAAATAACTTTTTAAACCTATATCAACCATTTACACAATACTTAGATAAAATCAGCATAACAACCTTAGATGGAGAAACCATTTATGTATAAAAAATAAGGAAAGTATTAACTGTTTCATCACAAACTTTTATGTCACAATATAAAAAGCGAAAACGTGGTGAGGATATAGAAAAACAAAAACCATACTTAGAAAACATATCTTTAGACATAGAGGTTGACCAAAACCCCTTTCTAAATGAAATTCGAGAAGATAAAGTTTTAACAGGAATAAGAAAATTATTAAAAATAGTATGCTCAGAAAATCCTTTAAATCCAAATATCAATAGATCTAATGAAATAGCAAGATAGAGTTAAAAGACCCTTTAAAGGTCATAAGAGTAAAACCAATGATTTATACCCCAGAAGACAGAGAGGAATTTGAAAAATAAATTCAAGAACTTTTAGAGTTAAAAGTAATTATTCCCAGTAATTCACCACATTCCAGTCCAGCATTTTTAGTAAAAAAATAAGCTGAGAAAAGAAGAAGAAAAAAGAGAATGATAATAAATTTTAAATCCTTAAATAAAGAAACTATTGATGATGATTATTTTATACCAAAGAAAAAAGAATTATTATCATTAATTAAAGGAAATAAATATTTTTCAAGTTTTGATTGCAAAAGTGAATTTTGGCAAATAAGACTTGATAATGAATCACAGAAACTAACAGCATTTAGCTGCCCTCAAGGACAATTCCAATGGACGGTTGTTCCATTTGGACTTAAATAAGCACCAGGAATGGATTCACTCGACATAGAAATCCAGATCAAGGAAAAAAAAATTCTGATTCGGGAAACAGAAATCAAATGCCTCAAGGAACAACTAGAGGTATTAAAACTCAAAAAGCAATTAAGAAACAGGCAAACCATAACAAATTCAGAACTTCATATGGAAAGCTCTAGAGAAGAAGAAGCTAGAACTTCAATATGAACAAAAATGCAGAGAACAGAAATTGAAGAAACTGCCAGTAATAACCCAGAACCAATCAGGAACTCAGAAAAGAAAAAACAAAAAATAAATTGGGCTGACGAAGCTGAAAAGGAAGATTCAAAAAAGATTTATGTAGTCTATAATGGACCAAACCCAGGAATATACACTAGTTGGCCAGAAGCAAGCAAAGCAGTAAATGGGATTAGTGGAGTCATCCATAGGTTCTTTACAAACAGGATTGAAGTAGAAGGAAGCTACAATAACTTTAGAGTCCCTAAGCTCTTAACTCCATTAGAAATAACAAAAAACTATTCCCAGATAGTACAACAACCAGCAATAGGAACCAGTAGAATGAGGAACCTTGGAACAATCCATAAACCAATAATCTTTAAGGAAGCAATTAATAACTCATTTGAAGAAGAAAAAGAAAGACAAAGAAACTTGACAAAACAGGAATGGTTAGGATTATACAACTTAGCAAGGAAAATATCTGAAGAACATCTTGAAAATATGAAATTTTATATAACAGAAAAAGATTTTCCTTCAGGTAGTAAATTCAATATTTTAGAAGGAGCTGATCCATCATTTGTCTATAAAGCATTTCATGCAGGACTTATAGAAAACATATATCCAGGAAATGAATTGAAGGAACTAATATATTTTCCTGATAATTTTAAGAAATCCATTAGAAATTTTAAAAGAAAAATTAAGGCTACAGATAAGCCTATTTATTTAAGATGTTTCAGTTCTTTGATGGATTAGAACCAAGAACTACCAGTAAGTCCATATCATTTTATTAAGCTTGGCATTTCAAGCAATAAAAGAGAGGTAACTCGTCCAAAGAGTTTACCAGAAAAGGAATTTATTCAGGAAGAATTACATATTGAAAGAGGCCAGATGTTGAGCCAAATCTACCATGAAATAAGAAGAGTTAATAACTCTTCAGAAGTAAAAGTAAATTATTGTACAAGTAAAACTATTATTACTTCTCAGAATAATGTGGTTATCACTAATGAGGACAGTGAAAAAGTAATTTCCTACGAAGCTAACTTCAATTGTAATAATATTGAAGTAAGTGAGGAAACTAAGAAAGTATTCCGTTACTACTCCAAACAGCAATCAACAGATCACAAGTGCAATTATTGCATAAAAGATAAGGTTCACTTGGAATCAAGCTCGTCCAACAGCTCTATGTCGGCAGAGCCCACCATGTAGGACCAGTCCACAACTGGAGCCAGCAACAAAGGCATCAATAATGTAGACGTCAATCATGTAGGCGTCTTAACGCCAAATAGGAAAAGTTAGGAATAGTGCATTCCCTCCAATGTAAACAGAGAACTCTTATGATTATAAAATGGAACTCTCTGTATCTCAAGGGAAACAACACGAAACCTAACAACTATCCATCTTTTTACTTCAAGCTTTAGCTATGTTTGTAATCAGTAAGAACTAAGAACCTCTTTCAAGGTTACTAGTTCTCTATCCTGTAATACTTTCTGTTAATAAATAAAGAGTCCATTTCAAATTTCAAATTATCTCTTTCCTTTCATTAAAATTAAGTACGGATCTCAGATGATCAGCAGGGTCAGGAGGACTAAAAGCTTGGATCTGGAGTGAGGCTTAGTTTTTGGAACAAGAAGATAGCTTGGAAGCGGAAGAACGCGGTGGACCCATATTTAGAAACAGGTTAGTCTGTAGGTAGAGACTGGTATACCTTGAAATTCCATTAATATTGTTAAAATTTTGTCTGAATTACATGAAACTATGAATGATGAGCATATTAATATAAAAAGAAAATCTGAAACTATACTTTACAGAAGTAAGAGCAGGAAATATTCTGAGAATCAGGAAAAATTAAAAGACGTAGTATACTTTAAACAATCTATTATCTGTTTTAAAACATCTATAAAAGAAAACTATTAAAAAAGTACAGGAAGATCTAAAGTAATGGAAAACTTACAAGGACTAATCGATTATTTCACTAAACAAGAGAAAAGAAATAATTTAATAAAAGAACAGGATAAAGAACACTTAGACTTAGAAGCAAGTCTTGAATTAGTAAAAATGGATATAGAAGAAAATAAGGAAATAATAGAATTAAGTCAATGGATAGACCAAGAATTAGAAAACTTTGAAACTTAATTATGACTAGCATAGAATATTTTGAAGGAAAATATATGAAATTATTAGAAGAATATTGTGATAATGAAGATTATGAAACATGTTTAGAAAATTTTAATAGGTTTGACACCCTTTCAGACTATTATACAGATTATGTCTCCAGTATATTATTTTTAATAGACCATCCTGTAGGAAAAATATTAAGGAATTATTTTATACAGAAATTTGTACAAGTAAATAAAGAAGAATTTGACAATTTAATCTTCGAATTTTATTTATTTAAGGAACAGATAGAAAGATAAGTAACTGAAACTTTAAGATAAGTAACTGAAACTTTAATTCAGCCGATAGTTGGTATCAGGGCCAATGAATTATTAAAAAAGAAAATTTTAAACAAAATGTATAAAATAAGATATCCTCAACCAAATTCAAGTAGAAAAATGAATTATTTAAAATATTATAAAGAAGAAATAATAGAATTAATATTACAAATTAAAGAAATAACTAAAGAATTACCTAAGAAAATAACACAACTAATAATCTATAAAGTACTCTATAACTGAAATAAAGAACTAACATGGTTATATCATAAATAAAATCCTCACAGAAACACAGATTAATAACTTAAAAGAATTAATTAATTTGATCAAAAATACAGAAAATAATAAAGAATTTAATAAAGATTTTATAGGAATGTTTTTAGCATGTTTAGAAATAAAAATGAATAAACTAATTTTATCACAAAGGCAAACAGAGACCTTAAAACAAAAATTTGAATATTTAGAAAACATAAAAACAAAAGAAATCTTTATAAAGGAATTTAAAGTTTTTATAAACTTTATTCTAGAAAAATTAATAAAAAATATTTAAAAAATACAAAAAAAAAAATAAATAAATAATTCAGAAGATAAAAGAAAATAAAATTACAAAAAATTTTAGAAAAAATTATTTTCAAAAATAATGAATTTTAACACAAAAATTTTAAAAATAAAACAATTAAATAAAGAAGTAAATTCTAGAAATTATAAAGGACAAAATTGAGAAAAGGAAAAATACCCATAGGGTATGCATTTGGAAATCCTTATGGGATGCTATTAGAATTATTCTAATTCGAATCCACACTGTGTGAAAAATACAAGACAAATTTGCTCATATTCATTTGATAAAAAAAAAAAAAAAAGTAAAGGGCAAATACGACATCATACTGTTCTATGACAATAAAGAAAAGACATTTTGCCAATAAACAGAAAGAGCAAGTTTGGGATTTTATAGTGCGGTTGGGCAATAGAGTTATATATCTAATTAAATTATTTAAAGTCAATTATAATTGTGATAATTTATAATGCCAGAATAATAAATATATATAATTTTACACACATTTATACTTACAATATTTATAATATACTATATGACAAAATAAATTTAAAACTAAAAAAGTTATTTTTTCTTTGATAAAATTTTATCACGTGCTAAGTTCATATTTGTATGCATTGGACATTACTACAGTGACTATAATAGTGTAAAAAAACAGGGAAAGACATTTTTTTAAAAAAAATTTATATAAGAGAACTTTTTGGTAAAAAAGTTATATATGCATCAATAACATGTTAAGTATTGATTTGATATTAAATTAAAAATATAGATTAAAAAAGTAATTATAAAATTTTTTATTAATAAAAGATCAATTAAATTATGTCATATAAATTATAATATGCATCAAGTTATGATAAAAAAAATTATTTTTTTTATAATAATATTGTAATAACTGATTATTTATTGCTACATGAAACAATTAATTATTATTTAATTTCATTCTTATTAAATAAAATTATCGTTAATAATTCATATATTGACAATACTAACACCCACTTCCTTCTCAGGTTTACCATCTAATTAACATTTCTATTTGTCCCGATGAATAAAATATCTCCATGTCGTAACACTTATTCAAAATTGAGAAACAAACAATTTCGAACCATAAATATTTTTAAAATCAATAGTAAAACTGATAAATGTAAAAACTAATTTAATTAAATAATATAACTCTTTTAATATATAAAATTTCAATTTTAATTCTTTTAATCAAAAATATATATTATTTTTCTTACAACATAAAATAACATATATATTTTATAAAAAATATATATTATATATATATATTTTATGAAAAATATATGTTTTATATACGTTGTTTTACGTTAATAAAAAAATAATATATATATATATATATATATATATATATTTTAAAAAATTAAAAATAAAATAATGTGAATATATGTGTCATATGTACATGAAAATGTTATTATTTTCACAAACATTAGTAGTTTAGATCAAAATGATAATGGATAAATTTGTGATATTTTTTAAATAATGTGTAAAAATGTAATTAAATAGTATATTTTTTTTGTCAAGTCAGTTATATTTATAATATTTTTTTAATGTATATTTTGTGCTTCATATATATTTGGTTCAATTGATTCATACTTTTGTAACACTTGTTTTGACATGTATAACATTACGAATAACGAATTGATTTTTTTCCGAGGAGTATAACAAAATGACATCCAACAACGATATTATTAGAGTTAATTCAAATAATGAACGAGTGCATTTAAGAGCACACGATATTAGTTACATCGAGGTAGGGAACCAATCACTTCTGTAGTTAGTTTTCACAGCTAACATTCTCTCTCTATCCCACACCTAATCGACAGCTGGTTGTGAAATGCATTTTTACCTGTGAATTCAGAAGAGGCCGTTTACTAGTAATGCTCATCGACTGTGACTCATGTATATATCACCAATATAAAACGATTAAGGTTTTACGATAATTATTTAAAAAATAAATTTTAATTTTGTATTTAATTTAAAATATAATTTTAAAATTCTGTAATTTTTTAAAAAGTATATTTTAGTATTTTATTTCTTATAGTATGCCCTTAGGTTTTATAATTTGAAAGTTCTAATCAGATTCAAATATTATTTTTTTAAAGGGTAAATTCAAAATTAAAAAAAAATAAAATACAAAAAGTAATATTTTTTTAAATAAATATGAAAATTTTGAATTTTAAAATAATATAAGTAAATAAAAAATTAAATTTAAAATGGATTAAAAAATAGAAAAGATTAAAAAATTAAAATATTGATTTTTTTTTTTTCAAAATTTTGAATTTAATCTTGAAAAAAAAATGATTATTTAAATTTTGTTGAAATTTTTGTTAAATTATAAGACTCTAGAAATATAATTTAAAATATAGAGAATTAAAATATACATTTTAACGAATTACATAATTATAAAAATATATTTTAAAAAATACAATATTAAAATATTTTTTTAAAAAAAATTAGAATATTTGGATACACTTTAATCCAATATAAAATGTAACAATTGTGATAAAAAAAAAACAGTGTTGCTAGTGCTGCTTCGTCTTTTCAAATATATTAGGGGGAAAGAGGGGGTTAGGGTGTGGGACACGGCTTTCATTTAAAAACCGGAAGGATCTTTTAATTAATTAATGGATTCAAAGCTAGTGTACCTATAAATGGAAAGATGAGAAAAGGGAAAAAACAAAACTAGTGTAGTAAAACAATTAAAGAGAAAAATATAATTGTATATTATATTCGCTCTTTATATATAAAATTTTATTTTAAATTTTTTAAAAATATATATATATATATATATATCAATTTTTTTAGAACGTAAATAAATATATATTTTTAGTGTAAGAAAATAAAAATATGTATTTTTTACTAAGAAAAGTTAAAAATAAAACTAGTTGAATAACTAAATCATTTATACATCGAAAGATATTAAAAAAATATATGTAATTTTTTCTTATTTATTTGTACAAGAAATGGTACTTTCAAGTTTTTCATCCAACAAATTCTTATGTGCTTGGTAGGGACCAACACAATAACTAATAAATTAACATACTAGACATAAAATGAGTTGAGTTGAACTAATTATTATATTTATAGGTTTAAATAATAGGTTATTTTTTGTTTTAAAAATTGAGGCAATTAATGTTTTAAAATTTCCAAAATGACATTTAAACAAATCAGCCTATATTATTAATATACATATATATTTTTTAATTTTATATATTTATATTAATATATCATATATATTTATAATCATCTAATTTTAATTAATTTTTTATTTCAATGCAGAGGATAAACCAACTTATATTATTTAAAAAAAAAACACCACCATACAATCCCTTCACAATATAGAGAACAAATAAAAAATAAAAAATATATAAAACAATTTAAATAGAAGGTAGAAAATCACTAAAACAAAAAATTAACATCCTTGTTTTTGATGGCATAACCTAATAGCCAATGCGGCTCATTTTCATCGTTGTCCTCTATTCCAACAATTAGCGAAATGCCAAACAAAAAGAAGAGCCAACTAGGAAAACTAGGGGAAATGTGAGGCCAAAAAGATCAACGTTGATTGAAGAAAACCAGCAACGACAACGACTATAGCGTAATAGAAACAGTCTTAAAACAAGTGTGGCAGGGGTGAGGGGATGAGGTGGTCGGATATGGGTAGAACAAGAAAAAAGGGTAAGTAGTGAATAGAGCAAAGATAAAAGGGTGGTTGAATGAGTGGTTGGATGGGTGGGAAGGAGGGGTGGGCTAGGTTCTGGATGGGTGGGTGGGTTAATAGACCTATATCCTTGCATTGCAAAAATTGCATTACCACATAATTAGGTCAAATATTAATATTTTTTTCCTTGATTATTTTTTAATTTGAGAAGAAGAAAATAAGCAAAATAAAAGACAAAAATTATCTAACATGCTGAACTTTGGATTACAACAATTTCACAATCTACCTTCAATATGCATTCAAATATAATATTTTAATTTGATGACACACTTGTATAACTGAGTGGACATCTATGAAATTGATCAGTTAAACACACATGTTAATAAATTAAAATCTAATTATGTGAGATATGCCTAAATGTTTTGTGCTATCTAAAATTTAAAAAACTCGTTATAATATAAAGCTTACACTTGTGAGATTGTTAAATACATCACATTTTCAATTTTCTATTGATAAAAAAAGACATATCAATAGAAACTTGAAGTCACTTAAAAAGTTTATTTTGTATTAAATAAATATTTACACACTAATACATACATTTTGTAGAGTGACAGCCTGAATATGTGAGTGAAAAGTTATATTATATTGCCAATGATCTATTATGGACTGCTGCTTATACGAAGAAATTTTATTTTCGAAAAGAAAAAAAAAAAAATACACTTGTCATGGATATTTTTTGTAATGATCATGCCGCTTGAATGCATATAAGAAGCAAACATAATTATATTATACGGCAATATACAATCCTTACAAAAATTCGTTTAGAAAATGCGATTTCTTTAAACAATAAAAATACATTTATTTATTTTAATAGCATTTTTCAAAATAAATTATTAAATTATATCTACACAAGAAGAGTGCTACCATTTTTTAAGTCACGTGTATAAATTTTATTTGGTTAGTATAGATTTTTCACATTTAAAAAAAAAATAATGTATAAAAGAAAATAAAATTTACATATATTATTTTAAAATAATAAAATAAAAATAAGCATGTAATTTAGAGTATTTCTAAAACTTCTCATCAACACAAACACACGTAACTGAAATATATAATTTTAATAACACAAATGTCGCTTATGCAAGTCAATAATACCTTAAAGCGTTTCTATTATTGGTTTTGCAACCTCACATCAATAAGGGACCTCTTGCATTTAGTCACAACTAATTTCCTCACCGCCTTTCCAAATACGAAAGTTAAAACAAAATATGTTTATACATTCTTTTAGTATATATTTGTTAACGATTTTGATTTATAATTTATAATTAAATAATTAATTTTATAATTTTTGATTATTTTATAAAAATAATCACAAATGTATTTGATAATAATTTATACTTGATTTTCAAAGAAAAAAAAATCAGAAATCACCTCCAAGTTGTTTAATAATTATTTCTATGTTTTGATTTAAAAAAAAAAAAAAAACTTTAAAAACAAAAGAAATTTTTAGTTATTTTTTATAAATTTGAAGTTTCTAATCATTTTTTCCAATACTTAATCATACAAAAGTTAAAAGACTTGATATATTATTTAGAAAAAATGTTAAGTCAATGGAAAAGATCAAACATAAAAAATCTGATTGAAAAATCTTCTTTTTAAAGATTTATGAATCATTCCATATTTTGGTAGTGATTTCTTAAAAATGTAAAAATCAAAATAAAAAACCGTTACTAAATATATATGATTAAAAAATTACTTAAAAAAAATCAAAAATCAAAAATCAAAATCATTATCAAACAAAGTCTTAATAAATAATAAAACACACAAGAAAAAAAAAAAGGGGGGGGCAGAGAACAGGGATATATAGATTATATGTACACACTTTAAAAAATTAACTAATTTTTAGAAGTGTGATGATACTTATATATTTTTATTTTACATTGCACTTTGATAACATGAGACTTCCTTAATAATTTATTTTAATAAACAGAAAAACATAAAAGAAGCAAAGGAAGATAGCAGGGTAAGTAGAGCCACACAGTCTAAAAATACAATTGTATTATATATATATGCCGTTGGCAAAAGGGATTTTCAAACATGTGATTGTATAATTTATACCAAATTTATTACTTATTAATTAATTGTATATACTCATATAATATCGATTTATGTTTAGCTTTTCTTATAAAAATACCACGAATTTTATGATTTATGAAACTTTTATAGATAAAATAGTACTTTGCAAGGTAAAAAGTCATCTTATTATTTAACCACCATTCAATTATGCAAACCGGCAGTGACACAGTTTAGTGGATAACACGTCATTAGATTTCATGTACCAGATCGTCCGTTCGAAGAGTAAAAAAGTCGTAATTATGCAAAAAGACTCCTTATGATGTGATCTTGAGGTGCTAGCTCATGTCGGTACTCTTAATATAGGCGTTAATCCAAGTAAATGAAGAATAGCAAGCGTTATCCCGTCTCCTCCCAATGAGTCTTTTTTTTGTTAAAAAAAAAAAAAATTTTATGCAAACTACAATTTGAGTATAAAAATTATCCTTTACACCCATTTCAACTTCTCATATTTTAAATTATATATATATATACATGGGGCCATGGGAGCATGCCGGTACGCCTAGGTCAATATTTAAAAAATATATATATATATATATATATATATATATATATATCATTGAATAAATATTTTATTTGTAGTAATATATTGTGTTTAATTTTTATGTACATATTTTGGTATATATTAACAATATTTAACATGTATGTTGGTAAAAATGATATAAATTGTGAGTAAAATAATTAAATATATACACATTTTTTTTTATATATTTGGTAACTATTAGTGACATAAATAAAATTGTAATAATATGTTATACAAAAATACTTCTAAAATTAATATGTAATAATTCAAAAAAAATTCAAATATTTAAATTTAGACTCAATATTATAAAAACTAAAAATTAAAAAGAGAAGCATACAATAAACTTCATACTAAGCTTTTAAATTTTTATAATTTATATTGTCAAAGTTTTATTTCAACCCAAATTTTTATTTTATCTAATATTATTATTTTAATAATTTTTTGAATTTATTTGAACATTTCTTTTTATGAAAATTTTAATTTTTTTTTTTTTATCTTTAGTTTTTAATTCATTTTTGTTTGTAAATCTTATATTATTTATCAACAATATATTTTTAAATATAATCTTAAGCTTAAATTCTAAATCATATTTTATTTTTTACATTTTCATATATTTATTTATAGTTTTAGTTTTAACATTTATAAATTTCGTTGTATTTGATTAAGCTTCCTATTTGTTAAGATTTTTTAATTAATAAATTTATTTATACATGAATAATATTAATACTTATTAACTTATTATATGTTTTGCTTAATTTTTGTTATAAGTTAATTATATTATGTTAAATATATATTTTTAAGTGATAACTTTATGTTTTTATTATAATATGAAATATAAAAATTAGTATTAGATTGAATATACTTTATTATAACTTTTACAAATTATACATTATAATATGTTTTTTATTTTTAATGTTTTAATAAAAAAAATTAATTTGTATAAAAAAAAATTAAATGCAGTTTTTTGATTGTTGCTAATGGTGTATCGTTCATGCGATTTGATCCTACTTTATTAAGTCAAACCCACCTCACATTCAAAAGTTCATTACGTTATTAGTTGCACCTAGGTGATGTTTAATTTATTAAATATAAAAATAACGACAATAATAATTATAATAAAATTAAATATAAAAAAAATAATAATATTATTATAATATTTATTTAAGCAGTATAATTAAAATAAATATTATAAAATTATAAATAAAGTAAAATTAAAAAATAAACTTTTTTATTACTAAAAAAAGATAGAATGAACAAAAAATCATGAATGATTATACAAATTATGACAAAAATAAACCATTATAGTGTATTCTTAAAGGCTGCAGGCGTAATGAGGATTATTGTTACTGTTGTAATCCATTTACATTATATTACAGAGTCAGTCAACCAAACACAGTAATATTCTAAATGATTCTTATTACGATTATGATTATTGTAAACCAAACATACCATTAATGCATTGATGACATGATTATGTTGACAAAAATGCCCTTCACTCAATCTCCTAAAAAGTTTGGCATAAGTCTAATACAAATAGGGTCAAATACAAATACCTCATTTCATATTTACTGAAATATCAAAAAGATCATTCCATTTTTTTGAAATAAAAATTACATCTCTTTTAGTGATTTTTTTTTTCACTTTTTGTAGGAGGTGTTTGCTCAAGATATTCATGTGATAATATCGTAATATAACAATAACTCAATGGTTGTAATTACTTATTTTTAAAATTTGAGGGGCCTTTTTGCTATTTTGAAGAACCTCGTGGTCCCATTGTAATTTTCTCAAATTAAAATTGCCACAGGTAAGAAGTTTGGTCATCTAATTTGATTTCTTACAACTTACTAGAAATATATATATATATATATATATATATATTATTTTTGGTTGATGACATAAATTACATTGTTTATGGAGTTAATTTGGTAATATTTATGTCATAATTTAATAAAGACATGAGATCTATGTGAATTTAAAGTGACACTGCTATATGTCACAAATGCTAGCTTTTGACATGCTTGGCTCGTATCATTGTCATTATATAAATTGACTTTTCACAAACTCAAATAGGTCATTCATCCATCATATTCATATCATATATCTTAATTACATATTTATAGCGACAAATGCTATATGTATATTTGCCAGCGCTAGCTAATAAATTTTCTAAATCGCATAAAATATACATTCACTCGCCTCGCTATATATGATTTATTCATTCATTTAATATAGAGACTTTTTTTTTTTTGACGGAAAATTTAATATGGAGACTTTGAGATTGAAGTTTCACATTAAATCATATGATGCAAGCAAAGCTCTTTTAATTAGAGTAATTTTATCAACAAAATAAAAATCTACGAAATTTGTTCATGATTTTTTTTTTTTTTTAAGTTGCAGTCCACAGAATACTTACTAATTTTTGGCCAAATATTTCACGTACATATTGAAGTTATGTTCTATTTAAGAGTAGCGAAATTTCATTCATTTATGGAAATTGAAGATACATAAAAAATTCAATTACATAATTAATCATAACATGTAAACATACTACATCATTACCATCCTTCTGAATCATTCGCGTGTTAGTATTTACAAATTTACCTCTATTAATGACTCTTTTTTTTTTTTTGCTTGGATTGTTTCCATAAGTATAGTTGTGTCAAGCAGTTTTATTGATTCTATATATTTTGTCACCATAATACTAATATCTTCGATGAATAAACTATCAAATATAATATTAGACCTACAAGAGACAACATGACAAAATAAAACAAACTCATGCCTAAGTCGTATTATAACTAATCTATGCAAGAATATGTAACCCTAGATCTAAGATTTAGATAAAAACAAAAAACTTACCACAGTTTGTGGTTGATTTTATTAAACTAGAAGAAAATAAAATGAAAGGATTACCTGGAGAGAGAGTCAATCCTATTGAAGAATGCTCTCTCTTCGGTAGACGTAAGGTATATCTAGAGGAGAAGAAGCAAGAAAAAAAGTCAGAGTTTGATATTAAATGTAACAATTTTTGCAAATAATAGTATAATACTCAATTCAAATAATTGTATAAAACCGACAAATTCTTAGTTTTCAAATTCTTTAAATAATAATGCATGTTATTTATTATGTATTGAATTGTGTGTGTAATATTGTTTGTCTGTTGGTAAATATCCTTTCACATTCGTCTTATTCAATTTCCATATGCATAAAAGATACAATTTTTATTTTTTATCTTGCAGATTGTTTACTGTAAATCAAGCTACGCACTATGTGTGTTGAATTGTTTGGGAGTTATCAAATTTAAAATTTTCTCTCAAATAAATTTTAATGGATGAACTTAAAAAATATCTAAAGACTTAAAATTATGAAATGTAAATTACATGCATGTTTCAGGGACGAAGCTAGAAAAAAATTTATGGGAGGGTTAATTTTTTTTTTTTATATAAAATAAAAAATTAGTTAGAGTTATAATAAATTATACTCAATAAACATTAAATTTTTCATGTCATATTATAATAGAGATATAAAGTTAACACATTATAATTAAATTAACAAAAATTAAATAAAAATATAAAAAAATTAATAAATATTAGTATCATTCATAAATAAAATAAATTTATTAATTAAAAAATCTAAGCAAATAAAAAGCTCAATCAAATACATTAAGATTTATAGACATTAAAGCTAAAATAAACATATGAAAATGTAAAAAAGTAAAATATGATTTATAATTTGAAGCTTGAGACTATATTTAAAAATATGTGTTTATAAACAATATAAAAATGACTAATAATAATAAAAATAATTAAATTTTTATATAAAAAAATTTCAAATAAATTCGAAAAGATTATTAAAATAAAATTTCAAATAATATAATATTATATAAAGTTAAAATTTGGATTGAAATAAAATATAATAAACATAAACTTAAAAACTTTCATATGAAGCTTATCATATGCTTATTTTTTTAATTTTATTTTTATAATGTTGAGTTTAAAAATATTTAAACATTACTTGAATTCTTATATTTAAGAAGAATTTTTTGTAGTATATCACTCTAATTTTATTTTTGTTATTAATAGTTACCAAATAAATAAATAAAAAGTATATATTTAATCATTTTATTTACAATTTATATCATTTTTATTCATGTATTTGTTAAATATTGTTAATATATATTAAAATATGTACATAAAAATTATACATAATATATTACTATAAATGAAATATTTATTTAATATTAAAAATATATACCTAATTAATTTTTTTTTAAAAAAAATTCGCTAGAACTGAAGCCGCCTGTCCCCAACATATCTGCCCCATTGTTTCGTAAGTATTTTTCTTTAATTTATGAAAACATGTTCCGTAAGTTTAGAACCACCCTACATTGACTATTAATTATTTAACCAACTACTGCAGTAGAATATCGTTAAGTAAAATGACTAAGCCAACACATAAAGTATGCAATGGTATATATATATATATATATATGAGAATTAATTAAACGTGTGAGTTCAAACTTCGTCATTATATATGTATATATGAGTGTATAATACTTATTTTAAACAAAAATTTAATCAACCACCGCGGTAGAATGTAGGCGAGACTTAGTGCACAATAGATTGAATCGTTGATTTGGCTATCAATAAAGTAGTTTAGTTGTTTCGTACAATAAAAATTCCCACCTTTTTGAAATTTTCACACTGATTTTTTTTTTTAAAGAGACATTAAAGTTTTTTTTTTTTATTAATAATAAAAAATACAATTACATATACTAATAAAATTTAAATTTAAATTTTTAATAGAAAAATTAAAAAATTTACTACCTAAATTCTCAATTTTTACACCAATCTTACTAACAAGATATTCTTACCAAGTGAGACTTAGGTTAGGACAATCGTATCAACATTTTTACCACTATATTAGAAGAAAGTTTTTATTATACTTAATGAACATATATGTCTCGATTTTTAAAATTATATTGTTAAATATATATATATCTGTTAAAAATAAAATAACTAATTAATGTATCTCTTTTGTACAGACCAAAAAAAACTTTATCAGTACGTCACTTGGCCTTTTAGTAGGTCATGGATGTTAATCGCATTTAAAATAAAATATTATATGTATATAAATTAAATAATAATGTGTTAATATTGTATTATTTGTGAAATTTAAGATGTAAAATATTTGAGGGCTCTACTAAGTACATAGGCAATTATAGTGTGAAATAAAAATATATTCCCATTAAAAATTGACATATAATGATATGTGATTTATAAATAAAAAAATAAGGTTAATATTAATGAAACCTTGTCTTTTTATTTTTTATTTTTTTTATTTTATAAAATAATTAACTCATACTCATGTAACAAAACCTCTAATTTTAAACATTTTTCATGTTCAAATAAAATATATATCGTTGAGCGACAACCAATTGACATATTAATAAAATATTGTTAAATATCAAAAAATTATAATATATTTAAAATAACATAATAAAGTGTAATTAAATCTTACAATTTTATAAAAAATGTTAAATATTAATATTATATTTGGATCCATGAACACAATTATATTCATTAAAGTTATTTAATTTCGTTTATATTTGTGACAAAATTTTAATATAGAGGTTCTCTCAAACTAATTACACAATCTAACATTAAACTATCACTCTCGTAATCTTACTAATCTTTTAGGTTGAACAAATAATCTAATTAATTTATTTAAATTAAAAAATTTAATTTAATTTTTTAAATTTAAATTATATTAAATTGATATATTTTTAACTGAATTGTATTTGAATTGTGAAATATATAATCTATTTAAAATCATATTCAAATTGATAGATTTTATAATATATTGTTATTAGATCTGTATCGAATTAATATTAAAATTATAAATAAATATTATTTTATTTTTATAATGTGTTATATTTAAATATTATACATACTACAATTATATTAAATTACTATTTTAATTTAAACAATAAAATTTAAACTTTAAATCTCTATAACAATTCAATAGGTCACCAAGCTTAGTTCTTATTCTTGTGATTGTTTTAATTGTGATTATAAATAATAAATTTTGTTAGATGTATATCAATTTAAAATTAAAATATATATATTGTGTTTTTTTATGTAATAAGTTTTAAAGCTTAATTTCATCCTACCCGATTTAGAAAAATTCTATCCGTTAAGATCCAAATTGGTTTATATTTATTATGTCAAATAAATTAAAATCTTTAATCCAATTCAAATTGATTTAGATTCGAAATAATGAAAAATATGCTGTTTTAAATTTTAATTTGTTGCTCTGTCAAAATATTGATGAAAAATTACCAAAAATAACATCCTTAAAATTTATAATAACAAAATTAGTACACTAATAATATTGAACGGGTCTAAATTATCGTTGTTTAATTTTAATTGAATGAGTGTTAAAAAAAATAATATAATAATTATTTTTTAAATTATAAAAATATAAAGAGTATTAATTTTATTATTATAAATTTTAAGGGTGTTAATTTTATTGTTTATTCAATATTAACTGTGATGAATAACATAGATAGTTGGATTCGGTAAAGAAGTTTTATTGATTTAAAATTATTGAATTAACTTAATTTTTTAGGTAACCTACTTGATGCTCGAAAAAAGAAAAAACTAAATAGATAGGTAATAGTTGGATAACATTGACTTATACCTCCTCAATTTAATGGGGGTATTATTTATTTTTCAACAAGTTTATTAATTATATTTTTTATCAACTATTAAATATTATATATTTTTTAAAAAATAATTATATTAATTTTATATTTTATTAAAATAACATATCACGTTATTATTTATTAGTAATGAATAATTTTTCTAAATTTATTTAATCTTCCAAACACAACAGACGACAGCCGTCTCCCTCAAAGTTATAAAAAAGAAAAAAGAAAAATACAAGCCATTAACCATCCATCTTTCAAACCGATTTAAATCAAAATCTAGAAGTAAATCCTACGCACACTTCCACCACTCTCCCACACTTTAACGGTAATTGGATAAATAAATTTTTACTATCGACTTTCCAAAAATATTTAACCCCCCAAGGCCCCAACTATTCTATCATTGTTCTCTACTTTTGTTATAAAAAAAAAAAAAAATTCTATCATTGTAAAAAAATTAAACTATAACTAAAATTCTCTATTGCGTTTACAATTTTTTTTTTAATTTAAGAAAAAGTTAATTTTAATAAGAAATAATGTGTCATTTAAAGAAGTATAAAAGAGTTCATAAATGAGTAAGTTTAATATTAAGTTATTTTTGCATACGACTTAAAATGAATAAGTGTAAGTTACTGTTTGATCATCAGATAAATCATTGTTCTTTGTCAAGTTCATTAGGGAAAATTAAATAACATCAACTTTTATTTTCTTTCAAAATTTTCATTATTTAACACTAAACAAAAAATTTTAATAAAGAAATAGCTCTTTCACTCGTGAATTTCTCACAATTTTTTTCTTAATTAGAGCTCGTTCTATTAAAATAAAATGATAAAAAGAGATAATTTTATCTTACTTTGTAAGATATATCATATATTTTGAACTATTAAACATAAAATAGTGGTGAAATGTAAGATGAATGTAAGTTAAAATTTTATTTATAAAAATAATTACGGCTTTATTTATAAGATTTTTTAACCAAGTTTATGAAAAATTAACACTTAAAATTTTCAATATTAATTTTGCAATAATGAAAAAAAATCACTCTAATTTATGGTATGGTTATCTTTGATTGGAGATTAATTATTTAGGAAAAAGTCAGCCAAGTCCAAACCTTATACCGAAATGTTTATTAAATTTGTATATATTTAATAGGGTAATATAAATACGTTATTTATAAATTTATTAAATTTATTTAGTAGGGTAGTATAAATATGTTATTTATAAATAAATAAAAAAAATTATAAAAATTTATTTAATAAAGATAATAAATTTATAATATCTTTATAAAATAAATTTTTGTTATTCTTTTACCTCTCTATAAAATAAATTTATGATAATCTACTTAATAATCACTTGTTTAAAATAGACGTTCATTCTTCATTCAATTATTTATCCATTGAAGAGTAAAAAACGGGTATCAATTTTTTGGGAAAATAACAAAACTAACACCCCCCAAAAATTATAATAACAAAACTAGCACCCTTGTGTTCAATTAAAATTGAACGACAATAATTTGGACTCGTTCAATATTGAACGTTCAATATTATCCGTTCAATTAGAATTGAATGACGATAATTAGACCTATTTAATATTGAACGTTCAATATTTTACGTTCAAATTGAATATTGAACGTTCAATATTAAACGTTCAATTCTAATTGAACACAAGGGGGTGCTAGTTTTGTTATTATAATTTTTAGGGGTGCTATTTTTGGTAATTTCCCCAATTTTTTTAATATCTTTTAAATTTATAAATTGTCTGTATAATTTTTCTGATAGGGGAGAGAGTATCCTTAATTACCTAAGCATGCGAGTGGAGGTTTTTCGTGAGACACAGATTTGTCTTTCCCGCGGCTATTAAATGATCCCTTATCTCCACGTAATCACACCATTTAACGCCTACTCTAAAACCTCATCAAACCGAAAAAACAGAGAGACTAATCAAAAGCGCTCAACAAAAAACCACAGTTTTCCAGAGAAAAAACAAAGAGGGAAAGAGGACAGAGAAACACGGCCATTAATGCAAAGTTCAACTACCTGCTTTTGAAGATTAGTATTATAGCTCACTGTCACATATTCACACCAATAATGCTATTATCACATTTATACCATTCTCTGTATTAGCTTTTCTTTCTCTTTCTCTCTGTACCTTATCAACAGAAGAGCTTTCAGTTTCCTTCGTTTTTAGGTTCAGAGATAACTAAAGATTCAATGTGGAACTCGGCCGAGAATGTGTTTGTGAGAACGCCGTCGTTTAGGGAGGAAGGGGAAGATGAGGAGGCGCTCCGATGGGCGGCATTGGAGAGGTTGCCTACCTACTCCCGCGTCCGACGGGGTATTTTCACGAACATTGTTGGAGACACCAAAGAGGTTGACGTCTCTGAGCTTGAAGCTCAGGAGCAGAAATTGCTGTTAGACCGCTTAGTCACTGCCGTTGACGATGACCCCGAGCGCTTTTTCGATCGAATGAGACGCCGTTTTGACGCGTAATTTCGCGTTATTTTCTCTTGTTATTGTTTATTTTGTTTCGTTGCTGAGTGAACGTAGTAATAATTGGACAAGAAATTGAAAACTAGTGAAGTTTTCATTTCGGATGTTTCTTTTAGTTACTTTTTTCATCTATCTTGATTGTGTTTTACATCTGAAGCTTTTGATTAGTGTCTCTTACCATTTTTGCTTATTATTCGAAATTTTCTTCAAATGCTGGTATTGCAGAGTCAATTTGGAGTTCCCTAAGGTTGAGGTTCGATATCAGAATTTGAACGTCGAGTCCTTTGTCCATGTCGGAAGCAGAGCATTGCCAACCATTACAAATTTTGTTTGCAATATGACCGAGGTTGAATTTGTCAATCAATACTCATTTTAGGATCTCTTGATCTTTATTTTTACGTTGCTTCTATGTATTTGAGTTCTCAAATTGTTAATTATATGGACATATTACTCAGGCTTTTCTGAGGAAATTAAGGATATACAGCGGTAAAAGGAGCAAGTTGACAATTCTTGACAACATTAATGGGATCATAAGGCCTTCGAGGTACTTATCAGTAGAAATTCCAGCCAACATCCTTTTGTTGTCCCTTCTAGCTGTCGTTAATCTCTAATAAGCTGTTGTTGAACCTTCTAGACTAACGCTGCTGTTGGGTCCTCCAAGTTCGGGAAAGACAACTCTTCTCCTTGCTCTGGCTGGGCGGCTAGGCTCTGATTTGAAGGTACTTGTTAATGTTTTGGTTAATACTTAAATTACTGTGATAAACCCGCTTATTATTGTTGCTATTCGTATGTCCTGACTTTCTACACAAAAGCAAGTGACTTTGATAAGAGAATGATGGCAGAGAGAGAAATTAATGTTGTAATAGGATTGATTCTTGTCTTTTCGTGGTTGGATGTAAAGAATCAAATTGTTAGGCATATGCTAGTAATTTTACTTTCACTTTTACGTCATCAATTGACACTTTTGTTACTTTGAAGATGTCAGGGAGCATCACATACAATGGACATGGCTTTAACGAGTTTGTTCCACAGAGGACAGCCGCTTATGTCAGTCAACGAGATTGGTTTGTGCCTGAGATGACTGTAAGGGAGACTCTTGACTTTGCAGGGCGTTGTCAAGGAGTTGGATTTAAGTATGGTAAGATGTCAAGAAATTCCATTTTTCTATGTAATGTCTGTAGTTAATACTTGAATGTTATTTATTAATGGTTGTAAGCTGTGACAGATATGCTAGTGGAACTTTCTAGAAGGGAAAAGATTGCTGGAATAAAACCTGACGAAGATCTTGATCTATTCATAAAGGTATCTTCATTCTTCACACAACACCCAAACACACATATATTGGATATATCTTTATTTAGTACTGATGTAGTATTATGTCCAGTCATTGGCTCTTGGGGGAAAGGAGACAGGTTTAGTAGTGGAGTACATCATGAAGGTATTATTCACTAGATGCTTGTTATTCTTTGTTTCAACTACAATAATCTTTACTTTGACTTTATGCATAGTGCTTAAAGAAAAAAAATGTACTTTATTTAGCAATGTTAGTGGAGAGTTAGTAGGAGGTTGATTAACTATCCTTTTATATGTTATATTTGAATTTTGACATCCCCTCACTTGATGGGTTCTTTTTTAACACTCTCCTTAATTAATGAGTATTTGAGTCTTAACACTTCCCTCATTTGATGGTTTTCTTTTTAACGCTTCCCCTTGATTAATGAACTTACTTGTGGGCTATATAAACGATTGTAATGAACTCACACATGTGTTGAGAATATAGTTTTAAAGGTCCATCAAATGGAATTAAATATAATCTCATTGACTAAGTAATGATTATGATGGCTCATACTTTGTGGGCAAAGAAGATAGTTTTGAAGGCTTATCAAATAAAGTTAGATATAATCGAAAAAGAGACTCATTTAATATTAGTAAAAATTTTGGAGTTGAGGAGGTTTGAAACCAGGAACTTATGCTTTGATATCGTATTAGAGAAGAGTTAGCAACCAATTTTTTTTAAAGTTTAAGCTCTTAGAAGGTTGACCGACTATATATCATCTTATTTTTGGGTCTTAACAAGCTCAAAATGAGGAGGACAAAAAAATCATTCAGGATCATATTATGAAACATTAACATTTGTTATAAATTGTTGGAAAACCAACCCTTCTAAGATATTGAAAGAAGAACAAAAATTGAAATTATTAGCCCTTGAATACGGGACCTCCAACGCTAATACCATTTAAAAATTGTAGTGAAATCAACTCTCCTAAAAGCAAACTTTAGAAGAATTATCAATATTACGTTTCTGCATGTATCATTATTTAAATATTGGTTTTATAAGCAAAATAAAAAGGTTTTAAAGTTCTTAAGAGTGACTTTTATTATTATCAACATGAAATTAGAGATGGCACTGATGGATGGATAAGAAGGGATAGATAACATGCGCTTGGGAATGAGTGTTGTCGATTCATTCCTTTGTCTTTCTCTGAGTTAAATCTATGTCTTCCATTAAGTTTTAAAGATACTTCCAAGATACTAAAATATATCTGACAAAGATTTTAGGGTTGGATCTATGTGCTGACACATTGGTTGGAGACGAGATGCTTAAGGGGATCTCAGGGGGACAAAAGAAGCGGCTTACGACAGGTGTCTACAACAATAAAAAAAAATTCTCATCTAACAGTAAGCAAAATATATGTGCTGCTAAGGTGAAATGTCATGTCATGTCCAGGTGAACTTTTAGTGGGTCCAGCAAGAGTGCTCTTCATGGATGAAATATCAAATGGACTTGATAGTTCAACTACATATCAAATTATCAAGTATCTTAGACATTCAACTCATGGGCTAGATACTACCACTGTTATTTCTCTGCTCCAACCTGCTCCTGAGACCTATGAGTTGTTTGATGATGTCATCCTCTTATGTGAAGGACAGATAGTTTACCAAGGACCACGGGAAGGTGCGCTTGATTTCTTTGCATTTATGGGATTTCGCTGTCCACAGAGAAAGAACGCAGCTGACTTTTTACAGGAAGTAAGTGGAAGAGACCTACGAGCTATAAATTTAAATGTCTTTTCTCTTGTTCAGAATTTTACATAAAATATGTACACAGGTTACATCAAAGAAAGACCAAGAGCAATACTGGTCCAATCCTGACCTTCCTTACCGCTATGTACCAGTTGGAAAATTTGTTGATGCTTTTCGCTCGTTTCATTATGGGAAAAATTTGTCTGAAGAACTAGATCTTCCTTTTGATAGACGATATAATCATCCGGCAGCCTTGTCAACTTCGCTCTATGGAATCACAAGGTGCGAGCTTCTCAAGACAAGCTATAACTGGCAGAAGTTGCTGATGAAACGTAATTCATTTATCTATGTTTTCAAATTTGTTCAGGTAACTTTTCCATTGGTTTTTGTCCAAGAATACATGTCATTGCTGTTAGCGATTACTCCGATGAGTAAATGTTTACTTTTATTGCCAGATAACCAGCTTACTGTTATTTACTGTGTTGTATTTACTGTTTACCAGCTTTTTTTTGTTGCTGTGATCACAATGACTGTTTTTTTCCGAACAACTATGGATCACAATACAATTGATGGTGGAGGCTTGTATCTTGGAGCCCTGTACTTTTCAATGGTTATTATTCTTTTCAATGGCTTTACAGAGGTGTCAATGTTAGTAGCTAAGCTTCCAGTGCTTTACAAGCATAGGGACTTACACTTCTACCCAAGCTGGGTTTACACTCTTCCTTCTTGGGTCTTGAGTATTCCTACTTCAGTAATGGAATCTGGCTTGTGGGTTGCAGTCACATACTATGTGATTGGATATGATCCTGCGGTGATTAGGTAACTCTTATTTCTATTTTAATTGTGCATCTGACAGTTGACTAGGTATCAACTTAAGTTATTGTGGAATCTGCAGATTTTTTCAGCAGATTTTGTTATACTTCTCTCTACACCAAATGTCGATAGCTCTCTTTCGTCTTATGGGATCATTGGGCCGAAGCATGATAGTTGCCAACACCTTTGGGTCTTTTGCTATGTTGGTTGTAATGGCTCTTGGAGGTTACATAATCTCTAAAGGTATATAAAAAGCTTAATCCTTATATGAATATATTTTTAATTTAAATCTCATAGTTCTACTCATTTGTTATTCTATTGTGAAAAAGATTGCATCCCACGTTGGTGGATCTGGGGTTTCTGGTTTTCTCCTTTGGCATATGCTCAAAATGCCGCTTCTGTGAATGAATTCCTTGGGCATTCTTGGGATAAGGTAATCTTCTATATCATCATCCCATTGATTTGGCAATTAGATAATCAGTTTGCTAGACATTGGTGTCAATATGGATGTCTTGATGAATAGAATTAGTTTAGTGGATCATATTTATCTCAAATCATGAATTTTTGTTGTTCAGTGGATTGGCATCTTAATCTGATAATAGGAATATAGATAATATATTAATATAAACAAAATTGTTTTATACATTTTTTTCTAAATCATGGCATGTAGTAAGTTCAAGAATATAAAAAGTATTCTTCACAGTATTATGTACATGGTCACCGCCTAGCAGTTTGTATCTGTATTGGAAACTCGAAATTTGGCTCCCTTGTATTTGTAGCGACTTGGGAACCAGACCAGCCATTCATTAGGTGAGGAATTGCTCAAATCACGCAGTTTGTTTACAAAGAGCTACTGGTATTGGATTGGAGTTGGTGCTTTGCTTGGATATACAGTCTTATTCAATATGCTGTTCACCTTTTTTCTATCTTACCTTAACCGTAAGCCTTCTCTTTTTCAAATTTTTTTTAACAAATAGCCATTACCTGCATGTAGCCTAAAGGTGATGTTAGAAAAAGACAAACCTTAACAGTTCAGTTAACTGTGTTATACAGCTTTGGGAAAGCAACAGGCTGTAGTCTCTAAAGAGGAGTTGCAAGAGAGAGAAAAACGAAGGAAAGGAGAAAATGTAGTTATCGAGCTCAGAGAGTATTTGAAGCATTCAGGATCAATGAGTGGTTCGTACATTTCATTTTAAAAGCATTTTTTGTTCTTTTCCAAATATTTTTATAAATGTTAAGGTAAGACTAATCTTTAAGTCCTTGTTCATCTAATCTTCTGCGCAGGAAAGTATTTTCAGAAAAGAGGAATGGTTCTACCATTTCAACCAGTTTCCATGGCATTCAGTAACATTAGTTACTATGTGGATGTCCCCTTGGTGAGTGTTTCACTCCAATCCTCTGTACATCTACTTTGGGAAACATTTTGACTATTTGTGTGTCTAATCTGGTACCAGTGCAGGAATTGAAGCAGCAAGGAATTATAGAAGACAAATTGCAGCTGCTGGTTAATGTCACTGGAGCGTTTAGGCCTGGGGTTCTTACTGCATTGGTTGGAGTAAGCGGTGCTGGGAAGACAACCCTCATGGATGTTTTAGCTGGCAGGAAAACGGGTGGGGTCATAGAAGGAAGCATATACATATCTGGTTACCCGAAAAGACAAGAAACATTTGCCAGGATTTCAGGTTACTGTGAGCAGAGTGATATCCACTCCCCCTGCTTGACTGTATTGGAATCATTATTATTCTCTTCTTGGCTTCGATTACCATCTGATGTTGACTTGGAGACGCAGAAGGTAATTCCTAAACTTGTCTTGTATATTTTTTTTTGGGGTCTTGTGCACACTTACTTAAACTTAAAATTCTAGGCTTTTGTCGATGAGGTCATGGAACTTGTTGAACTTACACCACTGAGAGGGGCATTGGTTGGTCTACCTGGGGTTGATGGTTTGTCAACCGAACAAAGGAAGAGGTTAACAATTGCTGTTGAGCTTGTTACGAACCCTTCAGTAGTATTTATGGATGAGCCAACATCAGGGTTGGATGCTAGAGCTGCAGCCATTGTCATGAGGACTGTAAGAAATATTGTTAATACTGGACGAACTATAGTGTGCACAATACATCAGCCCAGCATTGACATCTTTGAGTCGTTTGATGAGGTATTTCACGCAAAATATATTAACTGTTAATCTCTGCTAGCTCGTCCGCTGGTCTAGTCTAGTCTGTTTGTCCCTGGTGCTTTACATAAAAATGTTTCTATATTGAATTATAAGCAGGCATATTTCTCTTTTACTATTTTGCCTAGGTATATTTTTCTGAGTTGGATGCTCTGCATCAGTACTTCATTCAGATCTTTTTACTAATGAAAGAACTAAATGAACTACCGATGCAGAGCATCCAACACAGAACATCTACCTCAGTTCTTCTCTTTTAGGAAATATCCGTAAATCGTAACTACATTTCCAGGATATGTGAAAACACCTTATTTATATAACCGAGTCCTTAATTTTCATTTGTAATTGCAGCTTTTATTTATGAAGCGTGGTGGAGAGCTCATATATGCTGGTCCACTTGGTCGTAGGTCATGTGAACTCATAAAGTATTTCGAGGTCAGATAATGGACGCCCTATTTTAAAAGTAGTGATGATTTAATTGTTTTGAATATGTTCTCAGTTTAAACTTTTTAACTCTCTTACCTCAGGGAATTGAAGGGGTCATAAAGATCAGGCCTGGATACAACCCTGCTGCATGGATGCTCGACGTTACCTCATCATCTGAAGAAAACCACTTGGGAGTGGACTTCGCAGAAATTTACCGAAGATCATATTTATTTCAGTATGAGTTTTTTTAATTTAGTCGTGTTGCTTTTACCTGCAGTTGCCTTTTTCTTAATATAAGTATGACTTCTTCATTTCAGACGTAATAAGGAATTGGTTGAAAGTTTAAGCAAACCCAATTCTAATTCGAAAGAGTTGAACTTCCCAACCAAGTATTCTCAGTCGTTTTTTGAACAGTTCCTCACTTGTCTTTGGAAGCAAAACCTTTCTTATTGGCGAAACCCGCAATATACTGCAGTTCGTTTCTTTTACACTGTCATTATCTCCTTGATGCTCGGAACGATATGTTGGAGATTTGGTCAGAAAAGGTACGGCTCATTTTCTTTATCCTCTGAAATGTTGGTGATTACTGTTACATGTACCTTTCCAAATGTTTTCTTTGTTAAAAGAAAGAAGTCGTATATCTTCGAATGTTTAGATACCTGTTTCCATGCTCAATTTGGACTTCCACTCTGTTCTGTTGATTTCAATCTGTGAGGACTAGTTAATAGATCAGTAATTTTCCGTAAAAGTTGTGCTTATGTAAATTGGACTACGAGGAATTATTCCGTACTGTGTTATTTTTAGTGCCCACCAATCAAATTGGCTTTTGATTTGAATTTTTATATAAAAAGTAAAAGCCAAAATTACAATTTTCAAAATAATTTTTAGAGTATCATGTAGCAATACTCCAACAACAATGCATAATTTTTTATAAAATTATAAATTTAAATATTGTGCATTTTTATCTTTTTTCTTTCCTTTTCTTTTACTTTACTTGTGAGAAATAAGACTCGAATCATCAAGGTATATTATTATGGTTATGAAACTACTGTACTGGGACTGTGATGAATACTATCAATGCAGGAAAAGCAAATAGATCAATCACACCAAAGCGCACCAATCAGCAGAACTTCCTTGTATATTCATGCATCAAGATTACACCTTATCACATTCATACAAGTTTCCCTCTACATTCACTGCTTGTACACCAGTAGTGCGAGTGCGAGTGCGAGTTATTAATCCTCCACTTCAAGAAATCACCACTTTCTACAAGTTACAAGATGATTAATGCCATCTCTCTAACTACTCATCAAGTGTATCTCTTTCTTATGCATGTATTAGGCTAGTCTGCTAACTAGTCCCCTAAGCACTATTTATAGTTTTTTTAGTTACAACACTTAACTGCACAGTCCTAGGTGTACATAACTAGATCTCCTATTGGTCCATGTATACAAGGTGTATTATATCTTCTTGGCACCACGCACAACAATTATATATGATGTTCCTACCTTTTGTTGTATTTATCCTTCGTTCAGGGAGACTCAGCAGGATATATTTAACGCCATGGGATCAATGTATGTAGCAATCCTGTTCGTTGGAATTACCAATGCTACTGCTGTTCAACCTGTTGTTTCTGTTGAAAGATTTGTCTCATACAGAGAGAGAGCTGCTGGAATGTACTCTGCTTTACCATATGCTCTTGCTCAGGTTTATGATTCACCTTATCATATATCTTTGTTATTTTCACTCCTACATTACAGCAGAAAATTATAAAATCTTTGACCATAAGCTGATTTGTTGGCTTTGATTTGCAGGTTGCCATAGAGTTCCCTTATGTATTTGCTCAATCAATCATTTACAGCACAGTTTTCTACTCCATGGCTTCATTTGACTGGACTCTCTCGAAATTCGTTTGGTACATTTTCTTTATGTATTTTACCATGCTTTACTTTACCTTCTACGGGATGATGACAACCGCTGTCTCACCAAACCACAATGTGGCTGCCATCATTGCTGCTCCATTTTACATGCTATGGAATCTTTTCAGCGGCTTTATGATTCCTCATAAGGTAAGGAAGTGTTTATTTTCTTTCTCATTTTGTACTCGAGTTTTCTCGAATTGGCATAAATATTTTAGAACTGTTGTTCTGAATCTATTATCTTCACTTGCTTTATAGCCTTTTAGGTTCATTTTATGCTGGTGCAATTCGTGCAATTATAGATCAGAGCTCATGTTATAAAGAAAATTTTGATTATTGTAATTGGATTAGTTGATTTGTGGGCTAGAATCTATAATGTGAATTGATCATCCATTTAGCTTATCTTTTGCTTCACATCAGCATTTCTACTCACTGGTAAGTACTTAATTCACAGACCCCCCCAACATGTGGGCTATATAAAAATGTATAACAAATTTTCTGGCTGATTCTTTAGATCTCTACAGAATGTTTCGATTATAGATGGTCTTGACACTTATGCACAAGTACATTATATCAGTTTTCTTGTACCTCCTCCTGCACTAACTAGTTAAATTTTTTCAGAGAATACCCGTATGGTGGAGATGGTACTACTGGGCAAACCCTATAGCCTGGACTCTTTATGGTCTTGTGACTTCTCAATATGGTGACGACAACAACTTTGTGAAGCAGTCGGATGAAAGTCACCTGATACCTGTAAGGCATTTAATCAGAAATGTTTTTGGATACAGGCATGATTTCTTGGGCATTGCAGGAATCATGGTGGCGGGTTTCTGCTTGTTATTTGCAATGATTTTTGCATTTGCAATTAAATCCTTCAACTTCCTAAGAAGATAAACAGTAAATTCTACTATTGGTGTATAATCTTTGCATATATTTCTAGCATACAAGCTAAACATCAACCCAAAGTGAGGCGTGAAAGCTGTACAGAAACATGATTATATAGAACAATAATATTATTATTATTTGCTTCGGTTAGGGCAGATAATAGTCAGTGGCTAGCTGGAGATTGCTTGTAAGCCAATAATCAGACATGCTTTCAGCTTCAGGATTGTATGTAGATTGAGTTATTATTTTGTTAAAGTACTTGGATATTTTACAACTTTTTTCTTTTTTGGGTTTGGTTTGATTAAAATAAATAACTATTGGTGAAATTGCATACCTTTCTTAAGTTGAAAAACAGCTAGTTATCAGTGTTTTTTTTTTTTTTTATATAGCTAATCTTGAAGTAATCAGTTATAATTCCACAGAAAAACACTATAGTCTGCAAAACATAGGTAAACAGAGAGTATGTTCCTCCAAATGTTAGGATTTTAGGCCATAAAACATATTGAATATGGATTCAACTTTAAGATACTTGCACTTGCTATATGTGCGAATTGGAATTAGATAGAAAGCAATGGCAAAAAGAAAGAACAGAACCCCAAATACAAATACTAACACATTATTATGATTGGATTACCTATTGATTTAGTTTGCTTCTGAATTACAGAATAATATTATTAGCCCTTGCAGCTCTCTAAATAAGAAATTATTGCCACAAATCAAACCTTTGCCATTCACCTTAATCTGATGTCCATAAATGTATCAATAATAGTAAAAGACTAAGTTGAAAGTATGAAAATATCTAAAACTAGCATTAACAAGAGAAATTAACATTGAGAAAATGAGAGGTAAAATAAATTTCACTCCTTAAAATCATCCTTATCGTCAAAGGGAATTGGCTGATTTCTCCAAAAGACCGCAAGAGCACTCCCACCAAGCTGTCAGAGAAACAATGGAGATGGTACATTATTAGATTGCAACCACATATTCTCAATAGAAATACAACAGTTCATAACAAGAAAGAGATTTTAAGGTTGGTTGACAGAGTCCTACCGCCATACAAACAACACTAACAGCAGAAGGGACAGCTACAAGGGGATTTGTGAAATGTTTTTGAGCAAGTAAAAATCCAAGTGCAGAGCTCTGAAGACAAATAAACGAAAATATTAATCAAATCAACAAGCGATTAATTTATTTCATTAAAAAAATACATTAGCTATATTCAAGAAAAAAGTAAAGAAATTAATAATTTTTGCAATTTAATGCTCAGTGCTGGATGGCTCAATGATAAGCCACTCTCTCTTCCGAGGAGGGAAGAGGTTCAAATACCCATGTCTTCCCCGTAAGAACCAATTTGACGGCTTTTTGAGTTTGAAAATTAACGCAAAATTGAGTATTTTATGTGTACAATTGTACTCGTGATTTTGGGACATTTTTTACCCAAACTACAAAATGAGCGATTTAGGGAAAGAAATATCTTCAAAAGTAAGCTATAAGTTGGAGAGTCATCCTCTTTAATTCACATGCAAAGGAGATAGACCTGCATTCCGCACTCTATAGATATCGTACGAGAAGTCGATTCGCCAAATGATAATTTAGAAATCCAGTAACCAATAGCAAATGCAGCAGTATGCAGAGCAGCCACTGGGGCTATTAGTTGTGCTCCTTGACTTTTCAAGACTTGTGAAACTTGTCCAATCTAAAATATTATAAATGCTAAAATTATTACATTATCAACAGGCAAAGGAGATGATAAAATTACCAACATAAAATTTTTATTGAACTTACTGGGCTTGCACATAGAAGAGTTGTCAGAATGACTCCAATCAAAGGTGTAACCGTGATTATTTTTGAAGTAAGTTTGGGGAAAAACTCATTTGCCAATACTGCCAAAGAGAGCAGGAATGAATATAATACTAACATTTAAAAGAAGTAACAAGTAATGCCAAAGTGACAAATTTTAATGAACTTGATTTGAATAGTTTAATGATTTTGTTGATGTATGTTCACAATATCTTTGAGTTACCCCCGATTATTGTTGGCACTAAAACAACCTGGAAAGTGCTGATTGCGAGGCCCTGCAAAAAGAAAATTATTGGAAGAAATATCATTATGAGGTATGTGGACAAAAGACCGAATTGTTGATGTAGGTCATTCTAAAATTATTGTAAATTCTGCTGAAACTAGCAAATGCTGACTATATAAAGACAATCATGTAATATTAATTATTGAGTTTCACTCAATCAATTTTCTCATATTAATTGAAATTTTTATTGATTATCAATAGTTTTGTTCATACAGATCCAAGAATCAACATTAAGGCAAACATGATTTCACTTACAGCAGCGTCAACAGGAACAAGCTGACCAGCAAGAAGCTTAGTGAGAAGTGGGGTCATGATAATAGCTCCTACCGTTGAACACCTGCAAGAAATCAACAAAGAAATCATACGTACAGTTAACACTTATTTGGTGAACTGTTTTATATTAATATAAACTCAAGTAACAGCTATTTTCACTTTTAGCGAGACATAGTTGGATAAATCATAAAAAAAGTATGTCACATTCAAGAACAGTGCTAATGATAGTTCTCCTTTGTTTTGGCTCTTCCATAACACATAAGTCACACTATAAATGATTCCCACTTAACACATGAAATAATCAAAGAACAAAGAAAGCATAAAATGAAGCAGAAGGGACATAGGCATGAATTGAAAAAGCCCAACAAAGGCATTGAACTTATTTAGCTTACGTTGTCATTAGAACAGATAATGCTACATTCCCCTTCGAAATATAAGTAGCAACATTTGATGCCTGGCCTCCAGGGCAGCACGAAACCAAGATAAGACCAGTTGCTAGAGGGGCAGAAATCTTTAGAGCCTGACATTCATAGGGAAAACTGTTAGACATATTAAAGCCAAATTTGGCATCATAATGCAGTTTGCAAGTACAAACTAAGAAACCAACTTAGTCTCTCTAAACAGAATGTATATTGATCTCAACAAGTAAATGAGAAATTCAAACTTCAGGACAAAGATATTACCATTGCAATTGTGAAACCTAGCATAGGTTTGATCAAGTACTGAGCAAGAAATCCTACACCAACCTAACACACAAATCATAAATAGCTATACGAAAATTTGTAATCTACTTTGTCGTTGGCAAAGCACGTGGCCATAAATATGAATTGTCATATCTTACAGTCCAAGGATTTCGCAAACACCGTCTAAAATCCTCAAAGGTCAGGGTTAATCCCATGGATAGCATGAGGAAACCCAGGCCAACAGTGAAAAGGTCTGTCTCCAACCAAGTAACCTACATGAGCTCCAGACATTTAACTAATCAAATTACACTTTTCA